>CM052437.1:31709305-31743594 GCA_028533085.1 Varecia variegata
AAGTTGTTTTCCACAGCTTGCTGAAAATATTTTTCCTTGCAAGAAATGGTCCAAAGCCTGGAAGAAGTGGTCATCAGTTGGTGCAAGATCTGGTGAATATGGTGGATGACAGAGAGTTTCCAAGTCCAGCCTCTATAGTTTGAGCAGCATTGTTTGTGCAACATGTGGTCAAACATTGTCTTGCAAAGAGGATTGGCCTGTCTCTAGTGACCAATCTCAGCTGCTTCATTGCAAGCATCCTCATCATTTCATCCAGTTGGTTGCAGTAGACAGACATCTGCTGTCATCAGTTGACCAGGTTTCATGAAGCTGTAGTGGATAATATCAGTGCTGGACCACCAAACAGATACCATTAGCCTTTTTTGATGAATATTTGGTTTTGGATTGTATTTCAGCACTTTGTCTTTATCTAACCATTGTGCTGAATGCTTGTGATTGTCAAAAAGAATCCATTTTTCATCACATGTAACAATACGATTGTAGAAATGGTTCACCTTTATGTCTTGACAGCAAAGAAAGGCAACCTTCAAGACAACTCTGCTGACACTAGTTTAATTCATGTGAACCCATCTATCCAGTTCCTCTACCTTGCCGATTTGTTTCAAATGATCTAATATTGTTGGAATAGTAACGTCAAACCTTGCTGCTAATTCACGCATAGGTTGAGATGGATTCACTTCCACTGCAGGTCTCAGCTCATCATTATCCACCTTGGTCTCAGGTCGCCCACGTGGTTCATTTTCAATCTTAAAATCACCAGAACAGAACTTCTCAAATCATTGACATACTGTGCGTTCATTAGCCACATCCTTCCCAAACACTTTGCTGATATTTCAAGCTGTCTATACTGCATTTGTTCCATGATGGAACTCATATTTGAAAATAACACGAATTTTTGACTTATCACATGGTGTCACAAAAATTGTGCTAAAAATTGTTTTGAAAGAGGCACAAGCCAAAACATGCTTTTGAAAGACTGAGGATGCACCTTCACGATAAACATAAAACAAGAAGTGTCAAAATGAAATATCAGAGATATCAACTATCAAGCTTAGTACTTAAGGAAATCAGACATTTCATACTTAATAACCTAACATAAAGGGTATTTGAAGCTCAGAGGCTGGAAAAAGGAATAGAACTGCAGTCTGGGCTTGACAGCACAAAGACCATGTCCTGGCAGTGGCTTTCTGCTTGAATGGGGAAAAGGTCATGGTGTACTCCTTAAAGTAGAGTGTGTGTGTTTATCTTAATTCTGTTGCTTTGTAACCCAAGGAGGCAATCCGTCATTCAGTCTGAAAATCAGGGTAGCCAGCTGGCAGGCTCACGGGGAGTGGAAGGGGACTGTATAATGTAAGAGTTGACTGGGCAGGAGCTCCAGGGCTGTGGGGCTGGGGTCCCAGGCAGAGAACACCTGAGATCATCTGGCCAGCTGTGGTCATTGGCATTCTGTCAGATGAGCCCTCCCTCCCTACCTCTAGGTACAGAAAAGACCCTGTTGTGCTTTGTGAACCATCAGAGGAGAATTCCATTCTATTCGGGGAGGTTTTCTGGGGAGCCATTATGGATAACATGGGGATTCTTAGGAATGTTCTACAGTGGGCGTGGGGAGAGCAGCTCTCCATGGGCGGGCATGGTCCAGACCTCAGCCACATTTGAGCAGGTGGGGTTGACCGTCTCTGGACACTCAGTCCGGTCTCCATTCCTCATGTGCTTCCTCCTTTGGTCTTCCTGGTTTTCGTTGGACAGCACACAGCCTGGGACAGGTCAGCTTTATGTTCACCTTCTTTCTTTGTCAGCGTCACCTCCGCTCCAGCCCACCCCCACCACAGCTCTGGGCCACTGTGCTGAGCCCATGCTGTGGGTTTGGTAGACTGGGAGGGTTTGGGGCCCAAGTTCCCCAAGCCATTGGCACTTGCTGCCCACAGGGCTCCCTGAGTATATGTGCCCGGCTGCCCGATGGCCGAGGGCCTCTGGCCTTTCAGGACAGGATTAGCTGTGCCCCTGGCAAAATGGGAGGCTTAGGACACCAGAGGCCTAGCAGAGGAGGACAAGAAACTACAGGCTCAGATGTGAGGGTGAATTTTAATTTCGGTTTAATCTAAGTTCATCAACCCAAACAAAAAGGAGAAGTAGATCCAAGTAGAGAATCCAGGCCCAATCAACAGAAATCAGATGAGCTTGGGGCTCATCAGGTATTGGCGTAGGTCTACAAAACGGCTCAAATTTCAATCAAGACTCTAGGTCAACACAATCACTTTGAACCGGGCCTGTGGAGCACTGGGCCCCAGCTGGCCTAGGCCAGGGTAGAGGAGAGCCCCCCGGCTCAGAGCAGGGCGAGGACCAGGGAAGCTCTGCAGAGACCAGCAGCCGAGGGCGTGAGGGGAGAGGGCCTGGTGTGGGCAGAGGCAGCCAGAGGCCATGGGGAAGACGGGAAGTAGGGAAGAACCTTAAGTATGTGTTCATGGAGAATGGTCTCTCCCCAGGGTATGACAGATTACAGAACACGGCGTGCCAAGGCCCTTCCCAAAGTCCTGGCAGTACCAGGACTTCCTCACTGGGGCTTCCAACCTTTAGTGTGAGACTTGGAGCCCAGTGAAAGTGCAGACCTTCTGAGAGGAGTCCCAGTCGGAGCAGTGCCTCTGTGGGCTCCCCACAGAGCACGGGAAGAATGAGGATGGGCCACAGAGAATAGGCATGCGGTGAACAGGTGAGGTCCTGAGGGATGGGGAAGGACTCGGACACAGGAGAGAGGAAAAGAGGGAAGAACAAACCGGGAGAGAGGCTGACCAGCAGCGACCAACTCCACTGACATGCAGGCTTCGCCTTGGCCCAGGCAGGCGGGGGGCCCGGTAACGCTGTCCCTGGCAGGAGTGAAGGTGCTCCTGTGGGCAGGGGTGCGAGGTGGCCCTGGGAACCAGCAGGAGGAAGTACATCCCTGGGTCGGGGTCACTCCCACCAAGGGGTCAGGTGGGACCCTGCTGCTACCTGGACACCTGAAACACAAGGCACTCATGTTTTCCTTCCTTGGGCCTCTGGAGAGGCCCCCACCTGGGACCAGAGGGCAGGACCCTGCTCACTCCTTTGCCAGGGGGTTCAAGTAGGCTTTCAGGGGCAAAGAGAGAGGACAGGGCCATCCAGGAGCTCCCACTAATTTCAAAACTGTCCTAGTCAGATTTCCTAGAGACTGACTTCATCATTGCCTTGGAAATCATCTTCTGTGCATGTTCCTACTCTCTCCACCTCCCTGGACCTTCAGAGTTAACCTCAACACTGTGAGGGGTCAGGGGAGAAGATATGCATTAGGTTGGTTTGAATTCAGTTGGGAGGAGAAAATTAGAACATCTGGAAAAAGAAAAGATAAAATGGAAAACCGACATTGTGCAAGAGGTGTTTCTGGTCACACTGTGAGCTGAGTAATGTTAATCCTTAGCACATTCTCAGCTACGAGTCTTTAAAGACTTATTCAGGTTATTCAAATGTCTGATCACATTTACATCCATGGGACTAGAGATTTCTTTCAGGAAAAATATCGAAATTGGAAAAGAAAAGAATATTCCACATGTGGTTAGCAGATTGGAAAAGTGTCCCAAATCTGTTCCTATGTTGAAAGCTCTTCTCTGAAAAATGTCAGTGGCACCAGTCTGAGTCATCTGTGGGCTTGTATATAGCAGAAATGAATTTGAAATTGGATTAAAGCCCACTGCAGTGATGAACATACTGTATTTCTCATCTCAGACAGCCTGGCAAACTAATGGGAAGCCAGCCCATGATAGCTTATGCCTGTAGTCCCAGCTACTTGGGAGGCTCAGGCAGGAGGACCACTTGAGCCCAAGAGTTAGAGGCCAACCTGGGTAACATAGTGAGACCCTGTCTCTAAAAAAAAAAAAGAAAAAGAAAAAAATTAGCTGGGCATGGTGGCACACACCTATAGTCCCCAGCTACTTGGGTGGCTAAGGCAAGAGATCGCTTGAGTCCAGGAGTTCAAGGCTACAGTGAGCTATGATCACACCACTGCACTCCAGCCTGGGTGACAGAGCAAGACCCTGTCTCTAAAAATAAAATAAAACAAAATACTAATGGGAAACTCACATGAGTTTTCACCCCCCTCTAACCAACTCAGGGTTAACCCCAGGGGTGTGGGTGCCTACCTAGCTCAGATAACAGCAGTGAGGACAGCTCTGCTCTCTGTAAGCAGAGTCAGCTTGACCATAGGCAAAATAGATTGTCACCCACAAGAGATCATTGGAGAGACACTGGGAAGCTAGGTATGTCCCCGCAGAGGTGATCCTTCTATTCTTGGGGCAAAGGCCTCCATCACAAGACAGGAGAGGTGTTTCTTGGACTTAAGGTGTCATATGCTTTGAGGACTATCAGATGCCTCCCTAGGATAGCTGGGAAAGAAAGGGCTTAGAGAGGGAGGAGGGAAAGCTGGTTTGGAGCCCAACACTGAGGAGCAGTAGCCAGGACAGTGGATCCAAGCAGCCAAGGATGGTGTGAGGTTCTTGGATCCTGTATCTTAGCGACAGACTCCAAGTCAAGGGACAAACACTGTGAGAAGGGAAGGGATCAAATCTATGAGCAAACATCATCAGCTTTACGATTTGGTGGTGGCCTCAAGGAGACATTGGGCTCATGTTTAAATAAGCAAGGAAACCATATGCGCAGACGCCCCTAACCTGGTGAGACTGAAGACCTCCAGGGCGATTCTGTCCAACACATGGGGCCTGGGAGGGAGCTGCAGGGCTGCTGTGTCTTGGGCCAGCTCCACTGCCTCCTGAGCCACACCCTGTTAGCATCACACCAGAATGCCACCAATCCCCAGGGACCTGCTGACTGCACTGAATCTGCATAGCCCAGGGGTGTCTTGCCTGTCTGATTCAGGGAGGAATTGGTTTTGTCAGGTGGTAGGTGCTGGAGGTGAGGTTAAGCGCGGTCGCGTCACCCAGGCTAGGACTAACAAAGAGCGAAGACGCAGAGGCATGTTTCTCCAGAGCCCATTTGGGGCAGAACCTGCCCAGGGTGGCTTGGCTGCAGGCTGGGGGTCCCTAGTCCACCCCCCACAGCAGAGGCTCAGGATGCGGCAGCAGAACAGCTGTCGGGCCTGAGTTCTGTCCCCTCCCCAGGAGCCTTGCCCCCCTGGAGATATCACCAAGGAGATTGTACAGATTCCTAGCTGGAATTTGGCCTCTGGTCAGGTGCCGTCCCCCGCAGGCTTTCGCCTTCTTGAGATGTTTGCTAAGCTGAGGTTTCTGTCCCCGGGCTCCTGAGCCTGCCTGCCTAACCCCTGTTCTGACTCCCCCCCGCTGTCATTAGTCTCACTGGGTTTCCTGACTTCAGGTCAACACCTCTTTGTGCTAAGGCCACTCAGCATGGTTTCCAGCGGGCCCTGCTTCAGTGTGGAGATTTTCCTCTCATTGGTCCTCCCAGCTCTCTTAGGTATTCTCCCTCCTTCCACGGGCTTTTCCGTGTTCCTCCTGTCACCCTGTGTCCACCCACATACTCAGCTGATTTTGTGCCAGTGATATGTCATCAACTCCAAACCAAAGTTGGAGTCAAATCAACCCGTATGGACTCAAATCAATTTTCAGGGGCGGGTGGCTTGCTTCAGGGTAAGGGCACACGGTGGCGGGGATGCTTGGTGTCAGGGACCCCAGCAGTAGGGGCGGGGAGAGTAGGAAAGCCAGCAAGGCTGGAGCCAAAGCCTTTGATACCGGAGAAAATCTCCAAGCATACAATTCACTGGTCTGTCCCATTGAAGATTCTGTCCCTAGATGGTGGCACTATCTAATTGCCAATAAAAGCACATTCAGCTTTTGTGTTACAGTGGGCTTGCCTTCTTTGGGGACCGTAGGGGGCAGAGTGATGTGTTCAGTGTGGTTGAAGGGCAGCATCTGACCTTGCAGATCTCGGGAATGTTCTGCTCACTGCTGGCTTCCCTCCTATGTGCCTGTCCCTTCCCCCAAACGCGTCAGGCTCTGAGATTCTGGCTCCCAGGGCTTCAGCGCTGGAATGGGGGGAAGCCAGTGTAGGAGGGAGAGATTTGCCTCCCCAGAAACCTAGCTGTCCTCAGTGGGAGCCAGAGGCAACGAGGGAAATGCTGGCCGAGTAAACTTCTCTTGTGTACGTGTTCTCTCTTTTCAAGTTTGCTTCAGTGTGAATGTCCCTCTTTAAGGTAAGGCCTCCAGAGTGGGGAGTCTCTCCAGGTAGGTGAGCCCTCAGGCCCGGTGACACAGAGGCCCCTTCCAACCTCATGATCCGTTTCCATCCAGCCATCCGCACAGCATGGCGGGACCCCCGAGGGAGGCCTCTCCTGCATGCTCCTGCATGACCGGGCTGTGCTGACAGAAAACCTGGGAAGTGGGCTCGAGACCCTCACACCTCACCCACTTAGCAGCCTGAGGAGGAGCCCTGATGAGCAGGCAGCCACTTCCCCCCAAGCCAGCCCACCTGCCCAGGGACCACCTGAGAGCACGGGGCAGAGGACCATTAGGTGCCATCCTCATCCTCCATCCTGGCAGAGCCGGGGCAGGAGCATGGCCAGGTCCTGTGGCCCTTCCTGAGGACGTGCCCCTGGACGGTGTCCGTCCCATAGGGAGAGCCCTCACCATCCAACAGGCTACAAGGTCCTTCACACAGCCAGGGCTCTGGCCCAGGGATGGAGGACATCGGAAAAGTCCAGATATATGCTTTTGGTAGTTGACTCAGGTGGCAGCATGATACAGTGACAAGATACAGGCTTTGACTTCAGAGAGACTTGGGTGGGAATAAAATGGTTATCACAGGATCGCCACGCGATGCTGAGAAGCCACCTCACCCCAGCCCGCTGTCCTCCTCAAGCCCCAAGCTCCTTATCTGTAAAATGGGACGAGATGACTTCCCTCTTAGAATTCAAACAGCATAGGATCACAGACCTGAACTCCTTCGTGCACTGTGGACTGTCAGTATGTTTTAGTTCCTCTCTCTGCATTTACCACCTTCCACCCCAGCCTGGTAAGGCCACTCCTCTCATCCCAAGACTCCAAAAAGCAAGAGTTAAGGATTGCAGGAGGTGGTGTGGTATTTGGAGGCTGGGCTTTGGAATCAGATGCAACCAGGTTCTAATTTGGGCTGTGGGATCCTGGGAAGGTCCTCGCCTCTCTGAGCCTCAGTCTGCTGATCCATAGAATGGGGATAATAAGTATGTACCACCCAGGGTTGCTGTGAAGAGTAAACAAACGTAATTATGCGAAATGCTTAGCACAGTGCCTGATACCCCCTGAGCGCTTGGGTGGTGTGGACACTGACAGTGAGGGGAGCAGCGGGGGTCGGAGGCTGAGGAAGGCCGGACTAGATAATACTACTCTTCCAAAGGGGCAGAGGGGCTGGAGTTCAGACGAGGGGGTGCCCCATCCAGCAGAGCACCAGCTGTTACAGAGCAGAAAGGCGTCTGGTTAGGAGCACAGTTCACAGTCTGCAGGGGAGGGTGCAGGGGTGTCATTCTAGCACAGCCACTGGTCGGAGCTGGGGGTACAGGAGGAAGGAGGTGCTGTGAGAGCATGATTCACCTAGGTGCTAGCATCCCCGGGCCTCTTTGCTTCTCAGGATGGCACCCCAAGTTTCACCAAGTCATCAGTCCCACCCTTTAGTCTGTGAACTTGTGCACCACCTTTGCATTTCCTGCCTTCGTTCTCAGTAGTGTTTTTGCTGGGCACAGCTGCGAGGCTGTCAGTGCCCCAGCCCTGAAATGGTAGTGGTCACCAATGAGACCTGGTTCCAGCACAGCAGGTTCCCAAGTATTTCTGAGCTAAACAGCCTCAGTGGAGAAGCTTTGACCCTGCACAGGACATTTTGCTGTCTGAGAATTCTGACTGCAGGAGCACTCCTGTGGCCTGGGGCAGGAGCACTGGCTGACAAGACATTTTAGGGCCCCATCCCCACCTCCACCCAGGGAGGAGTTTGAGCCCTGGGGTGGGCTGGCCTGGGCCTGGTGGGGCATTTGTATAAGCTCCTAAGTTTTCCTTTGAGACTCGATGCTGTTAGGTTGGGCCGGGCTTTCTTGGGTTCATCAAACTGTTGTTTGTTGAACTTCATTTCCTCACTGCCCCACCAGCACTTGGAGTAACACAGCCCACCTAGCAGTGTGGGAAGACTTGCTAGGCCATGCCTGATGGAAGGAGAGAGCTGGAGAAATCAGGGAAGGTTTCCCAGAGGAGCTGGGCCTGGGCAGAGAAAGCTGGGAAGGGTTAGGAAGGGAGAAAGGGAAAGGCAGGATCCAGATCAGGTCTAATCAACAGGGATTATTGAGCATATACTTGGTGCCCTCTGCGGAGCCCTGCAGGGGAAGGTTGACTACATCAGGGAAAGAATCGCCTACCACCGCCCTAACATTTCCACCTTGAGAAGCTTAGATGGCAGGAGGAGACTTGGTAACACAAGATGCTTAAGGAATAATAAGCAGTAGGGTCAAGTCTAGGGCCTGGCTCCTAGCAGGGTGCTCATTTGGAAGAGGAGCTTTGAGCTTTGCCTCTCAAGGTTAGAGGCCAGAGGGTAAGCGATGGCATGAAGAAGAAGCCCCTATCCCCACCCCAAAGAGCCTGGGAGGGGGGACCTCTGGGGCCTGGATCTGTGTCAGGCCACTTCCCAACCTTGGTTTTACAGAACACCCCATCCAGCAGCCCCTCCTGTCCCTCTCTGTGACAGTGCTAAAGGACGGTCCAGCAGCCAGGAGCAGAGGGTCAGTGGTCACAGGCTGGTTCATGTGTGTCAAAGTAAGGGCAGGCAGAGCCTCAAAGCTTCCCCCAGGAGGGGCTTAGCCTCCAACCAGCATTTGCTGTTGGAAGGGTACAGGCACCGAGGGGCATTTTTCAAGCTGACAGGGTTCCCTTCCCACATCAACCTCCAAGTTTAGGACCTTAAATCTCCAAGGGCACACCTGTCAGGGAGGAAAGGTGTGGGGGGGAGGAAAGGTCTGGGGAATCCAGTTTAACATTTGGGGGGCCTAGTGCCCTGTTTATTTCCCGTTATTTGTGCTTGAGGGGAGGGGGATGGGAACAGAATTGGATTTGGCCTACACTGAACATTCAAACATTATTTTAGGATTCTTGGATTTGACAAATGCATATTAGATTTGGGAAGGTTCATTAAGGTTCTACATCAACCTCAGTCTCTTCAAAGGGAGAAGGCCTGGCCACTTAGCTGCAGCCACCCCCCCTGCATGTTGTTCTGGGACCTACTGCACCCCAAAGGAGGTCTTCTCGGAGTGCAGAGCTTGGATGTCAAGGGAGAATTGCAGATGTGTGAGCCCAACTGAGCATGGAAAAGGGACCAGAATGGCTGGGCCAGTGAAATATGAAATCCACTTGCCCTAAGTAGGAAGATGGGAAGATAAGCCCTCCAGAGTGCAGCTTATCAACTAACATGACTTGGAAAATAAACCAGACCTTGACTTGTGGCTGTAGCCAGACTCCTTCCTCCTCCCCGCAGCAGCTGGCATCTCACCTAGTGTTTGCCAGCAACAGGATCTACAGTCTTTCTGGGGAGCCATGGTAGATTCAGACTACCTGGTGTGTGGATGTTCCACCAAACTGAGAATATAGTCACCCCAAAATATGGCATTCCAGAGTTAAACACCCAGCCCGTATCACAGGCCGTGAGCTAAGGGGAAAGGCTGGACAGAGCTGGGTGCTGATCCCTGCTGTCACAATCTCTGGGACCCAGAGCATTGTCACTAACGCTCTCCACTTCCTTCCTGTAAAATGAGGGAATTAAGTAATCCCTAAGATTTATTCCATCCTCAGCCATGTCAACATGCGCCATGAGAGTGGGGATTTGCAGGGTTTTTTAATCAACTTTATTCCAATAAAATTTACATAGAATAAAATGCACCTATTTAAAGTGCACATTTTGATGCATTTTAAAAAGGTATCCACCCATGTAACCACCAGCACAAGGAATATATAGAACATCTACATCCTCCCCAAAAGTTCCCTGGTGCCCTTAGCCCCAGGCAACCCTGTTCTGCTTTCTGTCACTGGAGATTAGACTTGTCTTTGCCAGAGTTTCGTGTAAATGGAGCCACATAACAAGCACTTTTTTGTGTCTGGCTTCTTTCACTCAGCATCATGTTTTTGAGATTTGGGACTTAAATTTTTAACTTTTTATTATGGAAAATTTTGTACACTTACAAAAGTAGAGAGAACCGTTTAATGAATCCTTGTGTGTCCCTCACCTAAGGTCAACAATTTGCAATGCATAATCTGTCAAGGGAGGGGCTCATATCTGTTTTGTTCACAGGTGTGTCCCCAGCAATTAGAACAATTCCCAGCACATAGTAGGTATTCAATCTATATTTGTGGAATGAATGAATGAATTATGTAGATCTGGAATGTTTTTCCAGTTCCATCTTTAAATTATGTTCTTACCTTTTATGGCCCAAGATCAATTCCAGTATATGTTAAATTATGTTCTTACCTTTTATGGCCCAAGATCAATTCCAGTATATGCCTGGGAATTTGAGGTCATAAGACCCTGCATAAGGAAAGCTGAAGTTATTGTTGAATGGTGAGAGAAAGAAGGTGACCTCATCTTGACTTGAGAGGCACATATTAGAATGTTTATATTTATAGTTCCCGTTTCAAAGCCAACAGGCAGCGCAATAATAAATGCTAGGCCAAGAGAACTCTATCTGGAACATTTTCATAAATAAGTTGGGGCGAGATTGGTGCGTGTAGGAACATGGACTTTGCCAGGACCAGATTGGAAAAGTTTCTTCCTTGGGTACCAAAAATATCCCTAGAATAGCTAAACTCTAACAGCTGTTGACAATGGCACTGCTTTGAAAAGTAGATGATAAATGAAAAAGGGCCCCCGGTTAGAAGCAGAGTGAGTCCAGGTTGCCACTGTTTGCCTGCCCGCTCTCGGCTGGGGACACGGGCGCCAGAGGCAGCACCAGGCTTGGTCCTGCCACCACATGCCCTGCTATGTGGGGCCAGCTCACTTTAGAGCCTCAGTCAGCAAGCTCAGGCCCCAGGCGAGCCCTGGCAGGCAGGGTGCTGTCTCCTCCCAAGCTTCTGATTTCTGGAAATCCACATAGCATTTTCTGCATCATGTTCAGTCTTGGGCACCCTGAGGTGCCCCTTTAGTGGGTTGTAAAATCAATTTAGTGAATCAGGTGCAAAAAAAAAAAAAAAGCTGATGGATAGGATAGGATAGAATAGAAACAACAGAATGGAATATAGCCTAGAACACCGAATGCGTCACATATAGTGGAGATAAAGTGTAGCTTGCTACATCTTTTCCTGGGGCTGGTGCACTAGATTATAAATAAAATATATTTCTCACTGTTGGCCCTAATACACAATTTCAAAGGGCTGTGCCCCTCTGCACCCCTGGTATCTGAGAAATGACCCCAAAAGGCTTAGTGGGGAGGGTGGCCTCAGGCACTGTGACGGGTGCATGGCAGGATGCACTTGTTTCTAACACAGCAGTCCCGCTATTGACAGAAACCACTGAACTGGTACCTTGTGCTGGGCACAGTGCTTTGTGCTTTGTGCCTTTGCACAGATGGCTGCATCGATGCCTCCCGGCAGTTCACAGTGGGAGGCAGGATGGCACACGCCAGGGACACGGGCCTTAGGGTCAGAGCAAGCTCAGTTCGAGTCCCACCCCACCCCTCGCTGGGCCTGTGCGTACCTTGGGAAAGCTGTTTAACGCCTCCGAGCCTGTTTCCCCATCTTTGCAGTGGGGACGCGGCTACATGGCCTCCCTGTAGGGTAGGTGTGAGGTTACAAGAGTCAGGCATTTAAGTCACTTTGTGCAGTGACAGCACCTGGCAAAGCCTCCGTCTATGAGCTTTGTTATTTTGTCCACCTGAGGCTGTCACAGGCACTGCCCTGGTGCTGGAACTACAAGGTAGGCGTCCATGTGGAGCTCCAGTCTAGTGGAGAAGCCAGGTCCTACCTGAGCCGTCATTCATCCCTCCTTACCAGAAGTGCCAGGAAAGAGAAGGGGGAGGGGAGTGTCAAGGCGCAGGAGGGGACTAGCCTGGCTTTGGCGGTGGTTTCCCCAGAAAGGGACATTCCCTTTCCCACATGGCAGCAGCAGACCGTTCTCTTTAGTAGCCCCAGGAACAGTTTCAGAGCCCGTTTGCAGCGTTTGAGAGGGAAGTGAACCCTCCCACACTCTCATTTCTGCTCTTAGAGGGGCAGTGGGCTCCACTGCAGAGAGAAAGCCCATTGCTTTCTGCTGTCCCCTGGGACTCTCAGGGTCTCCTCAGCCAGGAACCTGCCAGCCTGCGCTGAGCTGGGCACTGCTGGAAACAGACGCCACAGGCCCTCCTCACCCCCAGCGCTGCCAGCCTTGCTGGGAGCCGAGACTCTTGGGCCACGTAGAGACAGCTCCAGGCCACGTATAAACCCCAGACTGGATCCCCACAGGGCCAGCATGCACTGTGTGGACAACGTGGACTCACTGTGATCGTGTGGCCCCAAATGCCTCTTAGCTGGAATTTGTGCTTTATGTCTTTGTTACCAAATTTTAGAGTCAACTGGTGTCGCAGCCAAAGCTGTGCATGTGTGTGGGCCTGGTGGGCCTGGGAGTGTTCGAGGAACAGGAATAAGCACCACCCTTCAGAATTGCCCAGAAATGCCTCCCTCCCTAAAAAGAATGAAGTAAATGATGTGTTTGGGGCTAATGCTTTGAGATCACTGTCTTCACCTGCACTACTTAGATGACTCCTCTGGAAAGAGCCTTAGCTGCACAGTCTGCATCTGGGGGACTTTCTCAGCTGTTTTCATATGGGACACTCCAGCCTTCCCCCCAGAGCACCATATGGCTGCTGAGGCTAGAGGGGATGTGCTATGCTGGGACCCCTGTGGTCTAAAAGACTTAAGCCGAAGGGGACATTTCAGATCTTGAAAATACTTCCCAGGGCTGGCTTCTCTATGTGGATTCCTCAGAGAGAGTTATTGTACCACTGAGAAAGTCAGGTTTTTTATAAGGGAAATGTTTAAATCAGTGGTTCTTAACTTAGCAGTGGAGTTACTACCCTCTCTGGGAAGCTGATGCGGTACACTCTCCAGGAAAATCCAAGTATGTCTATACGTGCAACACACTTGTTTGCAAGGTTTGTGGAAGCCCTGGAGTCATTCTCTGGGATAGGGGTCAGCAAACTACAGCCCATGGCCAAATCTGGCCTGCTTCCTGTTTTCATGCAGCTCAAAAATAAGAATGGTTTCTTTCTTTTTTTTTTTTTTTAACATGGTTGAAGAATACTGTTTCATGACACATGAACATTATATGAAATTCTAACATCAGTATCTATAAAGAAAGTTTCACTGGAACCCAGCATGGTCATTCATTTACATATTGTCCTTGCCGCTGTTGTGCTACAGTGGCAGAATGGGGCGGCTATGACAGAGACCCCACAAAGCCTAGAGTATTTACTACGTGACCTTTCACAGAAAAATTTGACAACACTTACTCTAGGGATGGGAACCTTGGTTATGAAGCCTTGCTTTAAATTTTTTACTTTTGCTTAAGATGATGGAGCCATAGAATTTAGAGGTAGAAGCAGCTTTGAAAATTGCCTTGGAAAGCTCCTCCCTTTACAAGGGCAGATGAGGAGCATGTTCCCCACTTCTGTGGGTGCAGGGTCCCCCAGGGAGTTGTGTCTTGGGCCCTCCTTTCTTCTGTAGGCTTCTAGACTGGCACTGCCTTCCAAACCTTCCAGTAGTTGCCCTGAAGTTTTGTTTAAAGGCATCATAACAAGCGTTGGAAGTTTGGTGGCAACTTCTTTATAACGAGGATTACCTACCTGCCCCTATGATGGAGACCCCTGAGGGCTGTGGCTGTAGACCCCAGCTAACTCATAGACAAACTATAGCCAGCTAAATGCCTTTGATCACTGAAATATTTGATGTGTGCAGGGAAGGAGGTTGGTGTTAGCTAATACTGAAGTTGATTTTTTTTCCTTTTTCTAAACTAACTCTTCAAATGGAATTTGTAAAAATATTTATTTTTTATAGTTTAGCAAACAATAGAGAGGAGGGAGAGGGGAAATATTAATAGTTGAATTCCATCAAACAGCTGACTTGACAGAAATCAGCTGTGGTAGATCATGCAGAATGCCCGATGGTCAGAGGGGCTTTGCCCATTGTAAGAAATACATTTGTGCACACAGGCTGCCTCAGGAGGAGCGAAGCAGCTTCCCCTCAGGAGTGCTTTATTGCCCTGAAGTTTTGTTTAAAGGCATCATAACAAGCGTTGGAAGTTTGGTGGCAACTTCTTTATAACGAGGATTACCTACCTGCCCCTGTGATGGAGACCCCTGAGGGTCTTTCCATTCGTTGTGCAGGAAAGGGGCGCAATTGGCCTGTGCCTGAGGCCTGGGCACCTTCTTGCTCCAGCGACAGAGACAAAGGCCACCAGACTGCCAGGACCCTCTCCTTTAGACCCAGGAATGGCCAGAGCTGAGTGGCTTTCCATTTTTAACTGCCATGAAGCTAATCATTTGTGCTTAAAGAACAAATGGGTCTTCATTTTCATCTCCCCTAAAATGTGTAAGCTAACACCTTTTAAATAGAATAGCATAAAGGCCCCAAACTGGGGGACTGTGACACCCATTCAGCCAGGAGACCATTTTTTTAATTGAATTAGTTGGCAACATTTACAAAGTCAGTCTCTTACTTAAACAATCTCTGGAGTGGGACCAGCATCGCAGGTGATTCTAGTGGAGACCCAGGTGAATTCCATCTCAGGTTACTGAAAACTCTGCTGTGCCTGTTATTTGGTCATTTGGATATGAGGGGATAGAGCAGTGATACCAAACTAGAGGAGACAGGCCAATAGTCTCCCAGTATTTAGAAAGGGGGAAAATGTGGATTTGGGGTACTTTGAGATGGATGTTGTTACAGCAAGTCTCTGGTAGTTTTTAATGAGATGACAGTTTATGGACATTCGGGGGAAAATGGTAATCACTTAGAGGCAGTTAACTTCATTGCTAGCAGGGAAATGCTGCAGGTATTTTATACCTGTATTCCAGCAAAGCAATGGAAAGAATCTCTGATATCATCCTCATAAGCAAAATGAAAAAAGTGACCGTGACTGGTTAATTCTCAGTGATAATATCCCCAGAGAGTACTGGGTGGGACCTCTTGTCCCCTTTGCAAGAGGGCTGCTGTAGAGGCAGGTCAGAGGGCTCTGGGCCTGACCCTGTCCTAACCAATATTTTTGTACATGTCTTAATGGAGAAATTGGAGGCATGTCAATCAAATTTTAGGATGACATAAGGCTGAAGAATATAGCAGATAAGATGGAGGACAGAACAAAAATAACATTTACGTCCTATTTTAGAGTCTACCTGGGCTTTACCTATATGGTCTTGTAAACCTCAGAAAGCCAGGTGTACTCGTTCTCCCCACTTCTAGATGAATACACTGAGATCCAGAGAGGTAAGTTATAGAATCATTATGGTGATCTTGACACCTAGAAATAGGTCCCAAAGTAAGAAGAAATCAAGGTTAAGTGTAAAGGATTACTCTTAGATTGAAAAAATCAATTTCTGAAAAATAAGACTGGGGTTTGTATGGGTATCCCAGGGCTGCTGTAGCAGAGTACCACAGCCCGGGTGGCTTAGAAAACAGAAATGTGTGTCTCACAGTTTGGGCGGCTAGAAGTCCGACATCAAGGTGTCAGCAGAGCCGTGCTGCCTCTGAAACCTGTAGAGGAGGGTCCTTCCTGGCCGCCTTGAGCTGCTGATGGCCCAGCCATTTGTTGGCCTAGGGCAGCGCAGCGCCAGTCTCCTCACGTGGTCTTCCCTGTGTATGTCTGTCTCTGTTCAGTCGCCCCTTCTTATCAGGACCCCAGTCCTATTGGATTAGGGCCCACCCTAATGATCTCATCTTACTTCGGTCACATCTGCAAAGACCTTATTTCCAAGTGGCGTCACATTCTGAAGTACAAGAGTATAGAAGAACGTCACATAGCTTTTTGGGGAGACACAATTCAACCCATGACAGGGTTAAATTGGATCAACAGCACTAAGCTAGCATCAATGTTTTATTAATAGCTACTTAAGAAATGATAAAACACTGATACTATCTTAGACAAACAACAATTTAAGTGCTCCCAGCACATTGAGGGTAACAACACTACACTTAGCATTGCTGAGACCACAGAGTCAGGAATCCAACAGTTGGCTCCAGCCACCACCTTCCAAGAAGAACATGGATGAAAAAACAATAGGGCGCTACCAAGAGCTCCTGGCAAGATGGGTGTTGTAGAAAGTTCCACAGGCAGCCCAGTGCCAGGCAAGCTCTTGGTAGGTTTTGCCCTGTTTTCTACAAAGAAAACCCAAAAGTATGAACAATTCTTGGTTAACAAAATTGTAAAGGGGGAGAAGGGTGAAGGATTGTGTTCAGAGACGTTTTTAACCTGAGAGTTAAATTCTGTTCCAACCCTCTTTTTGGCCAGTCAAGGCACTCACAGTGATACTTTCCTTATTCCATTTAACTTCACACGTCAGTGTGCATAGAAACACATACACTCTGTTAATTAGGATGTGTGGGTATAATGAATATATGTATCTATTAATATGTAAAAGTCTAGTTAATGTTGAGACAGCATTCTAATTATTTAAATTCTTTTTCTTTTAGAATATTATTTAAAAGAGAAAAGTGGAGCTTACATAAGAATATTGACATTTCAAAGCTAGGAGGGATTTGGAGGTTGACTGTTACACTGTGTAAAATTATTTCTAGCAAATGAACATTAAGTGTCTGCTGTGTCTCATGCCTTGTAGGTACAGGCCGATGAGAAGGGAGCATGACACACGATATCAGAAGGGACCACATGCATGAACCAGGAGCTGGGAGGGTGAGGCAGGATGAGGCTGGTGTCAAGGGAGACGTAAGGGGGAGTCAGAGCATGACACGTGACACAGAAGGAAGTGGCATGTTGGAGACCACGTTGAGACAGCATGTCCCCTAGTTCTGCACACACCCGTGAGGCAGAGGCCCCCTGGCTTGGGGTCACTCTGCTACTTATGCTCTTGCTGTCACGCCAAGCAGAGTTGAGGAGGAAGGCAGGGACCAGCAAGGCGGCCACATAAAAGCCAGCCCCAGGCTCTGGCCTATAAGATGAGGGAATTTTCGCAGCGCTGTAGGACAAAGTCATCTGCTGATCTGGTCGTCAGAGGAAGACAGAAGCAGCAATCGCTGGCTGCTCCAGAAGCTTGTGTTTACGACTGCAGCCTGGGGAGGACTGTGAGAGGTTCTGCCGGCCAGACAGGACACGGGCATCCTGAGCATCCAGGCCACCTGCCCATCTCCGTGCGGGGCCCAGCCGCTGCGTCTCCAGGCCTTGGCAGAGGCCTGATTTATAAGGCGGTCCGGTGGCCTTGCTTCTCAGATGCAGTCTCTCTGAGGGATCTGGGGTGGCCCGAGACTGTTTCCTTAAGCTCTACCTCCCTCTGCCACTGCAGACACCAGAAATGTGTCCTTCCCCCAAGTGTCAGCCCCAGGTCTCTCAAATCCAAGAGCTTGTTTCTGAAGAGAGGCTGAAGGGCATAGGAATGCTGTTTTCCCCTGACACCAACCACAAGGGTCGGGGACATACCTACCAAGTCTTCAGATGCGTCTGTCTTGATGGAACGTTCCCTAACCCCGGTTGAACCTGTTTCTGCTTCTATCTCGTATCAGCAATTAGAGAACTCTGGTGCCCCAAGTGCTGGGAGAAGAAACCCCGTGGGGCCTGGCGATGATCCGGGTTGCCTTGCTCCGGGCCCTGCATGAATCAGACCTCAACCTTCTCCCTCCTCTCTGCCTCCACTTCCCCAAATGGAAAAACCCTCTGGCAGGATAGCGGCCCCCGGCCCTGAACCCAGATCACTTTACTGGCTCTAGATAAAGTAGCAGCAGGAGAGGTATATTTATTAATTTTTTCTAGCAGATGTCTATTGAGTGCTCAGTATGTGCCAGGCATTGCGCTAGCCTGGGGATAGAATGAGTCCAGCCCTGTCCCGGCCTGCAAGGAGCTACAGGTTAGCTGAAAGGACAAGGCTCCTCAGTGTAGTAAGTGCCGTGATAAGTTAGGAGAGATGGTGGGGACATCCTCAAGCCAGTCTAGGGGGGACAAGGAGGGCTTCCTGAAGGAAGGGCATTTACATCGAGGTAGGGAAATTGAGTAGACATGGGGCAGAAGACAAGGAGGGGAGAGGGTGTTCCAGGCAGAGGGCATCTGTGCAAAGCCCTCTGGGAGGAAGCGGGTGAGTTCGGAGAACCTCGTGTTTCTGCAGCACCAGGGAGACGAACCTGCAGCAGTAGGCAGGGACAGGATCTTGCCAGCCTTAGAAGAAGGTGCATGTATCCCGAAAGCAGTGGGGGACCATGGAGGAATCTCAGTTACTGGAGGAAAGTAGGGTGCTCAGGCAGGCCCTGGCGCAGCACTAGTTCAGGATCTGGAGGAGTATGAAAAAGGGTAAGACTCAGTCCCGACCTTCTAGAAGCTCATCAGTGGCAGATCACATGGACTGCGTTGATTAACAGCCAAGCTGTACATGATGCATGTACCTGAGTACACGCTCACGTGAGTGCTAAGATTCGGTGGCAGGGTAGGAGCTCACATCTATTGGTTGCTTGCTATGTGCCAGGGTCTGCAGCAAGGCACCTGACGTCACACCTCACTCAGTCCTCAAAGGAACCTGTAGGGTGCCTATTGCCACCGCATTTTACAGATGAAGAAACCAAAGCTCAAAGAGGTTAACTTCACAGAGTCATATAAACAGAAAAGGATCCTACCAGGACGCGAGGTCAGCCAGTGCTGTTTCTCCTACCCTGTGCAGCCTTCCCTCAGTGTGGGCCACAGGTTGTAGGAAAGGCCTCCCGGGGGAGGTAAGGTCTGCAGGGTTAGAGGGTTGTTTCGTGTGTCCCAGTGTCATCTCTCCGGCTGTGCAGAGTGGGCTGAGAGTCTGGCATTTAGGCATTAGGGGAGGCACGTGGATGATGGGGGATCGGGATAAACAAGTGTCTGAGAGTTTGCCCCTCGGAACCCCGGAGTCGAGCCTTATGCTTGTTCTGAGGGAGGTATCAGCTTTTCAAAGAATGAAGTCAGCAAGTTAAAAATATAATCTGCAGTCCTTTCCAAACCTGAGGGTGCTGTGCTGCCTACATGTCATTAATAGGGGATAGGTTTTCCCAGAGATATTTGCTTTGGAGAATCTCCCAAGCCTGTAATGTTAATTGTCAGGAATTGGACATAGTGGGGATGTTGGTTATTTGAATTGGAAATGAGTAGCTGACATGCACCTAAAATATGTCCAAGGAAAACGGCAGGGGCCAAGTTGTGTAGGGATGTGAGTAAACCAGGTCTGGAGAGCACGAAGAATGGCGTGTTCTCTCAAATGCCACACCTGAGTCCGGGACCCCTGAGAATCCTGGAGCTGAGCCCGGTGGCTCTCCAAGCTAGCCTGCCATGGAGCTAGAGGTCCTCTGGGAACGACATCCCTAGTTGTATTGACTGAGCCTGGGTCCCTGGTACACAAACAGCAAGTTGTGAAATTCAGACATCCCATAGCATCTAGCTTTTCATTACTATGCCCAGTCGACCTCAGGAAATGAAACCAGTTTCTGCGACTAGTAGACACTAATGACCAACAGGTGAAACACAAATAATTAGGTAAACAGGGAGTTTATGGGTTTTCCGAGGTTCTTTATACGTGTGCTCCCCTTGTTAGCAACTAGTTGAGAGGCAGCTGGGAAGGAGGTGTCCCTGTCCCTGAGAATACCATAGACCTGGGGGTGGCCCATTCTTAGTGGTGGCACTGATGAGGTTTTCCTCCTCTCTTTCTGGACTCTCTTCCTCACCCTGCCGCCACCCCTACTGCTCCAGCGCTGGTGTGGTTGCCTCCCGAGACGATACTGGGAACAGCTGCCTTCCCACCCCAGTCCTTCCCTCTGGCCTCATTTCGCCAGACACAGGGCCTGTACTCTGTGGCTCTCCTCAGTCAGTGACTCTATCCCTCCTTCGATAGAGATCTTCAGAAGAGACGGCACCACACCCTTTCCCTAGGCACCACCCGCCAGCGTCCAATGTGCCAATGTGCGTCACTGTGGGGATGGTTTTTGTTCCTCTCTCAAGTCCCTCTCCAAGCAGGACCCTCCTTTTCCTCTTGCTGTGTACACACTGGAGAAGGGGAACAGAGAGTCCTCCTGCCCTGGGCAGTCGTGCTGGCAGAGATGACCTCTCCTGAGCTGTCCCATCTCAAGGGGCAATACAGGTGTCCTTCAGCTGCAGGTTCTATTTCTGGAGATCCTTTGGGTTTTCTGTGTCTCCCCTCTGTCCCCCTTCCAGGGTCTTTGAGACCTACTGAACTGTGCAGCTCAAGCTCAGAGAGAAGACACCAAGCAGGACTGGTAGTGCTAAAAGATGACAAAAATCAGTTCATCCCTGTTCCGTGCTGTTTGTGATTTTGAGCTCAATCTGGGGCCATTTGAAAACAGAACGCTTGTACAGCCCACCTGGCCCACCTTCCCCACTATCTCCCCAACCCACAGCCCTCTCCCACCGTGCTTGCCCACTAGAAGGTCTTTCTGACTTTATTTTAGCCTAGGGGCTTTACCTAAATGTCTCCTGATTGAACTTCACCCTTGCTATGTCTTCCCATGTCCCCACTATCCAGATTTCCAGAACTTCCACGCTGTGGGAGGCACCGCGCTGAGACCCGATTTGGGTTCTGGCTGTGCCCTTACCTAGTTGTGTGACTGAGCAAGTCACCAAATGTCTTTGAGTCACAGGTTCCTCATCATAAAATGAGGATTATAACAACTGCCTTTGCAAGATCAAATGAGCAAATGAATGTGGAAATGCTTTGTAGACTGTAAAGCAACACTTCCCAACTCGTGTTCTACAGAACTCTGCTCTCGGCAGAGGTTTTAGTAAACTATTCAGGAAAAAAGAAAAAGAAAGAAAAGTCTTATGTCAAGTTTGAGGAAGGCTAGCCTAAACAAAGAGAACCAGGTTTCCTTACTCTAGAATTTCTCAGAGACTTTAATTTGCCAGCGTGTATGGCAAATTTCCAAGAGCAGAGTACAAAATATAGCTTTGTCTCCAAACCACTTTCTTCGTGGACTAATTAACATCTTTTAGGTGACTGGTTTCCATGGGGTATAGCATATGTTAATATTATTTCTCCTATAAATAACAATGCTAATGTTTCCACAAGATTTAGTCCACCATCCAGGTCACTAATCCTGGGTAATACCAGTTAATCAGTGTCTGAAAGAGTATTGCTGGAGTGTCTTCAGTCTGCCTGGCATTGTGCTTTGTACTGGGGGGTAGAGAGGACCCACAGCTGAAGGCCTCTGACATTGGACTCCAGCCTTGCCTCCCAACACCCCCACGCCGGACTCTGCCCAGCAGCTTGGCCAACCCATTGTCCAACGTTTACATCTTTTGTGCTCCTGCCCCCTTGCCTTTGTTCTGTCTTTCTCCCTGCCAAGCTGCCTTCCTCCCGTCTCTACCAACACAATTGTGACCCATTCTTCAAGTCTTAGCCCAAGCTCTGACTTCTCCATGGAAGTTTTTCTAACTAATGCAATGTGTTCTAGAGAGGAATACTGACTCTCCAACTCAACACTAAGTCCCAAATGGCAGAGAGCATTATTTATACTTCCTGATTTTCTCCCCAATCCAGGATTTGCTTGTGGATTGGTTGATTTCTGCCCTCCAACCCCCCAGAAACCATAAGCCACACAGTTGAACTTGGGAACTTGAACCTCCAACTGGATATAGGTCCTTCTGAGCTGGGGAATCAGTAGTGAATTTTCTCACTCCATTCAATAGACACTTATTGCAGGGGAACTGCTGGGAACCCAAAGTTGAATAAGACAAGCCCCTGCCTTTAAGGAGCTCTTGGTCTAGGCAAGAGCATAAACACATCATGGCAAGTCAGTATGTCGAGTGGAATAATAGAAAAAATGTGGGAGCACAAAATAGGGTTCATGGTGAGACCAGGTGGGGGTTGAGGCAGGCTTCCCAGATGGTCCTGCCCTACTATCCTTCCTTCTGCTTATAGAGAAGATCCCATATGGAGCAGACATGACAAGGTCATGGGGGTCTGCCTCTAGGGGACCACAGGAGACTTTATGGGAGGAGGATTCAAGTTTGTTCCCTGGGTCCCAGGGAGGGAGGTCTCAGTGAAGCCAGAAGGCTACAGCAGTTGCTGGAACGGGGTGTGAGATGGGAGCTTTGCACCCCACTCTCCCCAGACATGCACGTGTGCAGACACACACCCAACACAACACATGCGTATACACACAGTCTGTTGGAATCCCACTTCCCTGCTTTTCCATCATATCCTCTCACCCCTTCTTCCTTCTCACCTTGACTCATTCTTCCTGTCCTCTTCTGTCACCTCCTGGTCCTGGGGCCATCCATCGTGACCTCATTGGAACAGCCCCATGTCTGCTGTCAGTAGCTAGAGGCCCACTTCGGCCACAGGCTGGTCAGCACAATGCCCACTCCCCGTGGGGGGCCCTCAGGAGGGAGGTCAGCCTCAACTCAGTGCTCTCTCTTTTCTTCCCACAGAAAACCAAAAGAGATGTCAATAACTTTGACCAAGACTTTACCCGGGAAGAGCCAATCCTTACGCTTGTGGACGAAGCCATTGTGAAGCAGATCAACCAGGAGGAATTCAAAGGCTTCTCCTACTTTGGTGAAGACCTGATGCCCTGAAGCCGCTCCAGGTGGAGTTTGCTGATGCTGCAAGAAGGGGTGCCGAGAACATTCCTGTGTTCCAGAGGCTCAGAAAGTCTTGAACTCCTCCTCCTCCCCGGAGCCCCGTCCCACGTCCAGTCTCTATTTATTACATTCCCTCACCCCAGGCCACCTCCCCCCTCGCCCACCTGGTGACCAGAAGGCGCTCTTGGTTCTTGTCTCACCAGTAAGGCAGCAGTTAGCTGCACGCGCTGCCGTGTTCAGACCGTTGGCAAGCCTGGTTCCACTCCGTAGGGGCTCCTGGCAGTGAAGCAACTTCAGTTCTTGTACCACAAGGAAAGAAAAAGAAAGCAAACAAGAAGACTCTGGCTCTGCCATGGGACATAGAATCCTGACCCCCCTCGCTTGTCATCCCTCCTGCGCCCTGGCCTGCCACCCTGCCCTTCCGTCCAGAAGAGACGGGTGCTGCTTCTGTGAGGGTCGGCACCCTCGGGCACGCCCTACGAGGGCGGGAGACGGAGATGCACGGTTGGCTTAGCTGTTGGTTTGTTCTGGAATGGCTGACTCTTGCCTGCTCTGGTTTTAGCTGTTGAGCACGCCAAAGTCATGTAAGTTTGTATCTTGTGGGAAAAACATCACTCTTTGTGGAAAAAGAAATTTGATTTTGAACTCTATTAACATTTGAAAAATAGATTCTCAAATTTGCTTTCTAATTGGCCAAAAGATATCAATTCCAATGTGAAGACAGGTAGATATTAAAGGGCTAATATACAATGAGAAACCAGTTGTTCAAGGTTCGTGCTATCAGTGCTTTCGTGGCACGTAGGGGCTCTGTGGACTGAGAGAAAAGGAAACAAGTAGTAATCTCCATTATTCAAGTTCTCCCCGAACACCAAGGCCACACAGCAGTGGCCAAGACCCTGGGGTTCTAGCAAAACGTGGCTCCCAAATTCTCTAAGTTCCTAGCATAAACGCTATTTATTTTCTGCAGCAGTGTGTTATTTTTGCGCACTTCTACAAAATGGTAGTACTACTGTGTCGTGGTTTTTAAAGATTAAACATGTAAAGCTACATATGAAATATCTGCTTTTGGAATAAGCAGAATGAGGCTACACATGGGTTATGCAAAGGGTATCAGGAGACTGCAAAGCAACTCGTTTGAAAACTGACAATGTGCAAGCTACACTCAGAGGTTTGTTTTCGTGTGACATGCAGTGGCAACTCATGTGGACACTATTTAACAGCTGTGATGTTATCTCCTGTAGATATGCTAACAGTGTTACATTCTTTCATTCCCAAGGGTTCTCTGTGGCTTTGTGTATATGTTTCCTGGAGGTCATTTGATTACCTATTTCACTGAACTGATTTAGCAGGGAATGGAATCCATTCCAACTATTGCACGTGGATTTCCCAGCTGCCCCTAAATATATATACTTGTGAGTGGCAAAGTGGCACTAATGAAGCTTTTTGCCTTTTGTACATTTGAGATTTTTGTATATAGTGTTTGCTGCAAGGCCTGTGGAATTAATTCATTGAATATAGAGGTATCAACTGCTGCATGTTCAGGCATATTATAAAACTTTAGTCTATGAAAGAATAATTATAATAATGTCTAGGTGCAATACTCTGTAAGCGTATTGGTTCAAGTTACCGAGAGATAGGTGTGTTCCTTTTGGGGGGAGGGATGGGGAGGGGGTCCTTTGTATTGTTTATTTCATTTTGGTTTATTTTAAAAGATGTAAACATATATTAAGCTATATTAAATCTCACATATACTTCTCCTGTGCTCTATTATTGCCTGATAGAGATGGGGAGAAACAGGAATGTTTGTGATGGTAGTTTCAAAGCTTGGACAGTGACAATCTCGAGCCCATGGAGAGTTCGTGTCCATATTCGCATCTGGCTGGTCATAGCCTTTGTTACTAATGATGACATTCAGTTCTCTTTTGTTTTTATTTTTTAAAAACTCAGGTGTAATTATTATCTGTTCTTACGATAACTGCAAATATTAAATATTATGCTACATCAATTCACGTGTTTGGCATACCAGTGAAGTGATGAAGAACATTAGATTAATTTAATTTATCTTCGGTAACTTGACATGCTGGGGAGAAACTTCTTCTGGAGTTGAGTACAAGCACAGAAACATCTTCACGGTGGCATCATCTCATTTTTTTAGGAAGACATGAAAATACTGCCCATCATACTCACGTGTCACTACTGCTCTATCTTTCTTCTGCTTCCGTCACCATTATGAACTCTGGACGACCAAGCAAGTTCTAGGTGCAATGCCAAATGGCCTTGGCCCAGGGCTTGGTAGTGTTCGCATGGCAGCGAGGGTTGGACCCTTCCTACAGGACAACTGGCAATGTTGCTGGGAAGTCACATACTACATTCCACCCGGCAGCTCTAGGCAGGCAGCCAGCCAGATCCAGAGTCCCCCTTGCACACCCAAAGCCAGGCTGGCTGGGATGCCTCTGGCTGATG
Source organism: Varecia variegata (assembly GCA_028533085.1). Taxonomy (NCBI): domain Eukaryota; kingdom Metazoa; phylum Chordata; class Mammalia; order Primates; family Lemuridae; genus Varecia; species Varecia variegata. Next base: position 31,734,482 of record CM052437.1, read on the forward strand.
AAGTTCTCAGGCAGGCAGATTTAAATCCAGCGTAGGTCTGTAGAAAAAGACTAGTGTGTTCCTCGAGTAATCATTGTTTCATTTTCATTTTCACAAGAGTTTGGAAGCAGACACACTGTTACACTTCTGCCAGTTCTTTCTACTCTTTCCAGCACCCACCCCCTTCTCTCTCTCTCTCTTTTCTCACTCAAAAAAAAAAAAAAAAAGAGTGCAAAAAAAAAAAATGCCAAAAAAATATATGAAGGATAGCTGTTCTCCTGTGTTCTCTCAGTATGGACCTTGTGAAGTGGAAACATAATTTTTTTTTCTCCAAAGGTGAAAAAAAAATGCATTCTTGCTTTAAAAATAAAAAAAGGAAGGCTAAAAAAATTACCTCTTTTTAAATTATGTGCAAAATAATTCTGGCTATAAAGTGTATTCAATTTTAGGGATTTTTTTTTTGTATTGTGATGCTTTATTTGTACATTTTTTTCCCTTTCTGGATGTAATTTTAATCTCTTGCCATTCATTAGTGTTATTTCGTTGTAAACATTATTGTGCCAAATGTACTGTATTCAAAAGGATGTGAATGTGTATTGTTTCAGAACCTAATAAATACAATGACATTAAGTCTTATTTCTCAGTCCCCATAAGGATTTTTATCTGCTTTGCAAGAGGCAAAGTGGCACTAATGAAGTTTTTTGCCTTTTGTACATTAGAGATTCCAAAATTCCAAAACCTGGATGTGGTTCTAGCTTCCTCCTCTGAAGATGCACAGAGGCTGCCAATGACCGTGTCTGCCTACTCCCCTCAACCACCCCTGCCCGCCTCTCTGCTTCTGGTGCTGCCAGACGGGACACTGGGGACTGGTACACATCGGATGTGGCTCTCCACGGACGTGGTCTGTCTGCCTTGGGGTGCTGGGGGCTGGCCGAGAAAGCAGAGGGCACTTGTTATTTTCATCTTCCCAGAGATGCAAATGCTGGACTTCCTTGCAACCAACACCCATTCAAGCCTTTTTGGCACTCAGTTTCTGGCCTGCTGCTCAGAACTTCAGGAATTAGGGGCCAGGAAGCTCCTCCTAGCCTGGGAGCTCTTTGCAGGCTGGCTGGAACTGGGGCTGGCCAGCCGGACTCCATGCTTAGCTCGGGCCCACCTCCTCTGCTCGGCCAATGTCTGCTGCCATCCTGGTGACCCCTGGGCTCTTGGCTCTGGGGCTCCTTTTCTGTCATTCCACTCCTGCTGCCCTGGTTCTGCAAGGTGGCGCCTCTTCTTTCTCCAACGCAGATTTTTCAAGAATGTTTGAAACTCACAAGTACACTCTCAAGTACACCAGAAATTTCAATTGACCAAAACTCCTTGCTCCCTAAAATTATGGAAATGACTGCAGCTTTACTATTTGTCATCCTAAGGTAAGGGGATGGCCTAACTTGTCACTCTTTCAGCCCCACAAAGTCACTTCTTCTTAAGTCCTCCAAGGCTTTGGTATACCATCCAGAAAGGCCTCTCCCCGCACAGTGTTCCCCCTCTCAGCAACATCGACTGCCTCCCTGGAGCTGTAAGCATGAATTTCCAGATCCGCCCCAAGAAAGTTGTGTCTATCACACATTATTGTCTTTGATTCAGGCAGCTCTTTCTAGGTAAGTGACCACCCAAGGAGAAGCAAGCTTCCTAACGGCTTGTCTGTCTTTTCATGAATTTAAACAAAAATTAGAAGACACATTAAACTCATAGAAGCAGAGGATAGAACGGAGGTTGCCAGGGGCTGGGGATGGGGAGATGTTGGTCATGGAGTACACAGTTCCGGTTAGGCCAAGTTCTGGAGGTCAGTTGTACAGCATGGTGACCATGGTTAATAATGCACTGTGGATTTGAAAATTGCTAAGAGAGAAGAGCTTAAATGTTCTTACCACAAAAAATAAGTATGTGAGGTGAGGGACATGTCAATTCGCTTGATTTAATCATTTCACAATATGTGTGTGTATATATCAAAACATCACTTTGTACACCATAAATGTATATAATTTTTTTGTCAATTATAACTGAATAAAGCTGAAAAAAATCAGGAGAAACAAAAGCTGTTCTAGGAAGGTCAGAAGACATCTGCAAGTGTGTCACTGCATGAGATATGACCAGTCTTTTCTTCCCTTGCATAGTGCCCTGGCAGAGAACAGCTCCAAAGTCCTGGAGGTGAGGGGACTCAACCTCTCAAATCTTTGTGCTCCACAAATCCCAGGCTGTGAGGAAGGTCAATTGCTGTCAGTGTCCCTGCTTTGGAAGCTCTCTTTCCACCTTCAGCCATATTCTAGGAGAGAAAGCCAGGTGCTTTCTACACTGTAAAAAGTAAATGAATTGTGAAATATGCGCGCAGTGCAACACTATATAGCCGTGAGAATAAATGAGTTGCAGCTACATGCAATAACACAGGTGAATCTTGCAACATAATGTTGCATGAAAGAAACCAGGCAGAGAGGAGTACACGCTGCATAATTCCTTTCATGTGAAGTACAATGTATGCTGCTGGAAATCAGGCTAGTGTTTACCCTTGTGGAGAGGAGAGGCCATGACCAGGAGGGGACACAAAGGGGCCTCTGGGGTGCTAGTTTTGTTTTCTGAACTAGGAGCTGCCAAACAGGTGGGTTCACTTGGACCATTGGAAAAGGGAGCAGCTGGAGAACGGCTCCCTCTAAATTGCAGGGCCTGGGGCGGATCACTCTGCCTGGGTCTAGAACCAACCTGAGAGGGGGCATGTACGATGGAGAGAAGAAATAAAGCAACACCAAGGGGATCACAGGGAGGGATGAAGCAGCTGTGATTTCCCTAAGGCTGAACTATATTCATACGCAATAGAGAGAAGGAACAGATGAATGAACCTATGCTCCCGGAAGTGTCCCAGAGAGCAGACCTGAAGATGAGGTAAGAGAACTGGGTAAACCCCAACGCACACCAGGGCCTGCTGGGCCTTTGTTTTTCTGCTGGGGTCTCAAATCAAATGGACCCTCCCAAAGACCCTCCTTTGACATTTTGAGCCCATCCAGGTGGTGGCTTTTCCTGGAGAACAACATTGTGATTATGCAATTATTGCCCACTCTCACCTCTGAGTTCTCAGGGGTCCCGGAGGGCTTGGTTTTCTAAGAGAACTTCCATCTAGGGATACGTTGACCCAGGGCCACCAGGGCTGGGCTCGGCTCTGCCTCCACCCAAGATATCTATGCACAGAGGCATCTATAATGTTAATAGAAATTTTCACATTATTGCGAGATGTACAAAGCCTACCTTACTCCTGCTTTATTGTCCTGAGAAGGAAAGGCAGGAGGGCCAGGAGGAGGCAAGAATGAGGGCGGAGAGAGACTAGGAGGGGTGTTAGGCTGCTCACTGCTCAGGTGCACTATAGGCCGCAGGTGGGCACTGCCCTGGGCGGTCAGTCAGTTGATTTGGTGCCTCCAGCTGCTCTAAGGAGGCTCCTTTCCAAAGGCAACAATGAGGGCCCATTCTAGTGGATGCCTGTCACCCAGAGCCAAGGGTAATGACACAAAAGACAGTACGCCAAGAGCCAGGTGAACTCCGAGCATGGGCCAGGCTGGTGGTCCCTGCCCACCCTCCCTCGCAGCCTGCAGAAGGCAGGTGGGGGAGGCTCCTGGGTGATCCCTGGCAGGGGAAGAGGCACTGACAGTCTCAGCTGGTGAGGATAAATGTGGCTAAAGGCAAGGTGGGTGGAGCCAAGCGGGAAATTCCGCCCTCCCCCTGCCCCTCTCTCTACTCACCACCCAATGAGGCAAAAGCCAGAGCCCAGCTGAGTGCGGAGTGGGGACAAGAGCGTGCCTGCAGGGGTAGGAAGGATGCCTGGGGAGTGGAGGGGACAGCAGCACCTGCCTGGAGCCCTCACTTTGCTGGAAGTGGAGGTGCTTGGATTGTTTGGGGGACAGACACAATTTTGTGTCCCTCTCCCCTCTGAGCTGAGCCGGAAGGAAGGAGGCTTGTTTCTCATTGTGCATGCCATAGGCCAGGCACTGTTCCTCCTGGGAGGTGGCTGTTTGGACCCCTCGCTTTAGAAATGAAGGCTCTGAGGCTCAGAGAGGTCGGGCAGCTGTTCAAGCAGCACAGCCAGCACGGGGGCAGATCAGCGCTCAAGCCTATGATTAGAATCTGGGTCTGGGTGGCACCAAAGACCCAGTTCTTCCCAGCGCACTCCTGGTCATGATCCCAACACAGGTCCTGCATACTTTTGCTTTCTCTCTCCAGGGAAACTTCACTTCCGTGTGAAATGTATATGACTGTTTGATGTGCAATTAGATTTGTGTTGCTCTGACTAAAGGACTTGGACAGGAGCACAAAGGCACAGCCAGAAAATAGGCTGAGGTGCCTGGGGATTCTTTCTCTCCTCTCCCACCCTTCTTCCCGTGCCACTTCCTAGCAGGGCCCTGAAAGTTTGTCCTCAAGTCCAGCAAAGCCTCCGCCCCCAGACACCCCGCCCGCCATCAAAAAAAGAAACCATCCCTATGGACTGTTCTAAGCAGGAAGCTGAGTTTTCAGCTCGCTGGAAAACAGGAAATGCCTCCAAGGGCCTGAGGTCTCTTTAGTCGCTGCGCACTTCATGCAGGGTCTGCGTCCCAGGCCAGCTGCTGGGGACAGCCGTAGAAGCAAGGCCATCCCAGCCGGAGAGTGTGATCCCATCAGCTCCCTCTACCCTGGCATCCTATGCTCAAGAAACTGGACATTCAGGATGCCAGGGACACTGCATGAAGGACCAGAGAGGTTGATCAGCTTTGCAAGGAGAAAACGCTGACCATGGCCTGAGACCTCACCCAGATGACCTCTCACCCCAGCCGACCTCTCACCCCAGCCAGATTGACTTCTAAACCCCATCAGAGGTTGGCTGACCACCCAACAAAGACTGACTTCCCAGCCCTTTCCTATGGCTGACTCCCCCATCCTGGCTGCAGACCAACCCTCTAACCTTGATCGTATCAGAAACTAACCTTTAATCCCAGCAACCTAACCCTGGCCACAGACCAAACTTGAACACAGCTATTCCCAGTCATTTCTTGAGCTGCTACGGAGCGCCAGGTGCTGTGAGCCCAGCACAGCCCTCGCCGCCCCCATGGCCGGGGGAGGCAGCAGGCCCCACTGTGAAGCTCTAATCTCAGGCAGGTCGTGGGGGGAAGGCGAGGCACAGAAGTCTTTTTTGAGAACCCAATACTGCCTCTACCTTGCTCAGTGGCCTCGGGTTGGTCACATCATCCCCAGGGCCAGGGTCTCCATGTGCTCTTCTTCAGTGGCACAATGTGCCCAGATGGTCTCTTCGTTCCCATCCCCTCCATGGCACATGCCAGCAGGCGAAAGCAGGAAGTGGCCAAGGACGTGAGGTGTGATGGCCAGGGCTGGCGTCACTCTTACGGGCAGGATGCAGAGCACAGGCACTGCCACTTCTGCCTGGCAGACAGGGGTTCAGGAATCCCTCCGTGCGAATGTCGGTTTCCTGTCCTGCCACTCTCCTGATGGGATTCCATGGAGTCCATTGAATCCTGACCGGATTCTTCTTGTCTGTAAAAAGCTGTGAGGCCGGCGGTTCAGGCACTGAGAGGCGGGACAGATGGACCCGTAGGAACATGTGCAGATCAGATAGAAGACTTTTCACCCACTGGAGGACAAAGTCAGATTCCGGCCATCTGTGTGTTGACCCAGAAGGCAGAAGAAATGGGATGATGGTGCGATTGTGGCCGTCTACGTCCCTGCATGGGAGTTGCAAGGTCACAGCGGACTTCCCAGGGAGCACCGGGCAGGGGAGAACGAGTGACTGGCTGAGGAGGAAACGGGCCCCTCCCTGGAAACCTGCTGCACACTGCCTGAAAGGCCACCGCCAGGGAGCGGCAGGGTAACCTGCGGGCACTGCCCGGCCCTGGGGCTGCAGATGCATTCATGACCTGTCACCCACACAGGGCTTCCCGTCTTTCCTAGTCCTCTTCCCCGTATCAGCTGACAGCAGGACGCTGAAAGAGGAAACAGACGCTGACTGAGAGCAGTTGAAGACAGATCGAGAGTAGCAGTTCTCAAAGTGAGGTCTGAGGACTCCTGGGGGTCCCCAAGACCCTTTCATGGGGTACATTAATTATTTAATATAAATCAGCCCCAAACATAGCAGTTTAGAACAACAAATGTTTATCTCACAATAAGTCAGGGTCTGGATGTGGCCCAGCTGGAGGCCTCGAGGTCTCCCACAGGCTGCAGTGCAGGTTCAGCTGGAGCCGCAGTCTCACCTGAAGGCCCCACGAGGGGCAGCTCTGCTTCCGCACTCACTACCGTGGTGTTGGCAGGGCGCAGTTCCTCACTGGACATTGGCCGGAGGCCGCCCTCCGCTGCATGCTCGAGATGGAAGCCAGTCTTTCTGTAACTCAGTCTTCCAAGTGATATCGCGTCGCTTTTGCAAATGTATTCCTCAGAAGCAAATCACTAAGTCCAGCCCACACATGAGAGGAGGAGATTACACAAAATGTGAATGTGGGGGTGGGGGTGGGGGGCTCACGCAGAGACGTCGGCTGCCTGACAAAGGATCCCCGAGGTCCTCTCCCTTCCAACTATGTATCTCTGTGGTACTGGGTGTTCCTCATATGCTGCAACTAAAACATATCTCAAGACAGTTCATGCAGAAGCAGAGAGAAGAATGCAGCTGCCTTCTATTCACCTGCACATGAAAGAGATTTATAAAAATGTAAAACCGTGCCACTATGTTAATAGATATAGCTCAGCAAATAAAAGCTCTTTGGGGTCCTCATTATTTTCTAGAGCATAAAAATGTCCTGAGATGAAAAAGCTTGAGAGCCACAGGTCTAGAAAGATAGAGCTAGGATACTGCCCCGGGAGGGTTGCCCTGGTGGGCGTGGGGACACCGTGAGAAGCCTTCCAGCAGCCAGACATCACCAGAGGGCGAGAGCCCTGGGAAAGAGGTGGGCAAGCACGAAAAGAAGAGAAAGGGCCTAGATTCCAACTTTCACTTTCTTTACAGTTTTGCACACACGGTGTCTCTGAGTACGTTTGTCTTTTCTGCATTTGTGTGCAAATACATTCAGTCTGCACACGTGAGTATGCCATGGGTGTGGCATGAGTATGTGCATGCATGTGCACACAGGGGTGCATCTGGCAAGCATTTGCCGAAGTTGTCATGTGTGCACACATGTGTGCACATGTGTCTGTTTAAGCACTGTGCCTGGAGCCCCTGGGAGTAGACAGGGCCAGCCAGCAGATCTAGGGACATCCCATGAAATGAAGGGATGGTAGAGGGTTGGGTGGCCCAGAACACCACCACCTCCAAAGCTATGTGTCCCTGAAATCCCCCAGTCCTCAGCCCTCAGCTCTCAGCATGACTCTCAAATATTTTCATCTTCTATGGGAACTTCCTGTCCAACTTCCTGTTGTTCTTGGACTTTTCTTTCTTAGCGTTTTTTTTTTAATGGTTGTAATTCTTTAAACTGCCTTTTTATTTTGCCCAGAGAGGCACAGTGGCCCCCAGGCACCTCTGACAGAGGGAGAAAAAATTCTTGCCAGAGCAGGCTAGGTCCTTGGCCAGAGTTAAAGGCTCCCAGGAATTGAGCACAGGGATTGAACTCCTGTTTCCATCAAGATAAACTAAGTCTTTTAAAACCCCAAATTATTTTGTAGAAAATGTGGAAGTGCTTCGGCCAGCTGAGCACCAGTGTGGGCGGTCACGGGAAGGAACTCGGCCTCAGGCAGGTTTCTCTGGGGTCAGGGAGGGCCTGCCCTGAGGTTTGCAGAGCACAGGGACACACCAGTTCTGCCCCTCCGCCCTCCTTTTCCTCTGAAGCTGCCAGATGGAGAGCGGCACCAAGAACTCCCAAGTGCCATGGGCCAGAGCCCAGCCTCATCGCCCAGCCAGCCCTCCCCGCACACCTCCCCATATGTCAGTTCCTCTGCGAAGTCCAGTGTCTGTGCCCTTGCTGGCCTCTGCTACACCCTTCGTTTCCCAACCTCCCTCCACTTCATCGGGTTGTTCTTTCTAGTTGCCATCAAAAGGCTTCTGGGAAGCCTTCCCTGGCCCTCCCCAGCCAAGGCCAAGGGGGTGCTTTGTCCATAGTGCCCCCTCCCCAGGCCCCCTCCCCAAGGCTCCACCCCGTCTCCCTCTGCACTGCTCCCTCTACCACCCCTGTAGCTGGCCCCATGGTTGAGCCGTCCTTGTCCCTCCAGATTCCCAGCGTGCTCCAGCTGCAGGAGATCAGAGCAGGCCACCCCAGGACACCTCCTCCTGAGCTGGGTTCTGGGCTCTTCTACCCACTTCCCCCTAGTTGTTTCCAGAGCACAGGTCCTGTCAGGTTTTCTCAGAGTCACTCTTCCTTGCCCAGGTGGGGACCCAGCCACTGATCCCAAGTAACTATTGGCCATTCTTGTTGTTTCGTCTCCAGCCGTGCATTGCTATGGTAAACTCACCCTGCTCAACTGTTAATACCTGATGTTCCTTTCCCTAAACCGCCCACCCACTCCCTCAGCTGAGAGAGCTTTGCTTTTTAGCTGGAGACAAACCTTAACCCAAGGAACGAATCTCTGACAGTGGGATTTTAGGCCCCCTGGAGAAGGTGGGGTGGAGGGTGGAGGGCGGCTTCCGTCAGGCCTTGGGCTGTCTCTTCCACCCCACTGAGCTGCAGGAGACCAAAGCTAGGCCACTCTGCTTCTTAAATGGTCTCTTTCAGCCGCTGGTGGCCCCAGAGGGCCTCCCACCCTGTACAAAAGGCAACTTCCATAAATTGAAATCATCGTTTCCAAATATGTTCAAGTAAAAATGCAACTCTTGGGCTCCACCCCTTAACTCATGAAGTAGGAATTTGAGGGTGGAGGGTTTAAAGGTGAACTCATGTGCACCTAGGGCTGTGAAACTTTGTCCTCCTGTGGACAGGGTATCCCCAGCTTCTAACTGAGTGACTGCCACGGTGCCCCCTCACGTTCGAAGAATCGAATGGAGGCAGGGAAACAGAGTGCGAGGAGCCCGGGTCTAAGGGATCTGCCACTTTCTATAAACGCTGGGCATGTTCCTTGCATTGGGGAAATAGAGACACTCACCCCTACCTCCCACAGTTGTCGGGGAAAGAGAGTGTGGCGCCTCGAAAGACAGGACGCAGGGCAGTGCC
>CM052437.1:31744094-31809686 GCA_028533085.1 Varecia variegata
GCAGTTTCTGAAGCTGGTCTTGTCCCAGGGTGGATGGGCCAGCGTTCTAAGGGCCAGCCCCGAGGCACCACCTCCAGGGGACCAGCTGCTGAGATCACGTGGCACCCTTCCAGCCCTCTTCATCTTGCTCATGCTCTTCCCCTCACCAGGGACACTCAGCGTTCAAGCTCAGATAAATGCTACCCCTCCTGCCCCGCCTAGGAAGCCTCCCCAAAACCCCTCCAGCTAGAATGAACCCCTCATTCTAGGCCTTTGCTGCTAGTCGCCTACAACTTTTTGTTATTATTACAACTTTCTTTTATTATTGTGAGTTGTTACCAGTCTGTCCCCTTCACTGGGCTGTAAACACCATGGAACCAGAGACTATTTTATCCATCCTTGCATACAGTCCAAGTGCCTAACATAGAGCACTGCATGTAATAAGCTTTCAGGGCAATATTTTGTTGGACAAATCTGTATAATTCCACACAATAGGTGGTCCTACAGCTCATTTTCTTTTCTCTTAGATGCATCTTACAATTATTTTTAAACACTAAAACCCTGAGGGCTCAAAGACCATCCCCTCCCCCCTCTCACCCTGCACCAGCTCCTCCTCAGTCAGATCCAGGGTCCTGCTCTCTGTCCCTGTGGGCCGCGCAGGAGCCTGAGTGCCAGGGCTCTGCATGGAGGTCCTGCCAGGGCAGCCTGGGATGTGGCTGGACGGCTGCGGTGGCCTGGGCGGGGTGGGAGGCGTGGACAGCTCCCCCGTGCTCTCCCTCACGTCCTTGAAGTTTCCCCATGCTCTGACTCAGCTCCAGCATCTCGGTTTGTGGATGAATGCCCCGCTCCTAGACAGAGAGCCAATTCAGCCCAGCAGGGCTTCTGGAGGGCTCCCAGGAGGGGGAGGCCAGGAACATGGCCCGCAGACAGTGAAGTTGGGGTGACGGCCAGTTCACTCCAGCTGCAGCCTGGGGAAAGTTCCTCTCAGCCCCCTCCTCCACCCCACATGCTGCCGCCCTGTGGGCAAACAGGAGACTGGAATATACCTGGGAGCTCAGCTGCTAGTGTCCCACAGCTCCTCTGCCCTGCCCCTCTCTCCCTCCATCTAGGTGCAGGTGTGTACACGAGTGCTTGTGTGTGCAAGGGCACACACCTCTGACAGCAAGATGCAGATGAAGCCTGCACTCGGGGTCCCTACGCCCCACCAGGACTGCCACAAACAGACCCGCAGAGGCAGTCCAGCCCCCACTGAGTTCGAAGAGCCCCCAAAGGCAGGCTTAAACTTCTTTTTCCTATATAACTGACATAATTATGTCAAAACTTGATATCAGTTGATAAATTAACATACACCCAAATGTACATATCAATTTGATAATTTTTGACAATTTGGGTGCAGCTACCATCCAAGTTATAGAATAGTTCCATCTCCCCAGAAAGTTCTCTTTTTCTCAGAGAGGAACACCATGGTGCAGGGAAGGGCTCTGACAGCCTAAGGGAGCTCATGGCCAAGGGCCTGGCTTGCTGATCACTGGCCTGGGAGTCTCATGGACGCCTACTGGGACAAAGCATGAGGCAGCAGGATGAACAACCCACCCAACCCCAATCCGAAGGGCCCCCCACTATGCCGTGCATGGGTCAGCCTGTGGGCCTCCGTGTCTGCACACAGGTCCGTGCTACCTGGGGTGAGCGGAGGTCTCTCCGTGATCGCAGGGAGGCTCTGTTCAACTGCACAGCTCTCTGGGCATCTCTGTGTGTCTGCTGTGTGCACGCGTGTCCCACTGCATGGGCTTGTGTGCATCTGTGCCTGCGTATGTGTCCATGTCTTGGAGCATCTGTTTTTTTAAAGCAGGCCAGGATTTATAGTGCTTGTTAAATGGAAATGCGGCGCCTTCGTCTCTAAGCATCTGGAGGCCTGATGGCTGTGTTGTGGAGTGCGGGTGGAGTGTCCACAAGGGCTTCAGAACCATTCCTCAACGCAAACGTCTTACCCTGGTGCTCAAGGGCCTCTGCAGCCTGGCGCCCGGGGTGTCCCCAACACAATCGTCCACTCTCGCTGGGCACAGGCAGGAGAGACTGCCACTCCTGGCTGTGTGACGTTGGGCTTGTCACTTTCCCTCTGTGCCTCATTCTCTTAAATGTAAAATAAGCTGTGACAAGTGTCAAGCATGACTTGCTCATGAGGGATGTTTCCTGTAGCTTCCTGGCCTTTGTGCAGAGTTTCTGTTTTACGATATGAAAAGTTATGGAGCTAGTACTGGCAGTCGTGGCACATTATAAATGTACTTAATACCATTTAACTGTACACTTAAAAATGGTTAATATAGTAAATTTTATGTTATGCATATTTTACAAAAAAATTGGGGGAAAAAGGACTTTTGCCCATGATTTGGCCCTGTGCTGTGTATCGCGAGGGAAGCAGGGGATGGCCTTTGTAATCTTCAAGCCTCTCTGGAGAGACAAGGTTGGTCTTGGTTACAAGACTGGCTCTGAGGAGACAAGATTGTGCCCTGGCACAGTCTAGGGCAGTGTGGACTGACTGCAAGGGCCAGACAGCAAGGACACAACAACTTATCAAGGGGGTAACTGTAAGGGCCAGAGAAGCCAGGAGACACTTGCTGGAGAGACTGGCACTTGAATGGAACTTTTAGCTTTGTTAAAATGTCCAATCATGTTTCATATGGATGATTTTTCTGCCCATCCTTTGAATTTTTTTTTTTTTTTTTTGGTAGAGATGGGGTCTTGCTCTGTTGCCCAGGGTGGATGGAGTGCAGTGGTCTGATCATAGTTCACTGCAGCCTCAAACTCCAGGGCTTGAGCCTCAGCCTCCTGAGGAGCTGGAACTATAGGCACATGCCACCATGCCTGGCTGATTTTCTTTTTCTTGGTAGAGGTGGGGTCTTACTATATTACTCGGGCTGGTCTTGAACTCCTGGCCTCAAGCTATCTTCCTGCCTTGGCCTTCCAAAGAGCTGGGATTACAGGGATGAGCCACTAGGCCTGGCCTGGGATTTTTTTTTTTTATGTTAGTGTATTAGTTATCTGTTGCTTCCTAACAAATTATGCCAAAACACAGTGGCTTGAGACAACAAGCTTTGACTATCTGATAGTTCCTGTGGGTTGGGAATTCTGGAGTGGCTTGTCTGGGTAATTCTGGCTCAGGGTCTCTCATGAGGTTACAGTCAAGATGTGGGCAGGGGCTGCACTGTAATCTGAAGCCTTGACTGGACCAGAGGATTCACTTCTAAGTTCTCACCCATGACTGTCGGCAGGAGGACTCAGTTCTGCACTGGCTGTCAGCCTGAGGCCACAGTTCCTCAGCACATGGGCTGCTTGAGTGTCCTCACAACATGGTAGTTGGCTTCCCTCAGAGTGAGTGGTCCAAAGACAGAGCAAGGAGGACGCTACACCTCCATTTATGACCTAGTCTCTGAAGTCACACACCACCACTTCCACTCTGTCTCTGTGGACCCAGTGGTGTGGTCACTCCTCACAGCTAACTTTCCCTTCCTTCCCCCACATTAGGTAGTAATACTATTCCTAAATCCGGCATCCTTCGTTCCCTTGCACTCCTTTTTAATAGTCGTATTGTATCTTCCTAAAATGTTATTTTTTTAAATTGTACCTATCTGTAACTTTGCAAAAATTATGTGCTACATGTAATTTGGGGGCACTTTTTTCACATCATGTTACACTGCTGAGGTTTATTCTTGTTGTCTACAGTTTATTTATTTTAACCCTTATGTGAGAGTATACCACAGTATAATCTTGCACTCTCTGTAGCTGGACATTTGGACTGTTTCCAGGCTTTTGCTATTGTGAAGGGTACTGCTATGAATACTCTTGCACATGTTTCCTGAGTACATGTGAGCGAGCAAAAACCTGGGACATAGATTATGTCCATTTTCAACTTTAGAAAATAACACAAAACTTTTTTAGAAATAGTTCTACCAATGTATGCTCCCACCAGCTCTGTACAAGAGACCCTATGGATTTGGGTCCCCATATTCTAAAAACTTGGTATTGCTAGACTTATAAAAAATTTACCAATTGAATGGGTATAAAATAGTGTTTCATTATGATCTGATTTGTTTTCCTGATAACCAATGATGTTGAATGTTTCTTCATGTTTATTGGCAATGTTTATGGCTTCCTCGCTGTGAAATCCCTGTTTATGTCTCTTGTCCATCTTTCTGCTATGTTAGTTGGGCTCATCTTCTTATTTAAAAGTTTGTTGTTATACATATATATATATATATATATGTTCTTGAAACTAATCTTTGTCAGTTGTGCATGTTGCAAATATCTTCTCCCAATATAAGACTTGTCTTTTTTACTCTCTTTAAATTTTCTCTTGAAAAATAAAAATTCTTAATTTTAATATACTCCAATTAATTCATCTTTTGTATTTTAGCCAATGCTTTTTGTGTTGTAAGAAACTCTTTCTGGCTGGGCGCGGTGGGTCATGCCTATAATTCCAGCACTTTGGGAGGGCAAGGTGGGAGGATTGCTTGAGGCCAAGGAGTTCAAGGCCAGCCTGGGCAAAAATCGCATCTCTATTAAAAAAATAATAATAATAATAGAAAAGAAAAGAAAAGAAGAAAGAAACTCTTTCCAACCTCTAGGCACAAAAGATATTCACAATAGTCACACATATGGCCTGCTAAGAATATTAAAGTTTTGTTCTTGACATTTAAGTTCTAACCTACATGTAGCTATTAAGAAGGGATCTGATTTAATCTCTTTCTATTTAGGTAACCATTTTTTCCCAGTTTTATTTATTGACTTATTCCTCTTTTCCCCACTGGTTGAATGTATGACATCTACCATATAACAGAGCCTCATGCTGCATGAGTCTGTTTTTGAGCTCTCTGTTCTATCACACTGATCAATTTGTCTATCCCTGTACCACATAGGGGTGCCACACTGTTTTAAACACAATAGCTTCAAAATAAGTCTTGATATCCAGTAAGACAATTCCCTGCTCATTCTGTTCCCAATCGTCCTAGCTATTCTTGGCCCTATAGTTTTCCAAATAAATTTTAGAATTATTTTCTTAAGTTCCACTAAAAAAAAAATCTCTTAATGAAGTTTCAGTGGAATTCCATTTAATTTACAGATCAGATTGGAAAGAATTGACATCTTTATGAAAATCAGTTTTCTTGTCAATAAATATAGTTTTTTTCATCCATTTATGCTTTTTACATATCTCTTAATAACATTCCCCTGTTCTTCAACATCTTTTGTCAGACTTATTCCTGCATAGTTGATATTTTTAATGTTATTATAAATGATGTCTTCTCTTAAATTGCATTTTCTACTATTTGCTGCTAGTATTTACGAATGCTACTGATTTTTGAATATTAATTTTATATCCAGGCATCTTGATGAATTTTCTAGGCTGTTAGAATATTTGTTCTTGCTAGTCTTAAATTTCACTGCACTATAGATAGGTTTCAGTCTTTCCTTTTTTCTCCTCTTTGGCACTCTATAGGTCCTTTCAATCTGAGGTTGCTCAGTTCTTTAATTTCAGGAAATACATTTCTATTATTTCATAAGATATTTTCTCTTCTCCCTTCTTATTTCTGGTAACACCTATTCAGATATTAGCATTTCTACCTCTAAAATTTATAGCTCCTAACTTTCCTTATATATGTTCTATTTCTTTCCTTTTTCTGTTTGAGAATTTTTTTAAAAATTTCATCTTCTGGTTTGGGAATTCATTTCTCAGTTGTAACCATCCTGCTATTTATCCATCTATTGTGTTCTTTAATTTAAATAGTGTATGTTCGTAGTTAATATTTCTACTCCGTCCCCTTTTTATGAGCTTTCCAAATGGCTGCCTATTTTGGCTGGGGGCCCATTTTCTCCGAGGGGTCTCGCTATTGTGACAGGCATGCCATGCAGAGAGGGCCAGCCTCTGTCCATGAAGATTCCCAAAGACTCAAGAGATGGCACTGAATAAACCTTAGGCTAGAAAGAGTCTCAGGTACTGGAACACCACAGTATCCACCTGGGACCAACTTATCTATTAGCCCAGCACACACAGTGCCTAGGACCCATAATATTTTTAAGTGCCCACAGAAGTGTTTTATTTCTAATGTATTTCAACATCAAAAAAAATGTATAAAATAATAATGAATAAATAATAACGAATCCACCCTGGATTATGTTCATCTTTATATTAACGCAGCTGTAAAATACAATTTTTAATACATTTTATGAAGGAAGGGTGCCCAGGACCCACTAAAGTCACAACAGAGCTCTGTCCCATAAAATATTGTCTATCACTGCCCACTCTACAAAACAGCTGTCAGGTCAGGTCTGGCCTTCACCCTTCCTCTGAGAAGAGGAAGAGCATTCCAGAGAGAGCATTGCCTTAGGAGGAGACACTCCACAGAGTGTAATTCCCCTGCCCTTGGGGCTACAAGGAGATGGGATAGGAATGAGGCCAGCTGGTCCCCATCTGTTTTTGTCAGCTGCTCTTGAGCCCAGGGCTCTTGCACTGCCCTGATTTTACCTCTGAGGCACCAGATTTTACTTGCGAGGTTTGGGGCAGCACCTGTTCAGCCCAGGGAAATGGTGGTGGTGAAGCAAGAGCAGACCACCACCATTTCCCTTCCCATTTTGTCCTCCCAGGGAGTGTTGGAAGCTAGAATGTTTCTGAGCCCCAGGCCAGTCACTACTTCCCACACCACAAATCAAAATAGCTGCTATCATGCCAGGGGGTCCTCACAGTTCCTCCTGGGTGGATCTTGGGGGAGAAAGCCAGCAGCTGTGCTCCTTAAAGATGCAAATCTTACTTTGTTACCCACCTGGCTAAGTAGCCTTTGGTGCTTTCCCATTGAGCTACTGGATTCTTACCGACTCATTTAGGAGAAAGGAGAATTTGTTACAGCCTGTTCCAAGTTCATCTCTGCTATTTCTTCCCAGCTTGCTCCCAAGGAGAAGTGCTAACCTGAATGTTCCAGGCTGAGGACTGCCGATTTGGTCCCATATAGAGGTAAGAGGAGAGCTGAGCATTAATGGATCAGAATCATCGTGTGTTCTCCATCCAGCTGAGGGGTAAGTTGACTTAGTAAATTGAGCCAGATCTTACTCTACAAACCTGGTCGTATTACTCCCCTCTACCCTTGATTTCTGCCATGCAACCCCACCCACGAGTTGGTGAGCTCACAAACTTTGGATCTGGGCCTAGGGAGAAATAAGAAGTCTTATTCAGCTTAGAGTTTAAGCCCCATGCTCCAACTCACCTTTTGCCCAAGACTTGCACTGGTGCAGCTATTAAGTGCAATTTTGATCCCTATTTTGTTCCTGTTCCTTCCAGTGAACACTTTCTAGAGCTAACAGGAAGAGAGTAGAGATGATCAGTAGTAGGACAGGGGTGTGACTTCCCTGAATTTCTCACCCTATGCCACCAAATGCCAACCGCACCTCTTCCTCTGTGATAGTAAAGGCTTTCCAGCCCCTCCATGAAACGGCTCCTACCCTAGCATTCCAGTGTTCTTGCCATTTCGCGTCAGCCTGTGGTGTTCCTGATATACTAGTCCTTCTTATGTGTCTCCAGCATTTAGCATGGTCCCTGGCACTTGGCATATGTATGTGGAACAGACAAGTTAGATGGGGGCATTGCCACCCCCATTTCCTGGATGCAACTCAGAGAAGCTAAGTGATTTCCCCAACACCACACAGCTAGTAAGAGTTGGATCTGGACTTGACATCAGGCTGGCCTGATTCCCAGTGCCTGCTCCTGTCCGCGGGCGAGGCAGAGAGCTGCTTTCCCTGGCACGGCCCCATTTGTATCCGGAGAGGGAGATTTCAGCTCACGGGGATTACATGCTCCAGCACTGACAGCGTGTTCATCTCGTCCACTTATCTGCTGTCTATCTTCCTTCCTAGCGGAGGTACTGTGGGCATAGTTCTTATTAAATTAAGCATGAGGTGAAATCATTTATTTAAAGCCTTTTACCTGCCCATTTCCCCAGGGCAGTTCTTTATTAAGTGATTTCTCACATTTTCCAGGTGACTCAGTCAGTGTGATGGGTGCAGAGCCGGGGGCAGAGAGAGGGAGGACAGAGACAGAGACAGAGAGAGCCAATAAAGGCTGCCTGGGTGGCTGGCAGGGAAAGGTCAGTGTGCATGGCGTGGGGGCAGAGAGGGTATTTGACACTAACTGGGAAGGCCCTCTGCCCCCAGAGAGCCACGGGAGCTACCCAAAATGCCCTCCTGAGAAATTATGCTCTCTGAGCCCCTCACTCTTAAGTGCTGATTTCTCCCAGGAGGAAAAGCAGCTTCTCTGTGTCTTGGGGCAGGTCCTGTGTTCCCAGAGGCCTGGGGAGCAAGATGGAAAGGCCTGGAAAGGAGAGGGAGGTAACAGCAGAGGCCAGACTTCTTCGAGTATTGAGGGGGCTGGGCCCTTGCGAGGTAGAAAACCTCCCTCAGGTGGGGTTCAGGGCCTGAGAGAGCGGCAGGGCAAATGACTGAAACATGGCCAAGCTCTCAGGGCCATTGCTGTCAAGACTTTGAGAAATCCAGGAGAATTTGTGAAAAGAAGAGGTAACTGGGCTGGAATTCAAGACGCTAGGCTGGGTGTCACTCTTCTCTCAGGGCTCAAAGTTCTTGTATGTCAAACGGGGGTGTTAATCTGACGGCTCTCTCAGGCCTTTCCAGCCCAGGGGAGGATCTTCTGCCTGGGTCAGACTTTGTGTGGGTCACATACAGGGCACGTGGACCTCAGGGTGGACAAGACATTTTCTGATACACCTCAGAGCTCAGGGCAGGCTGGTCACCCAGGCAACCTGAGAAAATCAAGATCAGGACACCTGGACCCTAATACTACCTTTCCTGTTTGACTTTGCTCAAGTCTCTAACCTTTCTGAGCTTCTACTATAAAATGAGGAAATTAATACTTACCCTTCCTACCCTATGGGGGTTGAGAGATCTAAATGGAACCCAACCGTGAAGGAGCTTAGAAGAATATAAAGTTCTCCTGCAGAGAAAGGCGTTATGATCAATACAGGCATTACCATGCATCTGTGAAGAGGAGATTACAATATTTCAGAAGAATAGATGCTCAGTTTTATAAACAAAGAAGTATCTTTCTTGGATTTATTTTAAAAGTGTGTCATTTGCTTTAAAGAAAGGGCTCATCCCAGACCGGCCATACAAAGTGTGGGTCAGAAACACTTTCCCCCTATCCGGACGCCTGGGTGGCTGCAGTGCCCATGCCCTGGGGAAGTTCCCACCCAGGGGGTCATCAGGCTTGGTGCCACATGACAGCCCCAATCTGGGCACAGCCAAAAGACAAGGCATAGGTGTGGGCAAACCCAGGCTGTGGCAAGGTAGCATGTATGAGCTCTCCGCCCCCTAGGGCTGTGCTCAGTGGGATGCTGGCTGGGTGACCCACGACACATGGTGTTCCATCCCCCATCCCCCAACCCCAAAACTTTCCCACTATCCCAAACCCTGGACAGCCTCATTCTTCTGCTCCACTTTATTTCAAAACTCCTCTAAAGAGTTGTCTAAATTTGCTGCCTCCTACGCGGAGGAGCTCCTCTCCAGTCGTTTCTTAAACTCATTCCAGGTAGGCTTCTGCCCCATTCTTCCACTCCTGTCAGAGCCACCACTGGCCATCGTGTGCAAAATGATGCACGGTGGTCACTTCTCAGTCTTCATCTTCCTCCACCTCCCAGCAGCATTTGACGCAGTGGTTCAGATCACTCTCTTCCTCGAGGCATTTCTTCTTTTGATGTCCAGGAACCCCCTGTCTTGGTTCCCCTGCAACTTCACTGCCTGCTCCTTCTTGGTCTTTTCTGCAGGGTCCACTTATTTTCATGATTTTTGAATGTTGGTGGATCCCAGGGTTCAGTGCTCTTTCTCTTCACCATCCATACTCAGTCTCTAGTTGAGGTCATCTGGTCCCATATTCAACCATGAATATCCTGATACTCCCAAATGTATGCTTTAGTCCAGACCTTTCCCCTGAACACCACCCATGTATTCAATTTCCACCCAAAATGTCCACTTGGATGGCATCTCTAAATATGTTCAAAACAAGACTCCTTACATTCCCCACCCCTCCTCTCCAGTATTTCCCCCCTTCGTGTAATCCATCAGCAATTCCTGTGGGCTCTCCCTCGACAGCCACCACCCAGTCCCAAATCACCTGTGCCACACCCAGAGACCTGCAGCAGCCTCCCGCCCTCTCCTTGCTCCATCCTCGGCCCCATCTGCCTGTCACAGCAGCCAGAGTGGTCCTTCATGACGTAAAAGTAGATCACGACACCCATTTGCCAACACTCAGAGGGTATACTACACAAAGGGTGACCCCTACTATGAACTATGGATTTAGTTAACAATAACGTATCAGTACTGGTTCATTAGTGATAAGAAATGCACCACACTAATATGAGAGGTAAATAATAGGTAAAACGGCGGGTAGAGGGTATGTAGGAACTCTGTACTTTCCCAGAAATTTTTCTGCAAACCTAAAACTGCTCTTAAAAAATTGAGTCTATTAATTAAAAAAAAAAAAAGTAGATCACATCACTCCTGTGGTCTA
This sequence comes from Varecia variegata, assembly GCA_028533085.1. NCBI lineage: Eukaryota > Metazoa > Chordata > Mammalia > Primates > Lemuridae > Varecia > Varecia variegata. The sequence continues at coordinate 31,754,632 of CM052437.1, forward strand.
CCCCCTCCAGTGGCTTCCATCTCTCCTGGGGAGGAGGGAAGCAGAGCCCCTACGATGGCCCCAAACACCTCATATGGTGTGGCCTCCTGTGGCCTCACCGTGCCCCACCGCATGGCCCTTTGCTCCTCCGCAGACACAGCAAGCTCCTGTCCCTGCCCCCCATCCCCGCACTCAGCAGCTCCTCCCCATTGCTTGGACAGCTCCTCCCCGGATGTCTGCTCGCTGTCCCCAGACCTCATCTGGAAGCTCAGCTTGTCAGAGGAGTCCTTCCTTGCTGCTCCAGGAGACTCGGCCCCTCCCCTCACTCTCCCTTTCAGATGCTTTATTTTTCTTCTATGCATGGAGCACCTCCTGATTTTTTTTATTTTTGTTTTTCAGTAAGAATATCACTGTATTTTCCTACAGATCATTTTTCTATAGCTGCAACATTTTCTCCTCAAAATGAAATGAGCAGAAATTCACAAAGTTTAGAATTGGATCACTGGGGGCTTTCTCCTCTTATCTCCTCCCAATCCAAAGCTCCTGCTTCTCTTAATAGCCAGCGTCCCCTGGATCCGCAGTCAGGCTCAACACATTCAGCCTCAGCACAGTCCTCTTTGTGACTTTAGCCTCCTTCTGGAAAACTGGCTTTGTCTGCCCACCCCGGCCGTTCTGCTTCCTGTCATAGCACCTCCTTCCCTGGGCACACAGGGAATCCCTGCCCTTCTTACCCTGGGTCTCTCCGTGAGGCTGATGCCCGCCACAGCTCTTCCAGGAAGTTCCATGGGTTCCAGGTACATTGGCACCTTTGCAGTCCCGACGTCTACACAGTCAAAGTGGGGAATTTGTCCTCTGCCCTCTGCGCCTCGCTCTGCTCGAGCCTCCCTTCTGATGTGTGTGACGTTTCCTGTCTTCCTCGGCTGGAGTGTAAGCACCACGGGCACAGGGGCTTGGGCGTTTTGCTTGATGCCACACCTTTGTTGCCTAAGAACAGTCTGGTACCTAGTAGGAAGTTAATAAATATTTTTTGATTTAATGAATTAAAAAACTATTAGAGCAAATGAGAGTCCTTCCAGAGAGTGTGCCCTGGAAAGGCTCGTAAAGTCCGTTTCAGTAGGCTCAGGGCAGCCAGAGGACCAGAGTGGCCCCGTGGCCGTGACGATGGAGTTTGAGAGAAGGAACTTCAGCATCTGTTGCTAAGGGGGTGACCGAATACCCATGTCACTCCAGCTGTGTTGTTCCAACTGGTGATTCAGGCTCCCTGAGATCTGGCTGTGTAGTGCATTTGAGGTTGTTTCCTGTTCTTTCCTTCTCTGAACTCTTTCAAAAAACCCTCATTTAGCGGAGTTAACCCTCATGTCTCCTTTATTTGCAAAGAGAAGGACCCAGTTCACACAGAGAGGTCAAGAACCATCCTCATATTCACGTCTACAAATTTAGTATTAGTTTAAAATTTTTTAACCTCCTTGTTTTCTTAGTTTCTTCTTGACCAACTTCAACTTGTTCCAGGTTTCAGGGAATTGAAAACAACAGATGATAATGTTGTCTCAAAAATGTTGATGTTATAGATAACCTCTTCCCAGATAAATCTTTGCTGGCATCTCTGGCCATTTCCTTCGGCTCTCTGTCTAACAGTAGCATGATGGGGCCTAAGGCTATGAATCCTGATTATGGCCAACTGTAAGGGAGGGTTTTCTTTTTTAAGGTAAATTGTTCCTCAGAAAAGAAGAAATCCCTTATTGTCAAGTGCTTATAAATGCTTTTATTAGCAGCACTTTTAAAATTATAGTTGACCCTTGAACAACACTTGAAAATCCTTGTGTAACTCTTGACTCCCCCAGAATTTAACTACTAATAGCCTACTATTGACTGGAAGCCTTACTGATAACATAGTCAATTAACACATATTTTGCACACTATATGTATTATATACTGCATTCTTAAAGTAAGCTAGAAAAAAAGAAAATGTTATTGAGAAAATCATAAGGAAGAGGAAATATATTTACTATTCATTAAGTGGAAGTGGATCATCTTGAAGGTCTTCATCCTCATCATCCTCATGTTGAGTAGGCTGAGGAGGAGGAGGAAGAGGAAGGGTTGGTTTTGCAGTTTCGGGGACGGCAGAGGTGAAAGACAATCTGTATATAACGCGTATGGTGGACCCGCATAGTTCAAACCCCTGTTGTTCAAGGATCAACTATACTTTATTTTTAAGAGCCAAGAGCTGCTGCATGGAGATACCTAAATCCAGTGCTTCTCAACCCTGGCTGGAATCTTAGGGGTGGGGGGCTAAGAAAATATTGATGATTGGGTCCCACGTGAGAGCAATGATATTGGAATCTCTGAGGGTGGTGCTGGACATTGGTATTTTTTTAAAAAGCTTCACAGCTGTCACCAGTGTACAGCTAGGGCAGAGAGCCCCAGGCCCTGAAATGACCTCAATTCTTGCTAATTTTGTATATTTATAAAAGTCACTTCTCAGAGTCAATGCCTAAGGAGCTAAAGAAATTTAACTTTGATTTTGTCATTATTCTTGGGGGTGTGATTTCCTGCTCTTCTTATCAACCCATTCTCAGGAAGCTGACAAGCTCGGCCACGCTGAGGTGCTAATGACTGATAACACTTCATGTGCTCCTTAGCTTTTTAACAGGACATCCCTGGCCCTGAACACGAGGAGCATCCACGCCCCCTTCTTCCCCGGCCTATGGGTGACCAGCTGCTTCCTGTAAGGCCTGTCCAGATTCCTGAAAGAAGCTTTAGGGCTTCCAGCTATAAAAATAGAGTATTTCAGGGCCATAACCAGCTCTGGGCCTGTGAGCAGGGCAGTGTCCCTTTAATTTGTTGCTGGAATTGGGCAGCATCTAAGATCAGGACCTTTGAAATATTTATCTGTTTGTTATTTATCTGGGCAGGGTGCAGGGGCGAGGGGGGAGTCCTGGGAACTATATCCAGAGCCAGAGATAGTGCAAGGAAAACTTCACTAAATTTGTTTTAATAACTTTCACTGGACTTTTTTCTTAATATAAAAGTAACAAATGCTTACTAGAGAAAACCTGAAATATACAAGAAAGTGTAGAGAAGGAAACAAATCATCCATAGTCCCACAACCCAGAGATATCTAAATGTTAACAGTTTGGCTTAGTCCAAGAGCTCTTTTTTAGGCACACACGCGTACTGTGTGGAACTATATAGGGTGTTGTGTCCTCTTTTTTTCTTTTTCTTGATAAGCACATTCCTATGTCATTAAAAGCTTTTTTGAAACATAATTTGGAATGGCTCCATAATATTCCCTCACTTGCTGTCTCAAAATTTATTTAACTAGTTTCCTATTTGTTGGATATTAAGGTTATTTCCAAGTTTTTACTTTTATGAATTTTAAGAGTAATGGAACTGGCATCCATTTACAAATCTCTTTACATTTCTGTTTAATTTCTAGTTTAATCTTTGACCAGAAAGTCAACACGGAATTAAGAAAATCACACTTTTTATTTTTGCTTGTTGTTTTTCTTTTTTCAGTTGAGGCAAAATTTATCTAATATAAAATTCACCATTTTAACTATTTTAAAGGGTACTTTGTATGACTTTTAGTACATTCACAATGTTGTGCAACCATCACCACTAATTCCAGAACATTTTCGTCACCCCAGAAAGAAACCTGTATTCATTAGGCTGTGCACGGTGGCTCATGTCCGTAATCCTAGCACTCTGGGAGGCCGAGGCGGGAAAATTGCTTGAGCTCAGGAGTTCAAGACCAACCTGAGCAAAAGCGAGACCCCGTCTCTACTGAAAATAGAAAAATTAGTCAGGCGTAGTGGTGCGGCGCCTGTAGTCCCAGCTACTCAGAAGGGTGAAGCAGGAGGATCGCTGGAGCCCGGGGGTTTGAGGTTGCAGTGAGCTATGATAATGCCACTGCACTCTAGCTGGGGCAGCAGAGTGAGACTCTGTCTAAAAAAAAAGAAAAGAAAAAGAAACCTGTATTCATTAAGCAGTCACTCCACATACCCCTTCCCCCAGCCCCTGCAACCACTAATCCATTTCTGCCTCTATGGGTTAAGGATTCAAATCCTGATTCACCTGCTGACTATGCTTATGACTGTAGGAAGTTAGCTTTCTTCAGCCTCAGAATCCTCATGTGTGAAAACTGAGCTGTTGGCAACTTAAATGAGATATAATATGGGAAAATTCACTGCCCATAGTAGAGGCTCAATAATTTAAAAAATGAAAATATTACAGCTAAAATAGACTTTTGGAAAAAATATAATATGATCTATGCTACAAATGAGGAAACTGAGGCCCAGAAGGAGAAAGTAAGTGTGGCCCTCCCAGTGTAGCTATAATTGAGCTTATGTCTACACTACTTTGCATGCATGTCCAAAGTGTGCTACTATAATCCAATGTGCCCAATGTATATAGCTACAGTCCGACATAGCTGCACTTAAGCTTATGTGTACACTAGTTTGTATTTATGTTTTGGACTGACAATGCTCTGCTTTTTTATAAAAATACAATTCTCATTTCCAGTGTTTACAGACAGCCCTCAGGCCCAGGGACCCCAGCTTGCAGAGACACTGGGGTTCCAATGCAGCTGGCTTCAGATTAGTGTTTGGGAACCCAGGCATCTGGTAACTGTTCTACCATTGTCTCTTTTTGTGTTCCCAAGACACCTGCAAAGGTGCTAAATGAACCAGAGGTGACAGTCTCAAAATATTACTCATTAGTTATGAAGGGAAAAGGATTACTTTACAATGGAGAAAGTCAGTGGAAACCACCTTAACATTGTGGTCAAACTTGTCCCACCAGGCTGGGTGGTGGCTCACACCTGTAATCCTAACACTCTGGGAGGCCAAGGCAGGAGGATTGCTTGAGGTCAGGAGTTCAAAACCAGCCTGAGCAAGAGTGAGACCCTGTCTCTACTAAAAATAGAAAAAATTAGTAGAGTGTGGTGGCACGCACCTGTAGTCCCAGCTACTCTGGAGGCTGAGGCAGGAGAATCGCTTGAGCCCAGGAGTTTGAGGTTGCTGTGAGCCAGGCTGACGCCACAGCACTGTAGCCCAAGCAACAGAGTGAGACTCTGTCTTAAAAAGAAAAAACAAAAAAAAACACCTTGTTCCACCAATAATGGGACAAACTGACATCATTTACCTCCTGATGTGATGCGCAAAGGAGGATATAACCTTACTTGTATAGTATTCTTTCCAAAAATGTCTGACCTTCTATCACAAGAATACATGTGATAAATCCAGACTCAGCCTTCAAACAACTGGCCTGGGCTCTTCTAAACTGTCAATGTCGTGAAAGACAAAGAAGGCAAGGGAACTGTTAGAGATTAAAGGACACCAGAGGGGCTTGACAGCTAAGTACAATGTGTGATTTTGGGTTAGATGGTGGATTTAAAAAAGAAAAAGGAAAGTATTATGACAATTGGAGAAGTTCAAGTATCGACTGTGTATTAGATAATATTGCATCATGGTTAGTTTCTCAAATGTGACAATTGTATTATGGCTATGTAGGAATATGTCCTTGTTATTAGGAGATACATGCTGAAGAATTTAGGGATAAAAGATCATGGTGTTTGTAACTTACTCTCAAACCATTTAGCCGAAAAGAAAGTGCGTGTATAGAAAGAGAGAAAAAGAGGGATTAAAACAAGTATGTAAATGTATAAAACGCTAACAATGGGCAAGTGTAGGTGAAAGGAATATGGATATTCATCTTACTCATCTTTCAATTTTCCTGGATTTGAAAATTTTCGACATAACAAGTTTGGGGGAAAAAATCAAATCTAGCTTATAGAAATGTATTATTTGAGCTTTATAGTGTTTAAAATTTGGGGGATCAATATTTAAATATTGGGAGATTTCACTTAAAAATCTAATTTCCGGCTGGGTGCAGTGCCTCTTCCCTAGCACTTTGGGAAGCTGAGGTGGGAGGATCACTTGAGGCCAGGAGTTTGAGACCAGCCTGGGCAACATAGTGAGACCCCATCTCTACAAAAAATAAGAAAAATTAGCTGGGTATGGTGGTGCATGCCTATAGTCCCAGCTACTTGGGAGGCTGAGGCAGGAGGATCGCTTGAGCCCTGGAGATGGAGGCTGCAGTAAATATGATTGTGCCACTGCACTATAGCCTGAGCAACAGAGTGAGACCCTGTCTCTAAAAAATAAAAAAAATTAAAAAACTCTAATTTCTAACTATTTTTAGAAAATTATCAGATCTGGCCTTACTAACCCCATGTTTTTGGCAGGGCAGCAGTTGGTGCTGCTAAGTGGTTTATTTCTGCTTTAAAATGTCCCCTGCCCCACTCTAAGAATGCATGCCCAGGCTCATACACTGACTGGTATAGGAGCACAATTTGATCAGGAAAGCCTAGATGAAGGAAAATTTTCACATCAAGTTTTACATGGGGAAGGAGAGGGTTCTGGATCAAAAGCCCTCAGAAACCTACAGAGCAGGTTGGGTAGCCAACCGAAGCAGCATCACCTGACAGCATGAACACATCACTCCTTCCACACAGGTGGCTTGCTAGGATGGGGACTGAGCCTCCCTCTCTGGACAGGGGACCCTCACCAAATGAGAGGTATCCTGAGAGCAGAGACTATAGACTTCTGCCCTTATATTATTTCCAAAGACAGGTGTTTGCTAAGGCACACATAATTGACTACAGGCACCCAAATAACATTTTAGGAATCTTGACCACACCAACATCCATACAGACCACTCCTAACAAAATATTTCACGCAGAAGCCTATGGGCTATTGGTGGCCAACATGTCACTGTGGTGCTCATCATCTTGATCAACCAATCACACATCAAAGCAGGCTGGGACAAGAGCAACACCTCATGTCCTCCCAGAAGATTATGATGCTTAATTGGCTAAGATGAATCTAATTAGGAGTCACATACACATGCCTCACATGACATCATCGTAATAGGATAATGTCCTTGTCATTGGTAGAGGGGAAAGAAAATTCCAATTCTGGTCTCAGCTGCACCACTGACTCCCTCTACAAGGTTGGGTGAGACACTTAACCTCCCTGAGCCCAGATGCTTCATCGATCAATTGGAGATAATTGTCCCTGCCATGCTACTTAACATGATGTTGTGATGAGAAAATAAGATAATATGTAGGATGGTTTTGAAAAATATTAAGAAGTACTAACATGATATTGATGTACTATTTGGGGACTGTATTATTATTTTTTTCTCCCTAGAGATATCTTCCCTACTCCAAGGTCATCTAGTCTATTTTCTTTTCAATTATCTCTCCTTACTTCAAACTTTCCCTAATCCCATCGTAGAGTTCTTAAAGCTGTCAGGCATGCTTTCCTTGAAGACTCTGGCCTCAAAACATACACAGTTGAGACCTGGACACTTGAGCTGCAGGACTTCCACAGGAGCAAGACTGGGTCTTCTCTGTCTCCCTGGCCCTGCACGGATCATCAAGAAGCTCTGCCCTGGAACTGGTTTCAAGCAGGAGCTCAGTTTGTGTTTGTTGAGACAATGAGTTAGTGACTCAGGGATGTGGGTGTGTCCCTGCCTGAGGAGGGCTCAGCAGGGGAAGGGAGGAGGTGGCACAGGTACCAGCAGCCAAGTTCTTCTGCACAGTAGGACGGTGCAGGGAGCAGAGAGGAAGGGCCTGGGTTTGGGCTGAAAGAAAGAGAGGCCTTCTGCTCTGTAGTGAGGAGGAACCACTGGTTTGGGCAGCCTTCCTCGCTCAAACCCAGTGATGTGGGCGCCAGCTGGGCAATGTAACTGGATTAATAATGGCCTGTAGTTGGCAGGGTTGAGAAACTCCCCACCTTACCCACCACCTGGCAGAAGGGCCTCCAAAGCCACCGTGCATGGATTCACCAGGATAAATGAAAAAAAAAAAATAACCCTCACTTTAAAGCTGTGCAATTTCACTCTGTGTTTGTCTTACATTTCTTTGGTGTGGGAAAGATGTGGACAGGAAGCCTTCGTTGTTCTGCTTAGGTACAAAATCTCACCTAACTGGATTCAGTTTTGAAAACAATAGGTTAAGCGAGGTGAAGTGGGCCCTGCTCTGTGAGTGGGGGGTGTATGCAGGAGGTAGGATGTGGTCAGCTTCTGATATGTTCCAAAGTGAAATCCACAGGTCCTGCTGATGAATTGGATGTGGATATAAAAGAAAGAATGAAGTCGATGGTGACTCCAAGGCTTATGGGCTAGGCTACTAGAAGGGATGGGTGACCAGTAACTGAGGGGAAGACAAGAGGGGCTGGTGGGGCCTGGGGAAGAGCAGGAGTCTGGCTTTAGATGTTTTAGTTTGAGAAATCTCTTAGGCATCCAAATGGAGATGTCAGATAGGCAGCTGGAGATGAGCATGGAATTGTGGGAAGTGGTACAGGCCAGAGACATAATTTGAGAGTCATCAAATTTATATTATTTGTATATGGGTAGATCCATGAGGGCAAAAAAACTATGTCTTACTCATCTTTGAACCCCGCATGACTTAGGAGTGGCTTGCTTTCCTTACCCATAGTAGACATTCAGTAATATTTCTAGAATACATGAATATATCTGTCTATGAAAATAAAGTCAAAATTAATAATAATTGAGTGTGAAAACAATAGCACCCTCACACCCCCCCACACACACATCCCCCCACACGTATGGATAATGACAAAAGCACAAGCTCTAGAATGACTTGACCCAGACAAGAGTCCCGGTTCTGCTGCCTATAACTGGGTAAGCCTGGGCAAGTCACTGAACCTCTCCCAGCCAGTTTCCCCATCTGTAAAATGGGAATAGCCTCAATAAGTACCTCCAAGAGTGGTTTTCAAGAATAAAGGAAGTTGTGATGTGAAATGAACAGGCACATTGTAGATGGTAGTGACTAGTTCCAAGAATGAGGCAGAGATTGGTGAAGACATGCATTCTGCTCCTCAGGCCTGTTGCTGTCTTTTTGTTCATCTGAAGGACTTTGAGTCCTGGGGTCCTTAGGGACCCCAGCGGCTGGGATTCTTCCTGGCCAGACCCTCCCCACTGCTAAAGGGCCAGTGTAGCAACATCACTCCCACCCCACACCCATCACCTGGGTGCTTTGTTGGACTCATCTGGCTGAGTTTTCCATCCTGTCACCCCCTATAGCTTTGCTCTCCAAAGAATCAATAGTTATATAATATTGGAGTAAAGCTAGAAAATACCAGGGCATTTACTCATATTTATTTTTATCTTAAAATATAAAGAAAAGTTGTTCAACATCATTAGTCATCAGTGATATCAAATTAAAACCCACAATGAGATACCACTACACACCCATTAAATAGTAAACAAATAATACAAAAGACAACTACAAAATCCCTAATAATACCAAATGCTGGCAAGGATGTGGAGGAATTGAAACTCTCATATATTTCTTGTGGGAATGCAAATGGCAAGCCACTTTGGGAACAGTCTGCAGTTTCATATAAGGGCAGCATGCACTGACCATGTGATCCAGATTCTGAGTATTTACCTTAGAGAAATGAAAACTTGAGTTCACATAAAAATCTGCAGCTGGGTGCCTACAGCAGCTTTATTTATAATTGCTCCAAACTAGAAACAACCCAGATGTCCTTCAAGCAATGAATGGACCAGCAACTATGGTACATCCGTACAATGGATGGGCTACTACACAGCAGTAAAAAAGAATAAAGTATTGATTCACACAACAATATGAGTGAATCTCAAATGCATTTTGTCAATGAAAGAAGCCTGAGCCAAGAGGCTCCATATTGTATAATTCCAATTATATGACATTCTGGAAAAGGCAAAACTATAGGGGTAGAGAACAGATCAGTGGTTGTCAGAGGGTGGAGGAAGTTGATGACAAAGAGGCAGCATGAAGGAATTGGGGGTGATGGAACTGTTCTGCATCATGTGCGGTGGTGGATACACTACTCTATGCGTTGGTGAAAACCCGTATAGAACTATACGTTACAAAGAATGAATTTTACAGTATATAAATTTTAAAAAATCAATTAGGATATGGGATGAACTCAAAATAGGACACATACTGTAACAAATGAACCTAGCTTTATTATATATGAATAACATCACCACACTAAAGGGGATGATGAGAAAAGAACTAACCTAAGTAAGGAAGCAGTATTTTGACAGGATATTATAAGATTAAAGAAAAATGAACTGTGGGCAAATAATGTAGTTAGTAAGTTTGTTTCTCACAGGAATATGCATTAGCAAATCTGAAAATGGATATACTTAGGTTGAACAATAAGTAAATATATTAGAGATAAGGAAAGCCCACTTTCTTCCTATTGGAAAAAGAAGTTACAAATAAAAATGCGGAAGGCTAGAATGAACTGCATGTTGTTGGATTGGATTCAGAGGTATTAGCATGAACTCATGTTAGAATACATGCAACATAAGACCTACCATTTTAACCTTTTTAACTGTAATACAATTCCATGACATTAAGCACATTCACAATGCTGTACAACCATCACCACCATCCGTTACTAGAACTTTTTCATCATTCCAAACACAAACTCTGTAACCATGAAACAATAACTCCTCATCCCCCAACCCCTCCCAGCCCCGGTAATCTCTATTCTACCTTCTGTTTCTGTGAATATGCCTATTCCAGGTGCCTGAGATAAGTGGAATTGTACAATATTTGTCATTCTGTGTCTTGCTTATTTCACTTAGTCTACTTACTTGTTAGGTTCATCCATGTTGCAGCATGTCAGAATTTCCTTCCTTTTTAAGGCTGAGTCATATTCCATTGTACTATGTACATGCCACATTCTGTTCATCCACTCATGTCTTTATGGATGCTCATGGCCTTTTGATACATAGACAGAGATAGCTACAGAAATAAATACAGATGCATGTGCATCCATGTGTCAGTACACACACATAAATCTCCTATCTCTGTCTGCTGAAAGAGCCTAGAAGCAGTGAGCACACCAACACTCAGATCTTGGTTTATAAATACAATTCTCCATGAAAAGGAATCAGGGCTCTTTGGAGAAGTGAATGATTCCAAGGCTGGGGCAGGGAAAATGCAAGATGATCCTGAATCATCCTGTGGTGCCAGAAAGATGGGAGCCAACATAAGGGAGCTCCCGACAGCCAAAGCTGGAACAATCTGAGGAATAAAATAAATAATAATATTAGATTATAGCCATATAAATATCCACGAGTTTATACTGATATAGATAAATAAATAATTGAAGAAATAAATAAATGGGGGTGAAAGGACATCTCTTCCTTTCAGAAGAATTCCAACTATTAATGTAGAAGAAATGAAGGAAATAGAAAAATCGCCATTAGAAACACTACAGTGATGCTCACTGAAGGCAAGATCCACAACAGATGTTAAAATTAGTAGGCAAAAGTTTGAGGAGAAGGAAAATGTTTGCAAAGTCTCAAAGTGTCTTCCCCCAAATATTTGTTCATTACAAATTAAAATTGTAGCTTGACAGTGGGGAAACCCAGCAGACACCACCTTAACCAATTGATCAAAGTCAACATCACCAGTAATAAAATATATGGCCTCCCGTTAGCCCCTGATACAATACACTGAGAAGAACACACTGGCTCTGTGGTATTCTTGCCAAAAATGTGTAACCACAATCGAAACCTCAGAAAACCTTATACAAACTCAAATTGAGGGACATTCTGCAAAAATGTCCCGGTTATAAAAAACAAGGAAAAACAGAAACTATCCCAGAGTGAGCCAAGAGGCTAGTGACAGGACAACGAAATGTCATGTGGGATCTTGGCTTGGATCCCAGAACAGAAAAAAGATATTAGTGGGAAAACTAGAAATCCAAATAAAGCCTGCAGTGTGGGTAACAGTATTGTACCAATGTTATTATCTTAGTTTTGATAAGTATCTTATGATTTTGTAAGATATTAACATTAGGATAAAGTAAGGGAAGGGTATATGAAAACTCTGTACTATTTTTGCAACTTTTCTATAAGTCAAAAATTATTTCAAAATAAAAAGTTTTAAAAAGAAGGAATAAAAACTTCACTGCTCTCTGTATGTTTTCCAATATACATAATATATTAGTAAAGTGGTATAAATGTATTAATTATTTTTCTTTAATGTTTAGAAACAGGGTCTCGCTCTGTCACCCAGGCTAGAGTACAGTGACGCAATCATAGCTCACTGCAGCCTCGAACTCCTGGGCTCAAGCACTCCTCCCACCTCAGCCTTCTGAGTAGCTGGGACTATAGGTGTGCACCACCACGCCTGGCTAATTTTTTTTTTTTTTTTTTTTTTACTTTTTGTAGAGATAGAGTATTGCTATATTGCCCAGGCTGGTCTCAAACTCCTGGCCTCAAACAATCCTCCTGCCTCAGCCACCCAAACTTCTGGGATTACAGGCTTGAGCCACTGCACCCAGCCCCTAATTTATAAATTAACAGTTATAGATATATTGGTGGTATGTGTGGGATATTTAACTGGTAAGAGTTCATGGTTAAAAATATTTGGAGACCACTGTCCTTCAGCATGAGCAAAAAGTTCTATAGATAGCCAAGAGTAGTCAAGCTCATAGAGACAAAAAGTAGAATAGTGGTTCCACGGGTTGGGGAGGAGGAGAGAATGGGGAGTTATTGTTTAACGGGTACAGAGTTTCACTTTTGCAAGATGAAAAGAATTCTGTGGATAGATGGTGGTGATTGTTGCACAACAATGTAAATGTTCTTAATACCACTCATTTGTACACTTAAAATGGTTAAGATGGTAAATTTTATGTTATGTGTATCTTATTTTAAAAATGAAAAAAAAAAGGACTGCAGAGTTTTTCACTCAGTTCTGCACTATCTCGCTTCCACATAGTTCTTCCAGGTTTGATTTTTCTTCCCAACAAGGCTCCATGTGATCTGGGTCTGGAACGCACCTAGTTCTGTGAGGCAGAGCCACAGGGCTGGGTATCAGCTTATGCTCAGTCCACAGATAGGGATCGACAGGAGATGGGAAAGGTCAGAGTGCAGAAAGGAAAGCTTTCCATATTTGTCCCTTTGGGGGAAACTATTAACAAGGTTTCATTGAAGATTATCTTAACCTCCTGGAGACAAGACAAGCCTTCTCCCTCAGATATTTAAGGCCTGGCCACTCCGTGCTCAGAAGTAACCTGGGAGATGCATGCCGGTCCTCCATCCTCCTTGCCCTCCCCCCTGAGGGGACTCAGCCCAGGTTACCTGTGTTCTTTGGCTCTGTGGGATCTTCCTAGAGGATTTACGCTTAGCCCTTTTGTACTCATGCATGAACCCATCCATATAGGCAAGGTTACGTCATGGTGATAATCCCCAATCTCAGTGGTTTCGAACATCAGAGGTTTATTTCTCGCTCATTGTACATGTCTACCACAGGTTGGCAGGGGGTTCTTCTTGGTACCATCAACCCTCTGGATCCAGGATGATGCTGCAGCCACTTTCTGGAACACTGTGGAGACTGTGGGTGCTGGCTCTTGCAGCCTTTGCCTGGAAATGACCCAGGTTGTTTCTGCACACATTTCTTGGCTAAAGCATGTCACATGGCCAAGCGTGACTTAAAGTAGGTAAGAGATTATAATCCTCCTGCAGGGAGAGCACTCTCTATTATTGGTGCACGGTAATATAGTCCACCACTCTGTCCCAGTACCCCCCCTCCAAACACTGCCCTCCCCACCCCCACACCCCCGGGGGAATAAGTTTGGGGGCTTAAGAGAATGCCAGCCCCACTCCCAGCCCCCACACACTCTGCCCCACTGAGAGAACCCTCAACGCCTCTGCCTCCTGGAGCTGAGACCACAAAGCCCAATTAGGAGAATTTGTTCTGGGTTTAGAGATTGCACCCTTGCCCCACTTGGAGGGAATCTGTTCATTTCCTATTCCATTTGCACACTCCAGGCTGGCTCTGCCCAGATGGCTGTGGGGGTCCCACCCTGCTCCTTCTGGGAGAAGACTCATGGTCATTGGTGAGGGGCAAATGCGGGCTGCCCACAGAGCCCCCCCATGACTCACTGGCTTCCCAGAAGTGAATCAGCAACTGGTGATTAGTGATTCTCCAGCCCGTTTCCCCCTCTCGCCTACTGGGAATCAGTAGCTGCAATCCTGGAAGATTAGGAGAATCCCTCCCATCATTTGCATTTTTAAAGGCAACAGTACTAGTGATTTTTTTTTTCTTTTTAATAATGTAATCTTTATTTGAAATTGGATGCTTAGCAACAGATAAAGACAGACGTGGGAAGGCACAGTGAGTGTATCCATGCGTATGCGTAATTTCTGTGATTTAGCTGGATTTTACCTTACACTTATTTAACACATTATTCACTTTCAATACAAATTCACTGCATTCTTAAAATAGCCAGTTCTCATTGTGCATTTAAAATACCAGATTGTTTCATTAAAAAAATCTGACTTACACCCAGCTTTTTGGGAGCATTGTTCCTTCATAAAGCAAAGCCTTACTTTGTTGATGTTTCTCAGCGAATTCCTAGAACTATAGACAATATGGAAATGGAGGGTCTTGGATACAACAATTGGAATAATTGTGACTCACCCAAAACTGGCTTCCTTTTTGGGATGGGGGATTTCTGACAGGGAGGAAACAGATTCATTCATTTGTTCAATAAACATTTGTTTGGCTGAGTGGCTTCTAAGTGCCAAGGGCCCTAGAAGATCCAAGGACTGATTAGCACCTATTACTCCCTGCTAGCAGTTTACAATGTGGCTGAAAGATTGCATTTCATTTGCATGACATCCTGCCTGGAGAAGTAGCTACCTGGCTAGAGACCTAGAGAGGAAAGTGAGACCCAGAGAGGTTAGGCCTCTGGCCCCAGCCCACACGTCGCCTGGCTGAAACCTCCTCGCATCCAGCTCCACATGTATCCCCCTGGACAAACCCCTCAGCAGCTAGAAGCTGCTGGGCTGTGTTTGCCTTACAAACAATTCCCACCCTCTCCTCCCCTGCACACTTGCCCTTGGATGTCATCCTTAGCTGACATGACCCTCTCCACCAACCCTGTGGCCTCCCAGGGCCCAGCCCTGCCAAAGAACAGGCTGTGGCCCCAGATGAGACAAATCAATCTGCACATGGAGTGTCCAAGCTCAGGTTTCTCCATGTGTTTAAGTTAATCCCTTGTTATTGTTCAACATTAACGTCTTATTAAATCAGGGCGGACCTTAATTGGCATGTGAGTGCTGGTAAGGGTAATAGCTGTGCAGAGCTGGCACAATCGTGTTCTGAGCCCAGAAGCGAGCACCTTGGTTTGCCTGGGTGCAGTGGCAGTGGCAGTAGCCTGGAGCGGTTTGTCAGGACCTGGGAGATCTTGTCAGTCCCACTGTCAGGAGGTGTGACTGTTGTGACTGAGAAGGGCCGCTGGACAAGGTTGGTCCCTTCTCTAAGGTTAAAGCACATGTTGCCCCAAAGGGAAGACAATTCTAATATTAACGGGGAGAATACTAATAAGTTGAGAAACTTCTCCAAACCTGATCTGCCATTTGGTTTCAAGGCCTTTTCTGTGGAACAGTTTTACAAAAGGGTTGGGAAGACAAACTGGGCTCCTTTGGGGACTGATCTGAGGCCCCTGTAGCTTCTGCAAGAACACTTGGGGAGCAGATCATTGTAGGAAGCCATGAGAAAACACACACACACACACACACACACACACACATATACACACACAGACAAGCAGGGTGCCAGCGTCTCCCGAAACCCTGCAGGAAGCTGCCACACTGAGTGCAGGGCTGTTGGGAAAAGCAGTCTGGCTGACTGGGGACTTGTGTGGGACTGTGACTTGTTTCTCTCCTTGAGGGATTATTGCTCTAAACATAAACACCCCTGCAGTGACAGTCTGGGATTTTAAGAGGTGATCTAAGTAGCCTAGTCCCCTGCTCTGGACAGGATGTCATTTAAGCTATGTGGTTTTCTCAACGAGGCCGTGCTTTCTCTCTCACCAGGCCTACACCGTATCTGCTCACCTTCTTCAGAATGTCTCCTGCAGACACGTCGCTTCCACCCCTCCCTCTGCACCTTACTCACGCCTCAGTTCCAGGCCACACAATGCGACTTGGCTGTAACTGAGAATGCAGAAGGCAGGGATCTTGCATTTCTTGTATTCCAGATCCTAGCATGGTGCCTGGCACAAAGTGGGTGCTCACAAGTGTTGCAGAATCGAATTGAATTCCTCCCTGCCCTCCCAAGAGACTTGACGGCCTACCTCAGTGGCTGCTTTCCAACTCCCCCCAGCCAATTCCTCACCAACATTCCTTGCTCCACATCTCAATCTTCTTTTCCTCAGAAATAAATTGCTAGAGATGGGGTGGCTTCTTCCCCACTCTTTGGTTTTCACGAGGAGGGAATTCCGGGCGGCGGCTGGTGAACTGCCCGAGTCGACTGAGTGAGCAGCAGGACTTGGGCAGACACGCGTCACAGCAGGCGGCCTGCACTCTCGCTGCTCTAGCTGGGACATCAGTGAAGGACCCACCCTGACTGGGGACCGGTAGTTGGGTGGGGGTCTGCTGAGGCTGGGCTTCTCGGGGACCCCATTAGGAAGTCCTAGATCTTTAGCAGCTCTGTGCACAGCAGAACTGACATTTTTACCTCCATCTACTGATTCTGTATTTCAGCACTTGGGTGCCCACACAGGCCCAGAAAGAAACGAAAGAGGCATTTTTAAGAACTGTCGTGTGGCCCAGAGGCACAGGGGAAGCTGGAGCCCTGTTTTACAGAGTGGCTGTTTGGGTCTCTAAAACTGCTCCCTGTTGCTCTCTCCTGAGGCCTCTTGACATGTACGGATGCTTGGCAGGGTGCTGGGAGCTGCAGAGTGTTGAATTAGACACTGTGCTCAGCCCAGTGTAATTACCCAGGGTCAAAATGAGTCAGCAGGCGGCCCAGATTAAAAACTGTGGCTCCACACTGGGGCCCTCCCTCCCTGTGCCCGCAGTCTCCTGAAGGAAATCTCTGGGCAGAGGGGGAGAGAGCAAGGGGCCACCAGGGAGCTCAGCTAGATTCTGGGTGAGGCAGGAAGGAGGATGAGGTGGCTTAGGAAGAAAGTCCAGACACCCCTGCACCCTTTCTTCCTTTGTAATTGGAGTCCCCACCCAGCCAGCTCTCTGGAGATTAGGAATACTGGCCAACACTTCCTGTTCAGAACGAACATGTGCTAGAGCTCAATTTTGTGTCCAACCCCTGAAGTGGGTACTTAAGAAGGGCCATCTGAACCTAAATAAAACATGTATCTTAAGGATTTTAGGTTGGATTAAACTGTCAGTGTGTGTATTTTCTGAGCCAATTGTGGAGGATTCTTAGCTTTCCATTTTCCTGAGGAATTAATACTTGAAAACTTTCATGGAGCAGTGATTTAAAAGATATTCCTAATAAAGAAGTCCTGAAATTTCTCAGCACAATATGAGCCCCAAATTAAACAATTTTAGGAGGCTAGTCTATCTTCAACCAACTCTATGATCCCACTGACCAGGAAGTAAATAGCTCTCGGTGATTATATAGCTTGGTTAACCCCAAGTCTTCACTTCCTTGGCGAGTGGATTGATCATTTACCAGTCTTCAAACAACAGCTCTGTCAAGCAAGCCTTCCCCATCCTTCTCTGATGTGTCAGAGGTATTTCAGGATCTCTCAGGATTTCAGAGTACTGTTGGGATTATCATTCCCATTGCACAGACATGTCCACTAAGAAAGCAGGAGGCTTATGGGAGGCACCAGGCATTTATCTAGAGAAAGGACAACTTGGTCTGCAAATACGGGAAGGACTAGACAAATTGGTACATCCCAGAGAACAGAACTATGTCCCTGGATGGAGGGTGGGGGGAGCTTCCTGCCATGGGAAAGTTCAAAGAAAGATTGCATATGCATCAGTCCAGATGTACAGAGAGGGTGTTTATGTCATCCATGAGGGCTGGTTCCCAAGATACTTCCCACCTGTTATGGACTGTGTTGCCCCAAAATTCATATGTTGAAGCCATAAACCCCAATGTGATGGTGTTAAGAGACAGCGCCCTTGGAAGTAATTAGGGTTAGATGAGGTCATGGGGGCAGAGTTCTCAGGATGGGCCTAGTGCCCTTATAAGAAGAGGAAGAGACACCAGAGCTTCTCAGCCTCCAGAACTGTGGGAAATAAATGTCTCCCAGTCCATGGTTACAGCAGTGTAAGATACCACCTGAGAGGCACTGATCTCGTGAAGGTTAAAGATGGGGCTGAGTCAACACCAACCTTATGAGATCCTGTAAGATGCCCTGAACATTATTTAAAAAAAAAAAAAAAAGTCTACTCCCTTGTTTCCTCACAAAATCAGGAAAAAAAAAAACTCCTATGGTTTGTACTTGCATTGGATTGTGCATAAATAGGGATCTGCTAAATTTGCATGCGTTTCCTGGAGTCTGGAGGGTGCTATATAAGACTGGCCTGGAGGTGGGGGTATGCTGGGTTTCACTGGATCTCAGGAGTCCATGAACACCCTTATAAATGCCCTATCACTTGGAGATTGCAGTGATAGACACAGACCTGAATTACCAGGAAGTGACGCTGGCTGCCCCTTATTGCCAAAGAACACACGGGTTTTCTTATTTTCTGCTCACCCAACTCCTCCACCATCTAATTCATGTGGCAATAATTGGGGTCTAGGACAGAGAAAGAAAATAAAACATGCAGGAAGCCAAAGAATTAAGGCTGGCCCTTTATGTGGGAAGAGCAGGTGGCTCTCTGCACGGTAAGACTTGGGAGACACTTAGAAAGTGCCTTTGTGTCCCTCCCTATCCTATCCCGACCCCCCACGGAGCAAACTTCCTCTGCCCACCACGCTGTCATGGTGCCTTGGTCTCCAAACTGGTTACACTGCTGGAACCCAGGACATTTATTGATGCAGCGAACCTCCAAGTAGTATTCATGGAAAAGAAAATATAAACTTTCTTGCTCTTCCTTAAGTGTATTTTATTTTTAATCTTGAGGTATTTTAAAGTTACAGAAAAGTGAAAAGAATAATATAACTAGCATCCATATTTTCATCACCTAAAATTTAAGCTAAGATTTCTTTTTCACATTTGTTTCCAATCATTTTATTTTGCAAGAAATAAACATTTCAGATAGAGCTAAGTGCCCTTGTATTCATGCCCCAATCCTATTCTTATATAACTGCTTGTGTAGCTTTCTTTTTATATAAATAAATATAATGTAATTCTAAAATCATGAATGGGGACCGGGCACTGGATATTTTCAGTGCTTGGGGCCCTTTTTAGAGGGAGTCAGGGGTGGGAGAAAGACCTGTCGCACAGCGGAGAGGTGACCCGCCCACTGGGGCTTTAGCCTTACAACCCCAGTTCTCTCCTTCTCCAGGCGGGACCGGCGAGGCAGGCAAGGGCCGCTTCCTAGAAAACTCCGCCCAGGCTTCCTCGGCCGCTGGCTTTTCCTGCTAGCCGACCCATTGTCGCGCGCAGCGCTGGGAGGACCGCGCCGGCCTTGCAGGGGAGGCGTTTCCGGGACGCATGGCCCTGCCCGGGCAGCCTGGCAGGGCGGCCGCGCGGAGGAAGCGCTTTATTCTCCGAGTGGCACGTTCGCCGCAGGCCATGCCAAGTGCCCTGCTGGGCGGCGGGGGGTGGGGAGAACCCGCGCCACATTGGGGAGCCCAAGCCAGACCTTGGGTTCTGCTGGGGAGCCTGGGGGCACTCGCTTGTTGGCCCCTAATGATGGTAGCATTTCTTACATACATACACACTTCTTACAGCTCTGTGTTGGACACTGGGATTACAAAGATGGTTTCTGCCTTCATTCATTCATTCACTCATTCATTCGTTCTACAAATAGTTATTGAGCGTCTGTATGTGCCAGGCACTGTTCCAGGTGTTGGGGTTACAGCTGGAAAACAAAATAGGTAAAGACCCTTGCTCACCTGGAGCTTACATTCTAGCAGAGAGACAGTAAATAATAGACATAATAAGTGAGTATATTCTACAGTAGATGCTAAGTGCCATGGGAAGAATACAAGAAAGAAAGAGGAGGGCAGGGGAAGTTAATAACAGAGCGGGTGGCGGTGAGAGAGCTGCCAAGTAGGTCTCTAGGGGAGGAGCATTCTAGGTAGAGGAGACAGGTCGTGCAAAGCCCTGAAGTGGGAGGCTGCCTGGCAGAAGGTGAGTTACACAGAGATGGTTTTCTCCCTCAGCCACCTGTGCCTCAACTGGACTCCCAGAGCTCAGCTGGAGGAAAAAATATCCCTGGGGTGGGGCCTGCAGTGAGTGGCCATGTCTGAGCTCCAGTGGCCCAAGGATCCTCAAGCTAAGATGGATGCACCTTGGGATGCTGCAGGTGTCCTTGTTTACCTCTCCAATTCCATCCCGCCCCACCCTCCTTTGTACCCTGCAGCTTGGCCTGTCACTTGTGGTGCACACTCTGTGTGCACCATGCTGCTTCAGGCCCTAGCACAGGAATGCAATATACCTGACAAGCCCCTACCATTCCCTTCAAGATTCTGTTCAATGTCACTGTCACTATCTCCATGAAGCCCTTTTTCACTTCACCCTGAATGTTCCAGCTCCATCCTCTGTTTATATGACACCTGGCAGAGAGGTCCACTGACCGTTTGCGTGGCCACAAGTGTCTGGCCGCATTGCAGTTGTGTGTTGACTCGTCTGCAGCCCCTATGGGCCATGGCTTTGCTCCCTCTGTGTCCTCAGTACTCAGTAAAGGTACTTGGCTGCTTTGGGCCCCTGAGAGGGCCCTGGAGGCCTGCACCAGGCAGCCCCAGGCCTGGGGCTTTAGCTATTTAACAGACTGTATTCACAGCTGTGAACTCCCGGGACACGGATTTCCTGTGGGTGAGGGACTGGCAGGGAGAAAGGCCTTCATTCTAACCACAGAAAATGGCTGGCTGAGGCGCATTGTTGTCCAAGAGAATAGGAGAAGCCACTCCTCTCCCTGACTCCACCCCTGCCCTGGGTGCCAGTCCCGGCTGGTGC
This sequence comes from Varecia variegata, assembly GCA_028533085.1. Classification (NCBI taxonomy): domain Eukaryota; kingdom Metazoa; phylum Chordata; class Mammalia; order Primates; family Lemuridae; genus Varecia; species Varecia variegata. The sequence goes on from CM052437.1 coordinate 31,775,538, forward strand.
ACAACTCCTGGAAACTCTGGTCAGAAATGTGCTTCCTCTCCCTCCCCCAGGGACTCTGAGCACTCCTGGGGCAGTGGTGCCTCAGCAGCTGAGGCCACGGTACACCAGAGTGTGCCAGGCTGCCAGGTTGGCCCCCACTCAGTCCCCAAGGCCTGACCAGTCCTCTCTTGGAAGTTCCTCACCACTGTCCTTTTCTTCTCATTCCCACCTCCACAGTCCCAATCCACGCCCTCATCATCTCCCCTGAATGGCAGGGAATGTCTGACTCACCACCTTGTCTCCAACTCCTATTAGTTCCTACCCTCTCCTGCCAATGCGAGAATCACCTTGAGAAACTTCTCTTTTCCAAGTCACCTCTTTGCTTGAAAACCTGTAGAGCCTCTCATTGTCCAAAGGACGAAGTCCAGACACCCAAACCTGGCATCCTGGGTCCTTTGAAAACTCAGCTCCCTTGAGTGCACTTTTTCCTACTCCTCCCTTTCACCAACCTCCTTCCAACAGTCTACACACTGTCCCTCAAATATTTTCTCTGCTCTGTGCTTTACCTGTCCTGAATGCCTTTCCCGGTCCTCTGCGCCTACCCAGTCCTGACAATCCTTCTGCACACGAAGCTTCCCCAGGGGATCCTGGCTCGAGCCATCTCTGAGCCCTATATCCCTGTGCTTATTAATACAACAGTCATTTCACAACCCATTAAACAGTCAACCTGGAAAGCTTTTAGGGTCCGTTCAATCCTGCAGTTCTATTCTACCATGTGTTTCTGCTGTTATTTTTCAGAAGTTTGCCTTAGCTCTCTGTTTACAGAGTCAGAGACCTGAGAACCAGACCTTGCCTTGTATTGGTCTGCATCCTCTACGATGTAGCAGTGTCTGGCACATGGCAGGAGACTCAGTACAAGTTTGCTAATGGAAAGATTACAGACCCCCCTCCCCAGGTATGTTTATTCTCAGTAGTTCCTGGTTCAGCTCCCACATGCTGGGCCTCTCACATACCTGCCTTCTGAAGGGGAGCTGATAAATGTATGCATATTAAAGGACCACAGCCTTAATATGTTTGTCCACCAAAGGGAATCTGCATTGCAAAAAGGTGTGTGGAAAGAGTATTACATAACCATCGTTAAGCTTTAATGGTGGGATACCAGTTATTGGCGAGGGAGGAACCTTTCTTGGAGCCATCTCCCTGCCTTCTTTGCCTGACGGTTCTACCAGCTCTAGATTGAAGGGGGGAAAGGAACCATTTACAAGGAAGCTCATCTCTCACTATGCTCCACACAAACCTTACCTCCCTAGATGTCGTCCTGAGAAGAAAACATGTGCATAGGTTATTGGAGTGGAGAGAAGCAGGTGTTGTCCCTATTCTTCTGTCTTTAGTCAGCAAGGCTGCCTGGAGCTCCTGCTGACACCTTGCTCGGAAGGAAGAGCTGTGGGAAGGAGCTAGCTCAGTCCCCTTGGGCCAGCAGACCCTCTGGGGAGACAAATGTTACTGAAGTGAAGGAGAGTGAGACAGACTGTCAATGGCACATGGAGTTCATTCAGAATGAGGAAGATGAGTGTGGGAATGGAAGCGGGGAGGGAATGAACCTGCATTTATTGAGCACCTGTTATGTGCTAGTCACAGTTATGCATGTTACCTCATTGAATCTTCTCAACAATCTTGATAATTGTCCTTAGCTCCGTTACCCAACACAGAAGTTTATTTCCTCTTCCACCCTTTCTCCATTGTTCTTTTTTTAAGTTCTGGTCATAAAGTAATTAGTGTTCATTAGAGACATAGTATATAAAAATAAAAGTATAGGGAAGAAAATAAAAATCATACATAATCTCATGACCAAGATAAACCGTTGTTAGCATTTAAGTGTGTATATTCCAGGTTTTAAAATGGTTTAAACATAGTGATATCATATTGTATATATAATTTTATACTTTTTAAAATGAACTTTATAACGAAAATATTTTCATGTCATTAAAAATTCTAAAAAGCATCTTTAGTGCCTTCACAGTGTCCCATTATGTGGAGACACAAGTAGTTTCTTAACCATTCTCTAACTGCTAGATAACTGTTTTTCTATCATTTGAAATTATAAACAATGATTCAATAACATCTTTGTACCAACATCTTTCACTGAATTTCTGATTTTTTTAAAGGATAGATTTGAAGAAGAGGAGTTACTGAGTCAAACAGTGTAATTGTGATTTTAAACAGCAGTTTTATTTTCTAATTTTCAAGTAATTCTTGTTTATTGTGAACAATTTAGAAAATATACTTCACCATTATGTGCTATATTATATAACAAATCTGCACTTGTCCCCTCTAAATCTATAGAAATTAAAAAAAAAGAAAATATCATCTATAACCTTTTAAATTACTATTATTAATATTTTGGGGTATTTATTTCTTGGTCTTTTTTTCCTAATGGCATACATATATGTGTAAATAAATATGGCTGTGTGAAATTAGGATTATATTATATACAACACTACATCCTCCTTATCAGCAAGTATTGTATTATAATCAGTATATTATTAATCTTTAAAAATATTCTTTTTTTTAAAAGAATATGTTTAATCCTTTTTAATAGCTGTGTGATTCTACTTTAAGAAGGGATTATAACCAATTTAAGCATTCTTTTATTCGTGGCCATTTATATATTTTTTTCCAATAATTTCCTTTTAATAACTGATGAATATCTGAACATCTGTGAATATTAATCTTTGACCTCATCTCTGATTATATCCTTCAAACAGATGCCTAGAAGTGAAATTACTAGGTCAAAGTGTACAAGCATTTTTAAGCTCTTGGTACATATTGCCAAATTGTGTTCCAAAAAGCCTTCCTAATAATCAATTAGAAAATTGTCCTTCTTACCACACACTTGCCAATAGTATTATAGATTCAAAACTATAGTAGCCTTTTATAAGCAAAATGTGCTTCATTTATTTAATTTTCACTTTTATTATTAATAATGTTAAACGTTTTGAAATGTATTAACTATTTGTAGTTAATCTTTTGGAATTGTCTGTTCATGACCCTTGTGCACTTATTGTTTTTGTCTTAGTGTATTTCCTGTCGTTTTAGATGAACTCTTTATATTTTAAGGATATTAACTCAATGTCCGTTATATTCATTCTTGAAGAATTTTCCAAATAAAGAAGAAAATATCCCCATTTTTACAGATGACGAATCCAAGCCTCAGTGAGGGAAGTGAATTGTCCAAGCTCAGCCCACTGGTAAGTGGAGTTCAAATCCCAACTGGCTGGGATTTGAACCAGGTCTGAGTGGCTCCAGAGCTCTTGATCAGAAAAAAGTAAGAAGAGGAAAGGAAACAATACCAGTAGCTGTGGAAGCCTTAAGAGTGGAACTTGAGTATGTTTTCTGGGATGACTAGAGGTCAGCTGTTAGAGGGGTTGAGGACATTTATGGAGAAAGAGAAGGAACAAAATACAGGGGACTTGGGAGCCAGGAAGGGGCCAGCTGTGCATCTCTCTGATCATTGTCTCCAAGCTTAGGGACATGCTCCTAGCATCCCTTGACCCTTCATAACCCTTCAGAGGACAGCCCCCAGCCATTCACCCATATCCTCACCAAAGCTGCCACTTGTACAGCAGCACAACCTTTGATTCACCCTCACCTGCAGATTCCCAAGGCTTTGAGGGGGACTTTTCTTATCTCTTGCACTGATATTTAGGGATGGGAGGGGCCTCAGAGGCAGCATCCTCAGCAAAGCCCGGAATCTAAGGACTTCTTTGGACCATCTTTTCCTACCTGATCATGTTTATTCCAACCCACCATTCTGCTGATCTTTGCTAATTGGCAGGAAAAGAAGGGGGAAGAGGAAGGAGAAGCATCGGAAAGGGAGAAGTGGATTGCTGATTTCCTTGGGATGGGCGTGTGTGATCTCCCAACTAGTCTGCAAGCTCCTTGAGTTCCCCGCAGCTGCTCCACCTCCACTTTTCTCCTCACCTACCAGAGGGCCTGCGCTGAGAGGGGCTTGATGAATACCTGGGGTGACTGAAGGGGATCAGACTGCTGCTGAAAAGAGTTTGATGCTCTCCTTTCTCCCCCAGAAAGGAAAGAAGGTGAAAAGATGATAAATCCAGTAGTTTGATCTTGTATTCCAGGGTCCGAGAGGTCTCCTTTGGGGGGAGGTGACGTTAATTGTCCTCTCTTCTCTCTCATGGCTCCATCTGGACCTGTACTTAGGGAGTTTGGAAATGCCTAAAAATTTATCTTGGCAGTTAACTACACTGTGGGAAATGGATTGAAACTTGCAGATTTTGGAGCCTTTGTGGAACAGGGATGGAAGGGTAAAGAGGCTGCAGTGTCCACGGAGGGGGAAGAGAATTGTGAAGTTCTGTGTGTTGAAGGGAAATAATACAAAACAGAAACTTGATCTACAGAAAAGAATGAAGGAGAGCATCAGAAATTTCAAGTATAGGGGTAATTTTAAAAGAATAATCTTTTCAGCTCTTAATTTCTTGAAAAGACAATCATCTAAAGCAACAACAACAAGAACAACAATAGTGGGGCTTATAACGTACTCGGGACTAAGATAAATGATGCCAGTAGAACAAAGGGAATTATCCTGGTTTAATTCTTACATGTGAATTCCAGGTAGAGTACATGATAAGTTAAGGGTGCATATTATAATCCCTCGAACAAACACTTAGAAAATAAAACAAAGAGGTTTAACTAAAAAATAAATAGAGGAGGTAAAATGGAATACTAATACTTGATTGAACCAAAAGAGGGCAAGAAAAGGGAACAAAAAGCCAATGGGACAAATAAAAACTCAATGATAGCATATATTAATTTGTAATATTATCCAAAAAAAGGGGAAGAAAACAGATGATCTCTGAGGTCTTTTCCAGCATTCAGAGTGTCTGATTTTAGTCCACACCCCCTTATCGCTTTTCACTAAGGGAACTAAGGCGGAGTTGGTTAGTTGGTTAAGACGACCTATGACAGGACAGGGATAAGGGCAGGGCCCGCTGGCTCTCTGGGTCTAGGACGGGCCCATGGAGTAGAGGGGATCATGTGTATGGGTTCGGTTTGCCATTGAGACTAGAATACCAAGTTAAGGGTGGTGCTTACTGGCAGGGTTAAAGTTAGAGAAGGTGTTAGTTTTAGCAGCCAGGCCTAGGGATAAGGCCCCATCTGGAGTCAAAGTCCACTCTGGAATCACTGTAGGTTTGGTTTGTTGATCAGATCTGTGGGGTGGGAGTGACCGTTGGATTGGGTGGGGCGGGGCTGATCCAGCAGAGCTGGCACAGTCTCTCACAGCACCTATTCACTCATTTCCCATCCTCCTTTTCCTCACTCTCTCTCCCTGGACTTTTTTGCTTTCTTTTATCAATGCAGTGCAATATCCATTCATTCAAAAAACCTTTATCGATTACTTTCTATGTGCCAGGTACTATTCTAGAGACTAGGGATGCAGCATGAACAAAGCAAAGTCCCTCACCCTATGGAGCTGTTGATCTGCTGGTGGGAGACAGGAAACACACACGTAAATGAATGATTCCAGAGAGCAGAAAACAGGCAGTGGAACAGAGTGACCTGGAGGATGGGAAGACCCTGGGCTGAGGAGGAGGAGGCAGGCTGCAGAGAGCCCGTGGGGGAGAAGGGCAGCATGAAGGTGCCGCAGCCCAGCTGGGTCAGCTGTCCAGATTGTGCTCTGTCTCTCCCGGGAGGCCACTGGAGGGTGTGAGCAGGAATGACACGGTCTCCTTTGAGGCTTAAAAGATGACTCTGTCTGATGTGTGGAGAATAGCCTGTGGCAGTTACAAGAGAAAACCAAACAAAACACACAAAGGACTGAGAGATAGGAGCCCTGGATCCCTCAACATGCCCTGTGATCTTGGAGAGTCACTTAGTCTCTCTCTGTAATCTATCTGTAGGGTTATCTGTCTTAAATGCCAATAGTAACATCTACGCTATTTACGTCAGAGAGACAAGGCGGGAATCCCTAACACACTGTTTAAAAAGTTACTTTTAAAGAACAAAGGGCTATACAAAAGCAAAGGCTGTGGTGATCTTTCCTCCTCCTCAGTATACAGGACACTTGCTAAATGCAATTTACTAAGTGGGATCTGTGTGATAATAATTTGAGTTAATTTCCTCCATGAGTGCTGTGGCTTCTAAGACGTCTCTTGCACACTGGCTGCCTAGCTCATTTGGTTAATGAGGCCAAACTCAACCGGGTAACCCCCGTGCCAGCCAGATCCTTCCTCCCCGTTCCAAGGCCAGGAGTGCCCCAAGGGCCTGATCAGACCTCTTTTAACTGGGTGTCACTGATCACCACGAGCCCCACTGAGAGAGTGAGGGTCATTCCCTGTGGCTTCCCCTCCGCTGAGGCAGCCCCCATGCAAGGCATGGAAGTGACATCTGGGTGTGGAGACCAGCTTCAAGCCCGGCCCCACAGCTGAGCCGCTCACATCTCCTGTGCAATCAGGGGACATGGGGTCAGCAGAAACCCCTGGGGAGGGCACCATGTGTTAGTTGTGGGTTGTTGATGTTGCTGAGGGACCCACTGCTGTCCTCAGTGAGAAATAAAGAGAAATAAAGCCTGTGACACATTGAGGAAGGGTTTAGTGTCCCTCCAGCACTATGTTATCTGTGCCCAGCCCTGGCCCTGCAGGCCAGATCTCAATGATAGGGCATTTTGCTTAAACACACACGTGCAAAAAGCAAAACCAACCAACCAAACAACAACAAAAAAAATGCAAGAAGCCAGACCCCATCCACACATCCACCTTGAGAGGTGCTGTGGGTGAATTTTGTGCCTGAACACTGAATATACGTTAGAGATCACTTAATCCTCACAGTACGTTCTGAAGGAGGTAACTGTCTCCCCATTTTACAGACGAGAAGACTGATACTGAGAAAAGTTAATGGATTTGTTCAAGGTTAGGGCTGGGAGTTGGCCCAGGTCAGTCTGGTTCCAAGACCTTGTGCTCTCTTTACCGTCCTCAAGCGTACAGTCCTAAAGCACTTGTCACACCTCTCTGTTTCTCCCCAAACCCTGGAAACTCCTCTGGCCAGGGATGATTGAGGACAAGCTCGGACCTCTTGGGACTGGTTTGCCATTCAATCCAGCAGAAGACAAGTGCTCAGTCAGCTAGCAAATGTGCATTGAGGGCTGTGTGAGAGGATGGGGGCAGGCAGGAAGTACGCATCCCGAAGAATGGTTCACGAGCAACACGCAGCCATGAGCCATGTCTGTGCCCCATAGAGGAGCAGTGACCAGGGGCTGAGGGCAGGCGGAGTCAAGGGATGCAGGGGGGCTGGCGGAAGAGAGGGAAACCAGACAGCCTGACCACTTCCCTTCCTGGGGCCTGGGACTCAGGGTGCTGGGTCCCTCTGGAGCATAGGAGAAGGCCAGGCCAGTGCCACTGGGAGGGCTAAGCACAGCCTGCACCCACTCCTCAGGCTTGTCCAGGTTGTCCCCCATCCTCCCCTCTAGAGCCATCCTCTCAGCACTGCCAGCTCCTGGCTAGTGGCAGAATGAGCGCTTGAGTCAGCCCAGGGCCTGGATGTAGGAACTGGGCTAGGAGAAGGAGTTTCTTTCCATGTGCAGGGAGGATGGTGGAGAAAAGGGGAATCAGGGGGAAGGACAGAGCCTCATGGAAAGACTGTGGAGCCAGGGCAGTGCAGCACCCTCTAACTGTGGGGCTGGGCTGACACTCCTCTGAGGTGACCAGGTGACTGGGGTGGGGCTGGTGGTGAGGGAGGGCAGGAAAACCTGCCCTTCCTGTCAGGTGAGCCCTCTCTGCCTGCCTCTCTTTCTCTCTCAACACTATTTTAGAAATATAACCAGAAGCTTACCATGCTCCCGCCCATCTGCTCAGGGAGCAGGGAGGGAGTTCAGCTGAACAGCCTCCAACTCAGCCAGGGCACACACCAGGGAGAGGGGGCTTTCTGAATATGTAGAAATGCTTTGGAATGTTAATACAAACTAATTTTAAATTATTTAAATAAAAACTCAGTTTTAAAATGTACTGGATCTATATTACCTTAGTGGGCAAGATTTAGTTTTTTCAGTTCCTTCTGAGACTATTTGATCTTGTGAATGCTCTCCCTTTGGAAATCCATCATGGTAAAAGAAACACCATGATATTAATGATAGGATGTTAATAACCGCCTTTGTATTAAATTTTATAAGGTGATTTGGGGCTCAGTATTGCATTTGATTCTGCCCCTAAGTCTGTGAGGTGGAAATATTAGAATTCTCATCTTGCAGATGGGGAAGCCGGGACTCAGAAAGGTTGGTCAGGTAGATGGAGACCTGAACCTGGGCTCCAGGCTGCAGACTCCAAGGCACACTCTGCCCACCACTCACCCCCACCCCCAGCAGGCTCTGCAGCACCCTCTTATGCAGGGACTTTTAGGCCCAAAGGAGGAAGGAGCAACTGTTAAACTGCCTCCTATTCCGGGTCTATCCCAGCTCACCCTGAACCAGTTCAGTTCAAGCCCTTGGGTTCAAGCCCTTATATTTGTACTGGGCTTTAGACTTTTCTTGTCCCATGTCTCATTTACTTCTCTGCTGTACGAAGAAGATAGGTTTCCTTTAATTTGGCAGAAAAATAAATGTAGGAACAAATAGGAAATGGGATCTCGTTGTTTGTTCCTAACGTCATCTCTGGGGCTCTCTCTGCCACACCTGTCTAGCATTCTTGTCCCCACGTCCTCAACAGCGCCACCCCTAAGGCCCAGCACAGTGTTGGGTTCTTGGTACTGGCCTGAGTGACCTAAAGCCACTCATCTTTCCCTCCAGCATCTCTAAAACAGTCCAGCCAGGCCTGTGGAGAGGAGCCTCATTAATTCTGCTGTCCGGAGAAAGTAATGGAAATGGTCTTCTTATCTCTGTGATCGCCATGGTTGTGAAAAGTCTGGTCATTGAAACCTTTGAACTCAGTAGAAACTTCTGGGGGGAAAAAAGACATATTCACTGGGCAAGAGGAATGCAGAAAGGGAAAGGAAGAAAAAGAGAGGAGAGAAAGAAGAGAAGGGATGGGCACAGAGAGCAGGTGGGGGCAGTGCCCAGGTGAGGAATTTAGTAGAAACTTGCAGGGCCCAAGGACTCCCCCTGGGGCCACTTGTCCCAGCTCTTGGGGCCTCTCTTGTGTTGTTTATGCCTAAGAATAACTCCCAAGTTGGGCTGTAGGGGGAAGTTTGATTTGCCTTTGACCCTATTTAGCATCCCCAAGGTGCCATTACCTCCACAGCCACCCATCTACACTTCCAGGGCCACTCATACCAACTGGTGTCCCCTCCAACTTCAGGGCTGCAATAATTGGCTCTTTGCTTAAAGGGGGTTACTTTAGAAGATTCTAGAACTCACAAGAATGTTGCTCTGATGCTAATGCCTACTGTGCAAGATTTCAGTGTAAAGAGAACATTAAGATTTTGTAAAAAAATTGGGTTGAACAAGAAAGATAAACTTTTCTTGTGAAGAACTTGAAGAAGGTACCTGGTAACCTGAGCCAAGAGCCGCACAGGTCAAGAACATTCACACTAGGTTCCATAGATGCCCCCACAGTTTGCAGAGAAATACTCACTGCTGTGCTTTTGTCATTACTGCTGTGATGGCCACTTAATTACTGGGGACAAATCCAAGGTGGGAAAGCTGGAATGTCATGGCTAAAAGATGAGGATCACAGCCCACTCACCTCCAGCACAGGTGTTCCTACCGTCCTCAGATGCCCGATCAGACACTAGCTCAGGTGTGCTAAGTACTGCACAAAGTCAGTAACAGCTGATAATCTAAGATGGACAATAGTAACCAAACCTCCACAAAGGGTCTTTTGAGTCACTTCCTTATGGCCTGTCTTTTGCTTTGAGAGTTTTAAAAGAAGACTCAGTTCCTGGTCTCAGCCCAGAATGCTCTTCTTCCCCTGCTCTGACTAGGAAACTCCTGGTCACCCTGGAAGATCCAGCCAAAATGTCACCTTTTCTGGAAGACTTCCCTATGTTCTCTTCCCTCCTATTCCCATCCCAAGACAGAGTGGTTTCCCATTCTGAGCACCCAGAAAAAACGGGGTTTTCACTTCAGAGGTATGGTACTTTATCTGTTTAGAAGTCTGTTTCCAACAGTAGAGGGTGAGCTGTGGAGGGTAGAGCCAGGTGTCCTTCATCTTTTTCAGCCGAGTTTCAACCACATCCATGTGTATGGAGTAGACGCTCAATAAGCTGAAGAATAGAATGAATGGATGAATTAATTAACTCCACAGAGATCAGAAGGCATGCAGTCCAAGGGGATGATGCTTCAAGAAATCTGCATTGTGTAAACATGATCATTTTATTACTTATAAAATGAGCTTCCTATCTACTCTTAACAGGTAAAGTTATAATAGCTTGGGATTTTCTTTCCAGTACTCTCGTAATTAGGGCCTTAATTATTCTTTAAAACCTCGGGCATATGAACTTCACTTTGGGCTCTCTGACTTGGAGTCATTTACTTAAAGCCTTACCACTGGCATGTTTTTAGGCCAGAAGGCATCTCTCCATCATAAATTACTGTCTGATCAGGATACATTTTAATTTAGCTTAAGATAAAAATAATTAGGAGAGCTAATCTGCTATGAAATAAAATTAACAATTAAGAAAGGGCATGCTAAGACTCATTATCTAAAGATTTTGAAATGTGTGTGTCTCATCTTCCTTCCACCCGGCAGATCACTGAAACAGTGGGCACAGCTGCCCTTGCAACCCCAGGATTCATGCACCACCACTACAACCCTCTGATGAGACCAGGAGGAAATCCTCAGAGCTTAAAGTCTTAAGTATTTACAGGCACATTCTCAGCATTGCATCCCTGGTTTTCTTCAAAGGACAAAGACAGAGGTATGTACTCAAGAGAAATGAAAAGTTTACAGTGAAGTTTGTGTGGGAACCTATTTCTTGCCTTGGTACCTGGGGAGGTACACGAGTGTGTATGTGCGTGCAAGTGCATGTGGGAACGTGTCAGAGTGTGCTTTAGGTGTTGCCCTGTACCTCTCCCCTGTGACACCAACACCTTCAGTCCCCAGAATATGCAGATACAGAAAGCCCTTATACAGCCACTGGAAATCATAAAGGGACACACATTTTCTGCAGTCTTTTTATATTATTTATTGAGTTCCCGTATTATGCCAGGTTCCCTGCTAGGCATTGAGGATGCCGACATTTCCCCCCAGCACCTCTACCCCTAGCCCCAAACTACCCTGCTTTAGCCCCTCCTAGGGGAGAGAAAGTAAGGAGTAGGAAAGGTCTTTCTTCCCTCCCTCTCTCCTTTCCCCTCCCCCATTTCTTCCTTCTTTGCTTCCTTCTTTCCTTTCCTTTCTTCCTTTCTTGCATGGGTGCAATTTCTCTTTGATCTTCCCTGGCCATGGCAGGTCTTTCTCTGTTTGGTATCTTTGTGGGGTCCTTGCATGTACCCCCCCCCCAGTTCCCTGCTACTGCATCCCTCGTGGCTCCAGAAGGGCCTCTCCTTCAGCTGGCCATTTATGGTCCTCCCTCAGCCCCTGCCTCCAGTGGCACCTCCACCTTTTTCTACCAAGCTCTCCTTGAAAAAGCTCATGTGAACAGGATTCCCTGAAAAGTCCCAGGTGGTTATTCTTCTGTGGGTTCCACATTTGGTCCCTGGATGTCATGCACCATACTGGACCCTGTGATCACTGCCCAGATCCCCCCTCCGGAATGAAGGACGTATTTCCCCAGGAGCTGTTGCCCAAGGTCACAGCCCTTCCCCAAAGCCAGCCAGCCAGCCAGCACCAATGATAGATCAGTGCAGGGGCAGAAAGGCTGCTTCACTCTGCCTTGGGACAACTCCGAAAGGCCATCTCAGCTTCAGATGGGGGGTGTTCCCCTAACTCTCCAATCCTGTGTCCTCCCCCAGCTGCTATCCCAAGAACACTCCCTAATAAACCTCCTTCATCTTCCAGGAACCCAACCTGGCACATGCTGCATTGCCATGATGTAGGCGAGAGGGAGTAACCTCCACATGCAGCCCCCTGCAATGGGCCACTTCAGCTAGCCTCTCACTGGCAGGCAGTCTCCTGTGTCCCTCAAGCCCCAGGGGCAGGTATCAAGCTCTCCACATGGCCTCCTGTAAGCCCCAGTCACTGCACAGAAAGAGAGGAGCAAGGAGCATCCTCCTTTTCTCCCTGGTATGGGGAGGAGGACTGTCCACAGTGCTGACAACTGTATCGTAGAACTCCAGCTTCTAGTCCTCTTTACACCTGTCCCTCCTGGCACTCCCTTGAGGTGGACAGTGGCTAGAGAAGGCATGCAAAGCCATTTTCAAGGATCTCTTTCTTCTGTTGTGCACTTTGGAAGTGAGGATAGTTGGCACCTATTGTCTTGGGACCTCAGTTGAATTTGAGGTGGAGAGTCCCATTTAAAAACCCTGCTACAGGCCATAGCCACACCACAGGATGAGGGGGGTGTCTCTGACCTCCAACTCTGTGCCTCTCTCAGTTATCCAGGCTCCAGGGCAGCTTGGATGCTTGGGGCCCAACGTCATCATTTTTAGTGACAGAGCACCTTCATTTCTGCTCATGCCTTCTCCTAAGGTGGGGCTGGCATGTCCTTCTTATCGGCCATTCCTCCCACATGGGTGTTATTTTGCCACCTCAGAGGTCACACCCATCAGCCTGGCGGCTGGGCCAGTCTAGGCGAGGCTTCTCTGGGTCCGAGCAGTGGACGTGGCTAGGACTCCAGATTTTTCTGCTTGTTCACTCACTCTCTACCCTCCCACCCACTGCCACCAAATTCTTAGCACACCTATTATTTAGACTATATGATTTTGCTCTAGGTTTTCATATTTAAAAATTTTAAGAGTCTATCAATTGTATATATTTGCTAATTTAAAAATAGTTTGGAGGAGCAAAAGGGAATCGTTACCACATTAACAGATGCGTGTTGATATCTGAAGTGATTATGAATACACATTATAAATGGAGTGTGATCAGATGGACTGTGTCCTCCTGGAGGGAAGGAAACCATTAGTGCTTCCACTAGACTGAAACCTTACACTTTCCCCGAGGCAGTGCATGGTGGCCCTGGACCAGTGACTCCTTCACGATTGTTTAGATGAAAGTGTGACAAACACACAAGACCTTTCGTGGGCAAAAACCTCATCCCTAGACCTAGTAATGGTGACATTAGACTCTAAGTCATTGGTAACCCAGGTGTGAGGGATGAGGGAGTCTTTAAACTGCATCCTTCTTAATCAGTAAGCACTTAGGAATTCAAGTAGAAAAAAAGTTTGACCCTTTTCTCAAAAAAAAAAAAAAAATCACTGAACTCTTTTTGAAAGATGACAAATTCTGGATTTGTGGGGCCAAAAGTCACAATGTTTAACAGTAGATATAGCATATGTCTGTGTGAAATATCTCATGGCATTGGCCTGAAGCCAAACACAGGGGTATGGTTTTCTTGTCCTGGAGTTCAGTGACGGGGAGTGTAAGGATAGACTTTTTTCTTAAAGTCACAAAAGGGGTTAGTTTCATTTGGATGGAGTTACATGCAAGTGTGAGGGAAGGAATGACTCAGCCAAAGCTTCTCATAGAGGAGGAACTGTGGCCTCTGCCAGCTTGTCCTTCCTTTCTACCTCCCATGCTCCCCCCTCCTAAACCAGCTAAATGGCCAGACAAGGGGCAGATGGGTATTACGTGAGATCACACATGTAGCAGGACAGGGATTGGTGTACTGGCACAACCCTGAGAGTGGTCTTTAGAGTTTGAGCCCTAGGGGCCTCTCTTGCCTTTCCTTGTCCCAGCCCCAGTATGTGACAATGCACTGGAAGTTGTAAAGTGCCCAGCCTTGCAAGACCTCTTCCCCTGTGAGATCCCAACCATTCCAACCTAATTTCCAACCACATCCTGGACCATACTATTACTTTGATGGGACCACTGAGGCCATCTTTCTCCTAGCAGCCCACTACATCCCAAGTGTCTGCTCGCTACCAATTTTGTAAGTAAACTCCTTATCTCTACCCTGTCCTCCCAAGGGTGCACTCTACAAAGAAGAGAGGAAGCAAGAGACCCAGGCTCATCCCTTGTGAAAACAAGTAGGTGTTCCCCTGGTACCATAGCCTTTGTCTCCAAGCTGTCCAATCCAGAGTTGGGAGACAGGTGGGGAGATTTGCTGGGAGGTAGGCAGTTTGTTCCCATTTTAAGCAGCTGGGGAGCTTTGCTTACGGGTGTCCTCTGCTGCCCCCTGTGGCCAAAACATCAATGTCTCTAGAGACACCCCTCTAAACTCTGGAACCCAGCTCCCTCACCCCCACTCCCACCATCACCTTTCAAAAAGTTTTTCCCTTTTAGTCCTCCATGAGCTCTAAAAAGTAAAATAGGCACTCTAGCCACAAGCCTGCATCTGGTTTACACTCTTAGCTCCTTCCTGCAAAGGTTGTTGAACTGAATCCTGCAAGAAATCTTAAGAGGTCATTGGGCCACCCAGCTCCACTCTAAGCAAGGCTGGGTCCAGTCCTTTCGGGAATTATATAGGACTTTTGGTGAATCTCAAACACTGCCAAAATCTCAGACTCTTCAAAGTCTGGGATTTCCACAAAATCTGTCCAGTTGTTTATTTTAGCTTGGGAACCTTTCACTTACAGGGCAAAATCCCAATTAGGAAAACAGGCAGGTTGGCCCTGGGGAAGGAGCTATATTAATACAATTAATGTGCTCTTGAGTGACTTTTTACCTTTCCTCTTTAAAAAAAAAATCGAAAAAGCTAATTTCATAAACTTAATCCTGCTGAAATGTTCTCTATGGGTTGCAGGTGTTGCTTTGTGACCTGCCAAGCACAGCCCAGGACTCAGAAGCTCTTGTGGCAAACAACTTTGGGCACCTGGAAGCCACCAACGTGGCTTCCCCTACTCCAGTCACAAGTGAGGGAAATAAGTTTACGGCAGATTAAGGGAGAACTGTCTACCAATTTGAATTCTTCACTAGATAATTAAATGTGTCCACTAGAATTGGCTGGTTGGAGAAACCCAGTACAAAATCATCTCATCCTGAAACCACCAGCCCCTAGAAATAGCTCCTTAGAGAGAGATTTGCAATCTTCGTTTGAATTCATTGACTGTCAGGCATGATGTTTGATTTCGAAGTCTGTATACATAGAGCTCAGAAAATGAGAAATTTTCTGAGCTAGGAAAATGAGAAAATGTGTCTAATTCCCAGTTCGCCTTGGATTTTTCCCCTTCTGCCTTTCCAAGGCTCCTGAAAAGTATTCCCACCCCTCTTCCTGCATACAAGGGAGGAAATACGGGTTCATTGTGTAATATGGCACTGAAACAAACCTACCCTCCCCCGAAGATCGGTTTATGTATTAATAGATTATTCTAATAGGAAATGTGGCAAGAGGCTAAAGGGAGAGGTGCAGCATGGCTTCCGGTCCCAGGGAGCACCAGTTCTGTTGCTCTTGCTTTCTTTTCAACTCACACCTGTGAAGCCCAAGGGCCCTTCCCCAGGCTTCAAAATTTTAAGGGCCTCCCAAGTCCCTTCCTAAGATGTTTCTGCGCAGGTAGGGAATGGCAGAGCTCAGCACGGGGCAGAGGCGCACCAGGGCCAGCCCGGGTCGAAGGCAGCGTTTAAAGCGCAGCTGGAAAATCCCTAAGCTCTAACTGCCTGCGTGAGCCCTTAAATCTACAGTCTTCCAACACCAGTAGCCGTCACATTCCTAGGACTTCAGTGGAACCCCGGAGTCGCAGAGGGGAGGCCCGAGATGCAGTGACTTGCGGACACGCTGCTGTCACCTCAGGATCACACTGGGGAGCCATGCTGATCTCTCCAACTCTGAACTCGCCCGGACCCGCGCGGTGGTAGCGGGGTGTTGAGAGCATGGGGCGCCAGGCCAGATGGCTCGAAGGCCCTCCTCTCCCGCATCCCGCCAAAACCAAACCGCCCAGCACAAGCCCGCAAGCAACAGGTGTGCTGGTTGAGGGAAGGGAAGAGCAGGCACAGCCCTAGCTCAGTATTAGTGCACTGTTTCTTCCAGGCCAGACCCGCAGGTCTCCCTGCCTCTCCTCCCAGACAGCAAAGTCCGCCAAAAGGGGCGCAACGCCTGGCCCCGGAACGCGGCGGCTGGGGTTCTCGTAATTATCCCCACCCCGCCCGAGGGGACCACGCGCGTGGCAAGGGAGGCGGGAGGGCAGCATGGTAGTGTCTCTGTGAGGCCCAGCCAGCGCGGGACGCTTGGCGCTCGGGGTCTGTCCTCGTCCCAAGGGCACGGCGTGGGTGGGAGGACACCCGCGCTGTGGCGCACTCGCGGAGCGCCGCTCCTCGCTGCTGCCTAGCCCCGCACAAGCCGCACCTCCGCAGCATGGGGTCCCTCCCGGCTATCCGCCACCCCGGCGACCTCATAAACAACTCCTGGAACTGCGGAGGCAGGAGGCGTGGCGAGCGGGCGGGCCGCTGCGGAGCTGAGCGCAGGGCAGGAGGCGGGCCGGGGTCAGGGCAGGGGCTGCGGCCGCGCCTCGCCATTGGCCGGGAGGCAGTGGGCTGCCCGGGCGCGCGGCGCGGCGAGGCGCGGGCGGGGCCTCCCGGCGCGCGCCCGCCCCCGCGCCCGCGCCCGCCCCCTGCGCCCGCGCCCCTCGCGCCCTCCCCTGCGCCGGCCGCCGGAGTTTTTAAAGTGGGCTGGCAGCCGCGGGAGCCTTACTTTCGGGAGCGGCCCGCCGCACAGCTCCGGCGCTCGCCGCCCTCCCGCCCCAGCGATCCTGAGGCGGCCGTACAATCCTCGGCAGTGTCCTGAGACTGTATGGTCATCTCAGCAGCCTCTCCCGCCCGGCCTCGGACTCCTTCCAACTCCGGTCATTCGACCCACTCCTTTTTTTGAAAACCCAGAAAAGTGACTCCTTTTAGAGGGAAAAAGGAACTTCGGTTCCCTTCTCGCTGTCCTCTTTTCGCGTCTGACAACCTCCACCCACTCCTTTCCCCGACCCCGCCTCCGCACGCAGGTTCCTCCCAGTCACCTTTCTTTACCCCCCCTCCCCCGCACCTAGCCAGCCGCCCGCAAACTTCCACCTGACTGTGCGGGGCGCTCGGGACCTGCGAGCACTAGGACTTTTAACACCCGCCCGGACCGCGGGGAGAGGACGAGGGCCACAGCGAAGGAAGCGGCTGCAGCCACCACCCGCCGGGGAGCCCAGGTGCTCGGCTTTTCAAAGGGCCAAAGCGACAATGACAGCTGACAAGGAGAAGAAAAGGTAAGCGGGCGTCCGAGCAAATGAGGGAGCTGGTTTGTAGCAATGGCCCGGGCTGCGCGGGGCTGGCGCAACCGAGAGCGATTGGGAGAGGAGTGTGGAGAGAGGTCTTCGAGGCCTGAGGATCAATTTGGAGGGTTTTGAGGGAAAGAGCAGGTGCCCCGTCTTGGGACGCGGAGCTTCGGCTCCGCAGTGAAGAGTTCTGTGGCTCAAAGGAGTGGAGAATCCGCGCTAGCAACAAGGCCAAGGGGCCGAGGGACCTGGCCCTGAAGGTCGGAGGTGCTCCCGCGGTGCCTTTCAAAATCTCCCAGCCCTCGTACCAGACAACTGTGGCCGGCGCTTGAAACGTTTCTCGGTTGATGGCCTCGACTTTTTCAGGTCTCTCATGCTGGGGCAGCATCCACTCTTATCTTTAACTCTGGATCCCCCGGTCTTTCTAAATGCTCTCCTGTGCCCGCACCGAGCCCCAAACTGGCCAGGGGCTGGAGGCGGAGCGCGACGCAGGTACGCGCCCCCGCCGAGTTGCCGGGACGCGGCAGTGGGCCCCGCTCCCGGGCTCCACACCCCACCGAAGCTTGTAGAACCCCCTTCCCTCACCCTGCACCTTGATTCCGCCAGAGAGTGGGTAGTGACCTGGATTGCCCTGCGGGGGCAGGTGTCTTGGTGTTCAGGGAGGGGATGGCGACACTGGGCTCCCCTGGCAGGTCCGGGTGTCTTTCTCCTAGGAGGACGGAGAAGGGCAGCCACTGTCTGCCTGCATGCCCTCGCGAGCCGCCCGGCACTGGGTGAGAGGCAACTCCGGCCAACTCTCGCTGCCCTCCCGCCCCCTCCCGGCCGCTCCCAGTCCGGGCTCTCTCTGAGCTAGGGTGGGACCTTACAGCACGGCCGCCAGACGTGGGTACGGCCTCATCTTCCGCAAAAGCGTGCGGCTTGCCGCCTGGCCCCTCGCTGCTCCTCTCTCCATTCGTGCTGTCCCAGTGGGCTGGAGCTTCCATCACCGCACTTGGCGGCGGATTGGCAGGTCTAGCCTGCTGGGGACTGGAATCGAACTTGCGTCTGCAGACCCGTGGCGGGGCGGGAATGAGGAGGATCGAGCCGCGAAGGGAGCGGGTGACTGGCCCGGAGGGCTCGGTGCCTGGGTTGATTTGCTCCTGTGCTGACTGCCACTGCGGGACCGGAGCCAGAAACCCTGTGTCCTCCGGTTCCCACCTCTGGGCACCGATAAGGACTTGATAAACGGGAGCGAATCGCGCCCGTTCTGGCCAGGCGCCCAGGCCCTTCACTGCGGGATCACTAGGGGAGGGGAGTGGGCCCCGTTCCCTCTTTCTGGCCCAGTCCCCCGGCTCGAGATCGCGCCCCCAGGCCTGAGACAAGTGAGGGAGCCCTGAGACCGCGCTGGCGGTTCCCGGGGCTCTCGGAGCGGCCCTGGGGTCCTGTCTTTTGAGAGCAGCGAAGCAAGGAAGACTTTACGATTACAATGCATTTTGTAAAATCAATCATGATGGCAAAAATATTGATGAAACAATCAAAAAACAGATTTATAGACAGCCCCTCTGCGAGCGCTCTCTGCTCCGGAGATGGCAAGGGAACTTAAACAGCACATTTTACAACTGTGATGCCGATCAGATCAGCGAATGTCGCAATCATCAAGGTGGGGCCTGATGGTAATCTTGACAAATGTGTGAAATGTCAGCGTCACCTGCGCGCCTCAGCGCCGGTTCTGTGCAGTTTTGCGCTATATATTAATCGTCGCGAGAAACTTGGGAACAGGGAAAAAATGATTGCGACACACCTGGCTACAGTACCTCCTTCGTTAGCGGGCTGACGGAGAGAGAGAGAGGGAGTCGGAGTGGGAGCGGGAGGAAAGTTGCCTAATTAGACTCCAAATTATTGGCGAGACTGACGGCTTTAAGGACCACTGCGGGGACTGCCTGCGAAACACCTAGGAGGCCACTGTGTGAGCTGGGGCACCTGGCTGGTGACCGCGACAGCGTGTCCGCCCTCTGCGACCTGCCTGGATTTTTGTGTAGCAGAATGGCAGAACAAACAGCGTGGCACTCACCATCCAGAGTCCGGTGAGGTGGTCCAATTCCTGTTGGACTAATTGTTTTGAGATTCGTTTTCTTTACCCCTGGCTATGTTTGCGGGGGGATTCTTTAGGGACCAAGATGTAATTAATTGAAATATGTGAACCAATACATTGAAAGTTGGCGTTGTAATAGAAGTGGCCCACTGTAGCTTTCCTGAGTACCTCACAAGAGTGATGTAACACCAAGGGAGCTCTCCCTCAATGATTCTGGCCTCCCCGGTAGTTCTTAAATGTTTGTGTTTCTTTGTTTCAGCTGAGCTATTTCTTCCCCAAAATGTAAAATGCACAGAATATTTTCAGTGTTCCTTCTATAATAACAATAGCCCCTCAAGAAATGGGCAGATTATTTTGTCCCAAAACATTCATGTGCGGATGGATATGTTAGTGTTTAATAATAGTTTGCTTTCTAAACTTTGGCTGGTTGGCTGGTCTTGATAGAAGGTACCACTTTTGGTGGCAGTGGGCATTTGCAATGACATCAAAGATGTCAGAACTGAGGCTTGGTCAGGGTACTGTACTTTCACTCATCTTTTTATTCACCCATCTATCAGGAGTGAAGCGGAAGGCTCCTTAACCAGCCAGGGTTCCTGATTCTAGGAGGAGCTAGAAAGTGGGTGACTTGCCTCCTGATAAAACAATTTCTGAGTCCTTTCTCTGGGAGAGAGAAGAGTGTGGAAGTTCTTAGATGTGTGAGGACTCGAGAATGGGTCATGTAAATGTAAATTAGGTCCTAGATAATCAGGGCTCAAAGTCCAGTCCCAAAGCCAGACTGAGTTCCAAGCACCTTCCAGGAATGCTTATCTAGTATTGCTTAGTGCAGGGTGAGCTGTGGAAGGGGAACTGGAGACATCTGGAGCAGAAGTTTTCAGGTTACCTCTCCCTACCCCTGACAGCTGGACTTAGCTGTTCCTTTGCTAAAATGAAATCAAATTCCATCATTTTTCAATTCTGAAGGGAAAAATATTGCTAGATGGGTTTTCTCAATTTAAGCATTGTTTAATAAATATTCATTCAACACTTGATATGTTTCTGTTGCATTACCAGAAACACAGAATAATGCAGAATTGATATAATACATTATTGGTTCAGATATTTAAATATTAATTCATACAGGTTTCATGAAGTTCAAAAGAATGCTGTGGCTTCAGATTTTTCAGTGTTGTTTAAGGGGAACCTAGAATTATTTTGTAAGAGATCAGGGAAACCATCTAGTTAAATTTTTCTCTTTCTGGATAAGAAAACTGAGGCCCAGAGAGATTAAATGACTTCTCTAGTGCTGGTAAGAATCAGAACCCTGGTTTATTACTTTCATTAAGTATGTTTTTTGCTATTCACAAAAGAATAGTCCCAGCCCTGAAATGCCTCTAGACAGGATGATTTCCAAAGGATTAGAGCAGTCTCCCTCACCACACCCCCCAAACCACTGAACCTGATAGAAAGGAGATTTGCTTTTCAGATAATTATAAAAGCCTTCAGGCTGCAGCAGGAGTGATTCTCTGCTTTTTGCACAGAAAGGAAGCAGAATTGGTGCTGGTCCCAGTGGCTGTAAACTTTGGGAAGTATGAATTCACTGTCATAGTGCTCTCCCTTTATTTCAGTTAGAAAAAAAATGTACTTACATAGGTCGAACTCATTAAACAAAACCAAGGACTGCTCCCCAATGTAGCAGATTACTTTGTGAAGTAGAGAACATTCAAGCAGCTCCTAGACCAGGGGTGGGGGACCTTTTCATGTTGGAAGGCTGCATTGATTTAACAGTAATTAAATAAGGCCCCATTCAAGAAACTTCAATTAGATATGCTTAAAAATGTACAATATTTTGTAAAAATCTAACTACTATGTACTTAATAATTTCAAAAAATGAAAACTATTTATTAATTTTAAAGTTAACTAACCTTTTAATGACTTTGTTATGTCTGCTTTTTGTTGGAAAGCATTTGAAGATTTGGTTGCAACATGGAGGTCCGCAGTTTCAGCTGATCCTCTATAATGGGTATCAGTCATTTGTGACCTTAAGGGCGTCTTGATTTGGGTTAGGTAGGAGAATGTAGATTCACAGCAATAAGTGGTTGAAAAGCAAGAAAGCATTTTGGGGGCGTGTTGCCAAAGGCATGGGTATTCTACTGCATTTTTCATATTTCAATCCGATCTTTCTTAGCATCAAACAATGACTTTAAAATGTCACCTGCTGAGAGCTCAATCAATTCCATCTGTAGTTCTTTAGGTGATTTCAACTAGGTGAGGCTGAAATGCTAATTTGAGTGTGATGTCATGATTCTCAAAATCAGTGAACCTTATTACCTTTCATTGTGCTTCTAATTAATAGGTCTATAACAGCTGTGTATTCTTCAAATGATTAGCATATATCATCTTGCTCATCAATGACCTTTGCTAACTGGGGAAGATATTGATCCAAAATTTCCTTTTGAAGAAAAAATGTTTTGAAAAAAAGTAGTTTTTTTTGAAGTGCTTGAATTTTTTGCCACATATCATATATAGACTTAGTTTTACCTTGCAAAGAAATATTCAAGTCATTTTGATTTGACATGTCACACAGAAATAATGCATTCCTACAGAAATTTTCTTTTAATAATTCACATTGCTGATTCTATTCTTCATAAAATTTAACTATCTGTTCTTGCAGAGAAAATTTTGGCTCACACCTGTCACTGTGAATAGCCAACTTACTTTAGAATGATATGGGACATTGACATTGAATACTTCATCTTTCAACTTTAGCATGTTAGGAAGCTGATAATGCCATGTTGTATTTGCAGGAATATAGTTAATACTTATAACTTGTTGGAAAGTGTCACTTAAAATAGTAGCTTTAGCATAGAGATTTTGTTAATGCAAGATACAGTGAAAAGAAATGAAAGCATCTGGATCTGTTAATCCTTTTTTTTATCTGTACAATAAAACCTTGATGTTTTCTTGTCATGGAAGGTATGCCATTGGTACATATGCTCACTAAATTTACCAAATTAAGTCCAACTTCATGGCATTTATCTTGAAAGTTGTTGAAGATATCTACTCACTGTGTTCTGTTCACAAGAGTGCCCAGAGTGAGTAACTCTTTGTAGCAAAGAAAATCTTCTATTATGACCAGAATGAATTATAAAACCTGTGCTGAGTCAGTAGTATCAGTTGATTCATCCAAAGCAATCGAATAATGTGTATTTTCCTTTTGAAGTATTGCATGAAGTTGTTCTATTAAGTTGAAGGCTAATTCATGTTGCCAATCAATTATGGTTCTCCTTGAAAGAGGCAGTTGTTTATACTTTGAAATGTTATCAGGGTCTAAGCATCCTACAACATCGACAATGCCTTCTTTCACAATTATACATCACTGAATAGCTTCCCTTTTTTCCTGAGTATATAAGCTACTTTATAAGTTGCTTCAGTGGCATTATTTCCAGGTCTTATTGCTGCTTGAAAGCATTGTCTTTGCTTTTGCTTTTCACCTTTCAATTTCTGCAGTACAACCTTTTGTACCTCTCTCTCTAATTTAAAATATTTGTGGTCCTTATGAGTGTTACAATACTGATAAGCGTTGAATTTCTTTAATGTTGGTATTGCAGTATCACAAAGCAAGCAAATCATCTTATCTTTAGCAGAAAAAAGATAATATTTCAATTCCCATTCCTCATTAAAAAATCTGTTTTCTTCAGCGTTTTCTTGGTCTTCTTTGACATGATGGGCTATTAAGCAGACAGGCTTAAAAAATACTGTTAAAGCTGTGCAACTATTCACAAATTCCACTTCAAACAGAAATACAGTGAACTGTTGTCAAAAGCTGATAACAGACTGGTGTACTCCAGCCCCGTAAACTCTCACCAGCAGCCTGGTGTGTAGTGGCGCTAGTCAGGTGGGAAAAGTTAGAAGTAAATCATGAGCATAGCAGCCGTCAATTTAGCACTCATGGCTTACTAATGTTCTAAGTGTGCCTGTCAATCTGGGAGGATTATTTCATTGGAATTTATTTTACTCTTTGGTGTTTTAAATATGATCATTTTAAAAATAAAAATTAAAAGATGAACAAAAATGTATTAATGAAAATAAAAGGATTTGTTCTGTAAAATTTGGATTCAGTCAAAAGGCTACACTTAAGAACCTAGAAGGCCACATGTGGCCTTAAGGCCATAGGTTCCCCACCCCTATCCTAGATTGTTCATTCTTGCAGTGTGTAAGTTGGCATTTTTACTAGAAGTGGAAACTATGAGACTATAACAGTTTAATTTACTTAGAATGTAAATCTGTGTGCATGTGTGTGTGTATGTGTGTGTGTGTATGTAGGGTGATTCTCAACTTTCTAGGAATTTATTGTGTAAAGTGTTTAGAAATAGAAGGAATCAATTAGATATTTATCAGTGCTCCAGGATTTTAGCCCAATACACTTGAACATACTTGCTGTCATTAATTATTTCAAGATTTAGGCTTTTCTACTTTTCAGGAAGTCTATTCTATCTTGTAGTATTTGTTTTTTGTATTTTCCTTAGTTCTGTCCTATACCAACATGCTAGTTTCTCTTTTCATTTTAGCCAAATGAGTCTTCCCTTCTGAAGCCAAATGAATCTTTCCTTTGCTAGTGGCTTTCAGTACTGACTGTCACTGGTGGTTCATAGCAGGTCTAGCTTTTACCAATATTGTCAAGTTAGCAATGTTTGCTCCCAGGGCCCAGTGCCCTTTACTCCCATCCTCCTCTCCCAGGACCAGACTGCCTGTTCTCATGATGGAAACCAGCTCTGATATTCATACCAGGCTATAAATCCATGAGACAGCAAACGTGTGCTGAACATCTCCTAATCTAGCTAAAATGCTGAAGAGAAGAGTAAGAAATAGGGCACATAGTCCTTGTCATCAAGTTGCTTAGACTGGGGGGAAAAATGGAGACACAGGAAGTTAACTGAAAATATGCGTAGCTGGCAGCTTGCATGTGACTTTTCTGTAGGAATCAAATATTTTGAAGCTAAAGATAAGCTCTGAGGAGCATTTTGCATAGTAACCACATACTCAAGCATACACAATTATTTAAGAGTATTGTGTATATTTGAGGATGGAGAAGTTGGTTCATAGTGTCCTTGGAACCAGATGGGGCAGGTGCTGACCAGCAGGGTACAGGCTGGCTCTGAGAGAAGGTCAAATGGGGGAAGTCAGTGTTGGAGTAATGAGAGGGAAGAAAACACGGAGGGTCTCTATCACGTGTTCCCTATCGTGCACTTCCACGCCACAGACAGGCCCCCACATTGAATGTTTGTTCTTTACTACACACTTGCTTTGGGTGAGGGCAGTGGAGGGGGAATCCGGTAGGACTCCATGTACAATAGGCCAGAGGTGTCTGTTCCACTGAGGATAACAGTGGAGACAGCTGTGACTCCAGAAAGGCCATGAAGGGGGAGAGGGGGCTTCTTAACTAGGCTTTGTGAACGGGGTTCAGGGGACGTAGAAACGTCTGAAATTGTGTGCAAGGTATTATGTATATAAGCATCTTTTTCTGAAGGACATCTGTTCATGTCTCAATAGTCTTTCAGAGGTTCTGTGATCTGGAAAAGACAAGCCCTTGCTCTTGGATGTCTGATTTGGTGACTGTCTTAGGTATGTTTCGGGATCTTTCTGTTCAGGTCCCAGTACGTTGCACTGCCAGTGTCTTTACCTGTCTTAGGGCAGAGGAAGGTGGTGTGTGCACCTAGTAGAGATTCTGCAGTGCAGTGTAACCTTTTTTGTCCCTGGCAGCCTGTCCACCTAATGTCTGCCCTCAGTCTTGGAAGGAGGGGGTGCCGAGTGCCCTACACAGGGTTAAGACTGATGTGATTCATTTTGTTAATGCTTCTAAAAAATGGCTGTGAAAATAAATTTATCTTCACATTTTCCATCATCCTCAAATAGTTATTTGGAGGCCCTCCCTGTACCAAGAATGTGTATGTCCTTAATAGAAATCCTATATGCAGTAGGATATAACAAAAAACTGAACAGTCTTATTTGCCAGCACTGTTCTCAAAACCTTACATGGATTAATTCTTTTAATCCTCATAACAACCTTGTGAGATAAGCCTTGTTATTATCCCCACTTTACTGATGGGAAAGCTGAAGTATAGAAAGGTTAACTGCCCAGGGTCATTGGGTAGCCTGGGCAGAGCTGGGATTCGACGTGGGTCAGGTGTCTCCAGAGTCTGAACTCCCAACCAGTGTTCATACCTCCTTACCTTACCTAAGATAGCTATAAAGTGTTTAATACCATGACTGACTCGTGTAAGTACTCTGTAAATAATAACTGCTTTTGTTGCATTTATAATTATCATAATTACTTTTCTCTTTTATGACTCATCACTTGTATCAAACCTCACAAGCAGATAGGGATTGAAGATCTGAAGGGTGGACTTAGAACTCCTGAAATTTCTTATTTTTTTGTGGGTTTTCTGCAACTCTGACAGGAGGTGGTTCTCGGCTACCCCAAGAAGTTCAAAGCTTTCCACCTCCCACCTTTTGCTGGTGGCAAGACTTCAATAATTCCTTCAGCCTTTGGATTCCATTGTGCAGGAGAACCTGTTAGAAGCTTTTCCTCTGTGGCTTCTGAAGAACCATCTACAAATCAAGATGCACAGGACTTCCTCTAGCTCTTTTGATCCTTTGAAATTGCAAGCACAGGAAGGAATGGATGGGGGGATAAAGAATAGCTGTGGTTGTTGCAATAATAATATGTTGCATTTTCATAGAACCCTTTCTCTCATGAGCCCTGAGCCTTCAGTCATCACACCATTGGCCTCCACGCTGTGAACCTGGAAGGCTTCTTGAGTTTTCCCAGTGATGTGAAACAGATCACACTGACGCATGTCATAACAGAGAGAGAAGCAAGCCATGTCGGCAGTTGCACGTGACAGTCTGTGTGGTGGCCATCCGTGGGTACGTGCCACTAACAGCATCGGTGATTTTCTAGCAGAGGTTGGGCATAATTTGGTGCCAGTTGTCTGATCTTGCTGTTGGAAGCCACAGAACTGATCTGAAAGCACAAAGTCAAGAAGAGCAGAGGGGCCCTTTGAGATCCCTGGAGCTGAAGAGACAGGTGTGGAATGGACAAGAATGTTATCTACTTCTAAGTGGCTTTGTTTTTTCTAATTTCTCAAGAAATACTGGTTTGCTTAACTGCCTTAGGCTGTTTACAGGGGCCTCTTGTACGTCAGCAAAACTCTTATTATATGGTGTCACCACCAGAAGCTTCCCATGCTCCCAGGAGGCACATTTCCCTCCCCCTTAACTTGGAAAGATTCTTCAGTTTTAAAGTTACAAGTAACTTCTATGCCAGGTAATGACTCTGAGAAGTAGATCCTTTTCTCATGTGGAAAAATATTTCAGAAAGGTGGCTTGTCAAAAAGGTAAATGACTTCATTTAAAAAAAATGTATTTATTTGCCATGTACCCATCTGGCATTTTCTCAATTCTACAAAGCCATGGAGTGGATTGTTAGAAGTCTCTTATATACTCTGAGTGACTTCCTAAACACCCCTTCTCCAGTGGAGCCCTCCAACCAAAAAAAAAAAAAATCAAACTTAAGAGGTAAGTGCTAGGAATCATAACAGATTAGTGATTTTATTTGGTTAGGCTGTGCAATCAAACACCTGGGCAGGAAAATGGATCTATTATGCTATACCCATAGTGGTGATGCTGGAGTTTAATCCCCCACTGCCGTGTTGGCTGTCCCAGATGCTGAGAGTATGGCCCAATAGTATTCTTAGAAGTTAATCAACTCTGTAACAGTTTTATTTGTGTTTTTTGGTCTCATTTTTAGTCCGTGGTGCCCTGATGTTAGCCTATGACTGCATGGAGTCAGTAGTTTGCTATGAATAAGAGGACACATGGGCTCAGTCTGAGAAAGTTCAGAAGCATTTCACAAATCCTTTAAAATATGTCAATTAAAGTATATGATTACCAGCGACATGGGAGGGAGGATTGCTTAAGCCCAGGAGTTCAAGACCAGCCTGGGCAACATAGCAAGACCCCATCTCTAAAAAAAAAAAAAGAAGAAGAAGAAGAAAAATTAGCTGAGGTACTAGGTCAGGCCTGTAGTTCCCGCTATTTGGGAGGCTGAGGCAGGAGGATTACTTGAGCCCAGGAGTTTGAGGCTGCAGTGAGCTATGATTATGCCACTGCACTCCAGCCTGGGTGACAGAACGAAACTCTCTCTTAAAAAAAAAAAAAGTATGTGATTATTTTTTGATAATAATCATTTAAATCATTGTGCTGTATGGCTAGCCAGATGGTGTTTGTCTCTCTGTCCCTTGATATGGTATTAATACAGTATTAACAAACACACATGTTTTACTCTTGATAATACATTTTCATATTGTCACCACTTTGCGTAAGATTTGTCCTGATTGCCTCCGGGTAGGAGGCAGGGAGAAAGAAGAGCAACACATTTTCCTCATTTTATATTTGGGAAATGGAGCTGCTGAAAGAAGCAAACCACACCGTCTGCAGTGTACCCAGGTGTGGCGGTAAGGCTGGACCCCTGTGTACTACCTCGGACCCTTGTTGCAGGTAATGAGCCACGAGCATAGAGGGGTGACTCCAACTTCCATGTCGACTCTTCTCATTACTAAATGAGTAATTACAGCAAATATTTACAGGCCTCCTTTACGACTTCCTGTTGCCAAAGCACTTTGGAGTATCAAGAAAGATTGTCCTGGAAAAATACGTCATACACAGTTGCAGGAAAGAATGCCTTTAAGCACACAGAAAAAAATCAGTTACTTGGCTTTGTTTATGAATTCCATGTAGAAACAACAGAAAATTATGCTTATGGAGGGGCTATTTGAGAATCCTTTCTTCTGAATTTCAAGACAAAATTTTTAAAATCACTTATGGACTATCAAATGTATGGGGACAAACTGTGATTTTAGAGAGTGTTCTAGAAATCAATAGGACTCTGGAAAGTTAGGAAAGTAAAATTTTGAGTCAAAGCACAGGTCATTTGATAAATGTTCTTTTATGAACATATTACCCCGACAATATTTTTCTGAACGAAAACAATTGTGCTTAATAATCAGGATATATAACATATTCCAAATGCAGGAATTCAGTGAGCTAGAAGAGTATCATTCACCTTATAAAAGATTCCCAGGATAAGTCTTCATAATGCTCATTTCCTGTATATTTAGTTAAGAAAGGACTTCAGTGGAATTGCCTTCTCAGTAAGTTTCTGTAAGCCACTATACCCTTGTATTTTTCTCCTGTGTTTCCAAGAGTTCTCAGATGCTATTTTGGAATGGCAGCATTTACTCCAGCACTGGCTGAGGTTGACGAAGCTAATTTTGGTGCCCAGGGTAAAGGCAGAGGGAAGGCATCTTCAGAGCCAAGAGGGCTTTCTGGAGCCTGGGTTTGGAGCAGCATGGTGTTACCGGACACACCACATTTCACCTTTAGAACCTTTATTTGTGTGCTTGCACAACAAATGTTTACCCAGATATTAAGATAAGGAAAGTATGAAGGTCACATTTTGCTGGTGACAAGGGAGCTTCTATAAATGTAACCATATCGAGTGCTACAGGAATCTGTCTTTTATTCTATGCCCAGGACTTAGGGGTATTAATGATGGGTGGGGCATGGGAGCCAAGGCTCTTCTCTGGCCTTTTGGCTTTCTTGCCTCCACTCTGTGTATCATGCTCAGCTGACATGCCCCTCCCTTTTGGGGAGGCCCTGTGTAGTGGTCAGGAATTCAGGGCAGATCCTGGTCTGTGTGGCTAGGCCACCATGTGCCCCTTTCCCCTGAGTCTCCTGGCATTCCGTGAAAATCACTGCCCCCATGCATTTCCCTGCTGTCTGACCGACTGGGAGACATCCCAGCTCCCACAGTGGCTTTCCCAGACCCTCAGCAGAGTTCTCCATGGTGCCAGTCCTGCCCCCGTTGTAGGCCTCGTGGCAGGATTGCCCTGTCTTGGGAGCACAGAAAGTCTTCAGAGTGGTAAATGGGTATCTTTTGTGGATTTGGGTGTTTCTCTTCAGGATCTCCAAGACTTAGCCAGACACTCAGAGCCTGAATGCAGACATGGGTCCTTCGTCTAATTTTCTTCCCAAAGCAGCCTACATGGCAGTGGGGGTTCACCTCGCTGTCAGCGAGGGACCTCACCTCTGCTCTCTGCCCCTTCCCCACCATCCAGTGTGCTCCTGAGTTCCTAATAGACAGACCTCCTCCCTCTGCCCCAGAGGCAGTGTTGCAGCGCTCATTCCCATCCCTGTTCCCTCTCTTCCTACTCAGGTAGCTCCCACTTTCCTCTTTTGAGCCCAAGCTCCAAAACTTACACAGAACCTTCCATAGTATAATAATTCCCACACTGGCACCTCCCCCTCCATGTGTTACGAGCTTTCAGTTATGTTTGCCAAAGAGCCTGATTATATTTCCTTTTTATCTAATGACATTTTATTTGTTCTTGCCTTTCTAACAATATAGCATGTTGCGGAAGGGCAGGGATGTCTAATTTTTTGATGTGTCGTATAATACCTTGCATTTTGGGGGCTCTGAAATCATGCTTAGTTTTTTAAAAAAGTCATAGAATTGCTTTGTTGATATCCCTTGGAAAGCCTGCCCCTTGGGCTCTGCTTTCTCTGTTCATGTGGATTTGAGCCCTTTACTCATTTCTCTTTAAAAAAAAAAAAAGGAAAAGAAAAAATTGGGAGGATCACAGGCAGGTCTTGTTAATACGTAACTTTACATCAATGCAAACATCAGGCTAGTACTATGTCAGCACTTCTCTGCAAGAATGCCCTATACACTAAGGCAAGTACCAACCAAACAGAAACACTCCAGCTTAATCCCAAGGTTAAAAAGCCAAGTGGAGTTGTACACGAGGGGACTGGCTCTCAGTTCAGAGACCATCTTCCCTGGGAAGCCTTCCCCAATTAGCTGCACATTGGTTACCCCTGTGTTTATATAGTCTTCAGTCAGTATTTCATTATTTGTATGATGCTTTTACAACTTGCTTTTGAGTGTGTGAGTGTGTGTATCTGTCCCTGATCACCACTTAGATGGTAAGTCCTTTGAGAGCAGGGACCCAGTCATCTTATTCTGTTCTTTCTTCCCACAGCATTGAGAACAGAGGTCTGTTTAGGTGCTCAGCGATTATTTGTAGCTTGAGTAATTCTATCTATGTCAGGAACTTTGAGGGCTTAGTATGAAGGACTGGAAGCACAGGCGGACACCTTTGCTCAGAGCAACATAACCTATACTTATTGGATATGCACCATGCAGTAGTGAGGTTTGTGGCATCATAACTGTGTGTTAACATTTATGTTTGTAGGTTACCTACCAAATTCAGGATCTGTACCATACAGTGAGGTTACAAAGAGGCATTAGATGGACCCCGCACTCAGTCTCCTAGAATGATTTGTTCAAAACAGTGTAAGATGTTTTATGTTAATGGGTGTCCCAGCCCTGTCTTTATGATGTTTCCATCTTATTAGGAAGTCAAAACTAGCTCAGATAAAATATTGAGCACACTGGAAGATTAACAGTAATTAAGTGAGAGTGAATAAGGGTAAATAGATCTTGTGTGTTGGGGATGGTTAGAAAGAGAAGTGATTAGCATAGATTAGAGGGAGGTTTAATGGAGGGGCATTAAAATCTAGGTCTTGAAGATTAGGTAGAACTTGGGTAGGCAGATGGGTATGGGGCGTTCCAGTTGAGGTGAGCAGCATGAATAAAATGAGGAGGCAGGAATAAACAGGGTGTGCAGGCCAGGGCTGGTGAGCCAGCTCGTTCCGGAGCTGAATCTGGAGCTCTATTAACAGACAGGAGATGAAGACCAGGCCTGGGCTGGTGCTGGGAAGTTTAGGGACAGGCTTCCCTGAGTCATGTCGTGGTGGAATCTTTGGCTGCCTTGGGGCTGCAGGAACAGTGCATGCCTCTTCTGGGACATGAGGAGCTGCTCAGGGAACCCCCACTCTCTCTCCACCCAGGTGCTCTAGTGTGAGCACCTGGGGGTGGCTGGAGGGGTCATCCTGCATAATGTTGACCTCAAAGCCTCTCCATAGCCCTTAGGACATCAGTCATCTGTGAATGTGCCAAATCACTCTGGTGTATATTTCTTTTTGGACCATACCACCCCTCAAGGTATTAAATGCCATGTGTGAGTCTCCCAGTGTGCAGAGTGGGAGCTGGACTAGGACGGCCACACCTGAAATAGCAGTGATGCTCATCCCCATGTTGTCTTCCTGTTGGTAAAGCCCTTGTCCCCTTGATGATTTGATAAGGCCTTCATTTTATCCCTTCTTGCCCTTTCTCATCCAGATTCTAGGTTTTTGAGTCTGATCATTATGGAAAGTTAGGCCAGTCCCTCTAACACCCCACTATTTGTAGGGAATGAGACAGCCAAATCCAAGTCAGACCACCCCTTTTGTCATTCTCTGCCAGTAACTGTTCATTGCATGCCCTGTACAGGGCGCTGTGGCCAAACTGTTCCTTGACCTTCTCCTCTCCTGGTATTTGACCACACCGTTTTCCTAAAGCCCTGGCTCTGATGTTCTTGGGCCAGTGTTGCCAGAAGAGGGAGAGAAAAAAAGAGCTATCTCTTTGGAGTCACCTGGGTAGGGCAACTGGGGCGTTTCCCCTCCCCCAGCAGGTGTAACCTTTCCCCTGGAGGAATTTAGAAGCACTTAAGGTCACAGCTGAACACTCGTGGGCCAGACCTTGGCCAGAGATCCCAAATCACTGGAGAAGATCCCACTCTAGGGACCAGCTGAGGCCAGCAAGTCTCATCCAAGTCACTTTAGCTCACTTTGCCCAATGGTACTTTGAGGGAGGCTATAGCTCCTAAAATCTCTTGGCCTGGAATTTAACTGAGGAATTTAACTGGAATTTAACTGCCTGGAATTTAAATGACAACTACATGTCTGGTCTCCTATTCCTTTTCTATCCCTCTGGTAATTGGTAAACTGGGAAACTGCTGCCCCGTCCAGGCAGGATTGGTTGGCTCAGTGGTTGGCTCTGCAGCCATTCGCTCCACAGTGCCTACTATGTGCAGGCTGCTGAGCGCCGGGCCTGAGTCCAGGGAGGGGTCCTCTGGAGCCAGGTGGAAAGAAGCCCAGACTGCCAGGACCAGCAAGGGACACCAGAGAGCACTGGAGAACAGTACAGCCCAGCCCAGCCCAGGGGACTGTCTGGGGCCTTGGGCATTCCTTGGGAAGTTGCCTCAGGGATGCCCAAAGGCACTCTCTAGGCCAGAAAGTGGTGTTTATCCAAATATTGCCATGGCTAGAAATTTGAGTCTAGTACCTACCTTCTCACAGCTCCAGGTAGGCCTCAGGAAGAAAAAGGAAGGTGTCCTAACCAAGCTAATCTGTGACCAGGTATCTATTAAAGTGTGAAGCCTGTGAACATATCCATGTCTGCTCCTTTGTGTTCATTTTCTTTTCTCTTCCTTTCCAAAGTAAAAAGTCCTTTAGAAAAATTCCAACTTTGCCACCTTGCCTCTGCTGAACTCTTTGCAAGCTCCTTTCCCCACCACGGTTAGTGAGGTGGTGGGACCTGGGCACACCTGAAGGGGGTGTGGTCACTGTGGCCGCCAGCCAGCCCAAGGCCTTGGGAAAGCCGGTGACCAGAGCACCCAGGCAGAAAGGAGTCTGAGGCGGCCGCAAGCATTGATTCTTTCTTTCCGGAGCTACCCTTTTGAGCACATTTGAAACCAAACGTAAGCCTGTGATTCTGGGCCACCTGGCGTTCCTTGTATGGGTCCAAATATTACCAGGGTAATGACGACAGCTTAATTCTTCTTGAGTTAGATCTTCAGGGCCAAGGCAGAGTACATGTTTATTTTGGAGAGGGACAAACTTTCACCCACTTGAATTTCTTTGCCTCCAAAATTAGTGTCGGGATGACCACAAGGGTTCTGTGTTTCTTGGCCTTTGTCTTGCCAGATTGTAATTGCTCCCAAGTCACCTTCTGTTTTTTCATGTCCCTGGCAAAGCCTGCCTCTACTTGAGGTTCAGAGGAGTCTGAAAGACTATTCTAGATCTTTCTCTAATGTATGTGACCTCTCTGCACATTTCTAAATGGGAGTTTGATGTACGCTCTTCATTCTTGGAGTACTGTTATGAGATTGAAATGAGCTAGAGTTTCAATAAAACTATACATTTTTAAAGTGTATTTTTAAAATCACTTTTGCAACCATTATCTCAATAGAAAGACCTTTGAAAAGTATAAAGTGCAGAACTTCAAGGCATCATTATTAACAAGCATAGCAATATAATCATTAGGGACATTATTACCTACTGAAGTGATTTGATTGCAGGTGGCAGGGAGCCTTAGGAGAATCTAGAAGGAGACTCTTGCTCTGAGGCCCTTAAATTTCCCTCCTGGCTGGGCTTTTCAGGATTATGGGGTTTTGCTAATAATGATTTCAGGGTATATGAGTTATATTTTTGCTCATATCCTGAGAGGTGAGGAAATCTGATAACATCAAGAGATCGAGGAAAATCCCAGGACTCCTGATAAGTGGTCTGGCCTCAGATATGCCCCTTTCCATGTCTGATCATTTCCCCCTCACCTGTGGAGATGGAGAGGGTCCTTCCAGCTGGGACCCTGTTAAGAATGGGAATTTACCTTCCATGTAGCACACGCAAATCTCTAGACCTAAAGGGCTCTCTCTGCACCGTGTCCTCTCAGGTCCTGCCTGTTGCTTTGTGTCTTGTGAGCAAGACCTAATTGTGGGCTCCCAAAAAGAGTAAGGGACTTGTCAAGGTCTTTAAGAGGTCAGACAACCTATTGGAAGATATAGAAACAGAGTGAATACTGACACCTAGAAGATACTTTGGCTTCCTGGTATTACTAGAAGTAGGATAGGGGGTTTGGGTGCAGAAGCCTGGCTTTGCTGCCTATAGACCG
>CM052437.1:31810186-31889115 GCA_028533085.1 Varecia variegata
ATCTAGAGAGCTGGTGGCCGTGAGAGCAACAGGTTTGAAAATTACTGAATGAAGTCATATTGTGCTGGGGGAGGGGGGACGAACTGTGGGACAGGGTGAGTCACAGCACATAAGTGTTGGGGAGTCACCTTGAACTTGGGCCAAAAAAGTAGAAATATTGGGACTTGGGTTTATCTGCCTTACATCAGGTACATGAAGTTCTGGACAGCCGCCCACTGTCCAGAAACAAGAGGCAGACGGCTCTCCTTTGCGGCCCTGGGAAGGCTTTCTGCTGGCCTCGGCCCCGCTGAGCAAAGTCTGCTTGTTCGCTGGAGTTCACACAGACTCCTTGCCAGGCCTGCCCAGAATCCTGTCTCCTCTGACTTCCTGTGCTCTTGCATAATATTTCCTTGCTTCTTGAATGGCTGGCCCTAGTGCAGGAGCAGCTCCCTGACGTTGCTGGATGGGGAGGGCAGGATGTGGAGGGAGGACGGGGAGTGTGAACATCACCCAGAGGTGTTCTGGGCCCAGAGGGTTGAGGACAGGAGGGGCAGGGCTCCCCAAATTGTTTGGTGCAAGATTTTAGCACAGAGGGAGTCAGGGAGACCCTGCGAGCCTATGCCCACATACACACACTCCCATCTCCATGAGTCGTCTCCTGTACAATTATTTTTAAAGTAGTTAAGTTGTTTTCTTCTGAGTATAAAAAATATACGTGTTCCCTGCAAAAAGTCACAGTAAAAGAAGGCATGGAGATAAAAATAAAATTCACCAAAATTCCACCACCCAGAGATAACTACTGTTAACACTTTAGTGAACATACTTTCTTCTATATAATAAATGTTGATATACAATTACAGAATACTGGTATACCTCAGAGATATTGTGGGTTTGGTTCCAGACCACTGTAATAAAGCGAATATCACAATAAAGTCAGTCATACGAGTTTTTTGGTTTCTCAGTGCATATAAAAGTTATATTCACCCTATACTGTAGTCTAAGTATATAATAGCATTATGTCTTAGAAAACAATATACATACATTAATTTAAAAATACTTTATTATTAAAAAATGCTAATGTTCATCTGAGCCTTCAGTGAGTTGTAATCTTTTTGCTGGTGGCCGGTCTTGCCTGGAGGTTGATGGCTGCTGACTGATCAGGCTGGTGGTTGCAGAAGGTTGGGGTGGCTGTGGCAATTTCTTAAAATAAGACAGCAATGAAGTTTGCCACATCCGTTGACTCTTCCTTTCACGAAAGATTTCTCTGTACCATGTGATGCTGTTTGATAGCATTTTATCTGCAGTAGAACTTCTTTCAATCCTCTCAAACCCTGCCACTGCTTTATCGACTAAGTTTATGTCACATTCTAAATCTTTCTTTGTCATTTCCATAGTGTTCATAGTATCTTGACCAGGAGTAGATTCCATCTCAAGAAACCGCTTTCTTTGTTCATCTCTAAGAAGCAACTCCTCATCATTCTTTTATTATGAGATTTCAGCAATTCAGTCTCATCTTCAGGCTTCACTTCTAATTCTAGTTCTCTTGCTATTTCTACCATGTCTACAAGTATTTCCTCCATTGAAGACTTGAATCTCTCAAAGTCATCCATGAGGTTTGGAGTTCCAAACTCCAGTTAATGTTGATATTTTGACCTCTTCCCATGAATCACAAATGTTCTTAATGGAATCTAGAATGGTGGATCCTTCCTAGAAGGTTTTCAGTTGACTTTGCCCAGATCAGAGAAATCACTATTTATGGGAGTGAAATATTATTTCTTAAATAAGACTTGAAAGTCAAAATGCCTCTGTGATCCATGGGCTCCAGAATGGATGTTGTTGTTAGCAGGCATGAAAACAGCATTACTCTCCTTGTACATCTCCATTAGAACTCTTGGGTGACTAGGCACATTGTCAATGAGCAGTAATATTTTGAGCGCAATCTTTTTTTCTGAGCAGTAGGTCTCAACGGTGAGCTTAAAATATTCAGTAAACCATGTTGTAAACAGATGTGCTGTCATCTAGGCTTTGTTGTTCCATTGATGGAACATCGAAAGAGTAGATTTAGCATAATTCTTAAGGGCCCTAGGATTTTCAGAAGGTAAGGTAAATAAGCCTTGGCTTCAACTTAAAGACACCAGCTATATTAGCCTCTACGAAGAGTCTGTCTTGTCCTTTGAAGCTTTGAAGCCAGGCATTGACTTTTCTTCTCTAGCTATGAAAGTCCTCAATTGGCATCTTCTTCCAATAGAAGGATGTTTCTTCTACATTGGAAATCTGTTGTTTAGTGTAGCCACCTTCATCAATGATCTTAGCTAGATCTGGATACCTTGCCATAGCTGCTACATCAGCCCTTGCTGCTTCATCTTGTACTTTTATGTTATGGGGACAGCTTTTTCCTTAAACCTCATGAACCAACCTCTGCTAGCTTCAAACTTTTCTTCTGCAGCTTCCTCACCTCTCTCAGCCTTCATAGAATTGAGGAGAGTCAGGGCCTTACTCTGGATTGTGTTTTGACTTAAAGGAATGTTGTAGCTGGTTTGATCTTCTATCCAGACCACTAAGACTTTCTCTCTATCAATAATACGGCCAGTTTGCTTTCTCATCATTTGGTGCTCACTGGAGTAGCACTTTTAATTTCCTTCGAGAACTTTTCCTTTGCATTCACAACTTGGCTGTTTGGCAGGAGAGACCTGGCTTTCAGCTTATCTCGGCTTTCGACATGCCTTCCTCACTGAGCATCACCATTTCTAGCCTTTGATCTACAGGGAGAGATGTTGAGACTCTTTCTTTCACTTGAACACTTAGAGGCCATTGTAGGGTTATTAATTGCTCTAATTTCAATATTGTTGTGTCTCAGGTAATAGGGAGGCCCCGGGAGAGGGATGGGGGAATGGCTAATCAGTGAAGCAGTCAGAACACACACAACATTTATTAAGTTCTCTGTCTTATATGGACGTGGTTGGTGGTGCCCCCAAACAATTACAATAGTAACATCAAAGATCACTGATCACAGATAATCATGATGAAAAAGTTTGAAATATTAGAAGAATTACCAATATGTGACACAGAGACACATGCTGTTGGCAAAATGGTGCCAGTAGAGTTGCTTGATACAGGGTTGCCACAAACCTTCAATAGGTAGAAAATGCCTTATCTTCAAAGCACAGTAAAGCCAAGTGCAATAAAATGAGGTGTTGCCCGTATTATGTTATATGCTATTGTGAAAATGCATTTTCTATACAGCAATATATCAGAACTATCTCTTGCTATCAAGATGCAAAGATTTAATAAATAGCTGTATTAAGTTCCACTTGCAGAAGTATCATAATGAAACCCCTATTTATTGACATGTCCAGGCTCAAAAAACAAGCTATAACCAGCCCAAAGATTATTTTCAAACCTGAAAAGCATCACCTCTCCTATATTTCTGACCAATGTGTTAGTTCTGGTGTCCCAGAAATAACTACAAAATAAAAGGTTATGTGCCATGTAGGCCTTTCTGTAGGCTTAGAATAATTCACTTGATTACATAGGAAGAGGATGCAATGATGACAGCTTCCAGGGCTGGGCTAGGTCTCACTCTGGGCAAAATGATCTCCCAAAGTGGCCCATGTGTGTGTTTTGAGCAAGGAGCCACTACCTGGTAGAACAAGTTTTTCTGAAGTGGTGTTCCTGTGACCAAGATTTCAAGTAAGCTGCATTTTAAATTCTAATTGGTGATTGCCCTCCTGAAATTTTGTGACACCATCCAGATCTCTAAAAATGCACCTTTCTTCTTTATACAGTAGTGTTTTCATGATATTGAAAACTTTCAAGAATGCGTAATATCATTCCAATTTGCTTACAGTTGGGAGATTATTTTAAAAATCCAACATTTTACCTGAAAAAGATGCTGTCAACACAATGTTTCTATCTCATCCCTGAAAATTGTATATTTTTAAGAGTTGTGATTAGTTTTTTCTCTTCCATTGCTGGTCGTAGTGGGAAGTGTGGCAGAGTTTTACAGTAAACTTCAACATATTGAAGTTAGCATTTGCTTGCTTTCTTTGATTCATTTTTTTAACTGGATTGAATAGTTCTTCAATTGAATCAGAAATTTTAGTATGAGGCTGGGGTAATTGCTTACAGTTGGGAATTGCTTGTTAGGTTTACTTTTTAGTCAAGACAAATTGATTCCTAAAACTCTGTTTCAGATTTTTTGTCTAAATCAAAAAGCATGATAATGCCACTCAGTTTAAACATTTAAAAGCTCACAGACATCTTTTAAAGAAAAATTTGCAACACAATTTGTCAGCAGTAGAATCCAAGGATTTTACCTCATTTTGTTTATAGTTGTCCACTCTCCAGGCAAATGATCTATTTCAACAATTTGCATAATTATAGTCTCTCCTTCAGTTTATTCACCCCAGACTCCTTTTTCTAGAATTACTGGCCAAAATGTTATTACATCAAATTCCTTGACTCTCTACTCTTAAAAAATGAGGATGGAAATAAAGAGAGGAAATAATAATCTTTGCCTGCTTTTCAAAGTTTTCAATGTGTAGAAATTTAGTGAGTTGATTTTGTAATTGCTCCCTTACTTGGTCATTACCTGATTTTGGTGGCATCCTTGCCATGTGTGCACATTTGGGGAGTAGAGAGGGACAACAAGACTGAATTGGTCCTCAGAATTATGAAACAAGACTTTGTTGAAATTGATACTTCTGTACAATAAACATGGAGCAGCTGTTGGCATGGCAACTCCTACGTGGAAAAGTGCACGCTGCTTGCAGATGACTTTTGCAGTGCCCAGTGTTAATGTGATAAATGGCTTTTTTAATAGTAGTTTGTGGGCTAATGGAAAGGTCGAAGTAAACCTTCATTAATGGAAAGGAGGATGGGACGTTGAAGCCACTGGGTGAACACACCGGAAAGCCACAGCCAGATCTCCATTTTCAGCAGATATGTTTGCAGTGTGGCAAGCCAAAGTAAATTAGGAAAACTGTTTGCCTCGAAAGGATGTATCTATTGTTATCATTTTGTATTTGAAGCATGGAGAGGTTTCAGAGCCCTTTCCATTCAAGACCTTGACTTTAATGTGTGGGAGTTTAAGAGTACTGTAGGTTTGCATTGGGTTGTCTTTTTCCTTTGGTGGTGGTGGTGGGGTTAAGGTGGTTAACTACTCTTTTTTTTACTGTGGTAAAATATACGTAACATAAAATTTACCATTTAAACCATTTTTAAGTGTACAATTGTGTGGCATTAAGTTCATTTACATTGTTGTGCTTCCATTTGGATTTTTCATCATCCAAAATCGAAACTCTGTACTTATTGAACAATAAGTCTTCATTCTTCTTCCCCTGCCCCCCCAGCCCCTGGTAGCCACTGTTTTACTTTCTCCATGAATTTGATTATTCTAAGTAGCTCATATATATGGAAATATAAAATATTTGTCCTTTTGTGTCTGGCTTATTTCACTTAGCATAATGTTTTCGAAGTTTATCCAAGTGATGACATGTATCAAAATTTCATTCTTTTTTAAGGCTGAATAATATTCTATTACATGTATATACCAGGTTTTGTTTATCCATTCTTCTGTCAATGGACATTTGGGTTTTTTCCACTTTTGGCTGTCGTGAATAATGGTGAACGTGGGTATACAAACATCTGTTTGAGTCCCTGCTTCCAGCTCTTTTGTGTATATACCTACAAGGGAAACTGCTGGGTCATGTGGTAATTCTGTTTAATTTTTTGAGGAACTGCGGTGCTGTTCTCCACAGCAGCCGTGCCATTTTACTTCCCACCAGCAATGCACAGGGGTTCCGGTTTCTCCACTTCCTTGCCAACACTTGTCATTTTGTTTTTTACATAATGGCCATCCTAGTGGGTGTGAAGTTCCATCTCATTGTGGTTCTGATTTGTGTTTTCCTAATGATTAGTGATTTATTGTCTTTGTAAACATGTTGTCCCCACCACCACCGCAGGTGTACACACACATGCATACACACACACATGCACACACACACGATGGCCTGTGTGGGATTGGAAATCACTGCCCCACTGTTCATACCTGTGAGGCAAGAGAGATTATCAAAGTGATGAAATTTGTTGTGAATGGAAGGTGTCAGGAGGAAGGAAGTCACTATATTATTATCATTTATAGTATAGGCACCTCGTAGACTTGTTTTCAAAGTTGCTACTGTGCAGCAGGTGAAACTATTTTAAATAGAGGCCTTTGGGATTTAAATAGCCAAACCTCTCTGAATGAGATTAAGGCAAGCCCGCTGTGGGCTGGAGGTACCCTGCATAATCCTTCCTGGCTCAGGGTGATGTTTCGGTACCTTTCCCTGACAATCTTCCCTGAGAATAATCACTGTTGTCATCTGCTTCAGCAGCCTGAGTCCATTTTCTTCCCTCTTCTTGGGGAGGAAATCACCCAGACAATCTTGTCGAGCGTTTGCTTAGGTCTTTGAACTGCCCCACTAGCTAATTTCTCTGCCTGAAGCAATGTACAAACCCCTTCTCTTCCCCACACCATAGGTTCTTATTTTGGCAGCATGTATTTTGACAAGAAAGGAAAAGAAGTTAGAATTTGTTGAGCACCTGTAAAAGCCTGGCACTTTGCTAGTCACTCCGTAGCTAATGAAAAACATGACGTGACTTTCTACAACAGAGGTTCCGAACTTTAGCATGCATCGGGACCACCTGGGGGGCTTATTAAAACTCAGATTACCGGACATCATCCGCAGTTGCTTATCCAGTAGGTCTGGGATAGGGCCTGAGAATTTGTGTTTCTGACAAGTTCCCAGGTGATGCTGATGTTGCTGGTCCCTAGACCACACTTTGAGAGCCACTGCTTTCTATCAACCCTGTGAAATAGGTATCATTCCATTTATAGACAAGGAGCTGACATGTAGAGTGGCCAAATGACTTGCCTCAGGTCTTATAGACCGTGGGTACTGGAGCCCAGATTTGAAGCTGGGGGCCCTCACTTCAAAGCTGCTGCTGTTTCCATTGTATCAGGAAGGGCATTGGAGGCTCCTTCATCTGTTCCACCCCCCGGGACAGGGAGTATTCATCGATCACAGCACCTCTGAGCCCAGAGGTGGCCTTAGAATCCCTCACATGCTGTTCTGGACAGCCGGATATACCCATCCGTGGGAGCTGAAGTTTGTTATCCCTGTACCAACCTACACAGCCTCTCTCAAATGGAGACGTTACCAGGAAATCAATCTGCTAACAGCTGAAAAGGGACCTTGCCCGAGCTCTAGTCTAGTCTGCTTAGGAGGGAAGTGATTGGTGGATCAGGAGCTATGAGAAGCTCAATATTCCCAAATTGTGTTAGGACCTCATGGGTCATAACTAGAGTTAAAAACTTTAAAATCTAGATGAAGGTAATAAAGATACTTTTTTAAAGCTGCCATATTTTGTCTAATTCATATGTTACATTTTGTTCTAAAAATTAGTTATTCCATTAGTTGTGGCTAAGTTCAGTGTCGGATATAAAATAGTACTTGATAAATACTTGGTAAGAAAGATAAAGTAGGTGCCAGAGGCAGCTGTGTCCACACTCAGTGAGGTCTTCTAACGAATGGACAGGAGCAATAAACAAGATTGAACAGGGGAATAACACTTTGAATTTCCATAATATCTGAGTCCCAAGTCATCCATAGATTTACATTTTTTCTGTGTTCTTATGAAATTAGAGTTTGTTAGAAAACTGACCAAACTCATCAAGAGAATAATTCTCCCCCAGCCCCCAAAAGGTGTGAATTGTATTAGGTATTGCCACTGTTATGTCCCTAGGGCACTTATGTGTTTTCCAAAGGGAAAGCAAAGCAGAATTTTGCAGATATACGTGAGTGATCAAACCAAACTGTATTGGGTGTGAGTCTCCTGTTTTCTGAAATAACCTACCACTATCTTTCGCATGTTTCTGCCCGCCCGCACGATGTCTGGCCTTCATCACTACAAACAACAAATATTTAGTCTATGGCTATTGTGTATACAGGGTGACCTCTCGTCTCATTTGCTGTTGGTAAGCAGCTTAAAAGCAAGGGCAGGATGAATTGTTTTTATGTCTCGAGCTCTCTACAGTGTTTAGCAAGGCCTGTGTGCAGTAGATGACCAATACGTATTCATTTTCTGAAAATACAAATCTTATTTATGAAAATACAAAGCATAGATGTATGTTGGAGGTGGGGAAAAGCAAAGTAACCATGAGAACAGATTGGCCCAGGGCTGTCTCTGGCCAAACCAGGACACAATTACAGGGAGCATTTATGTCCCACTTTGGCTGTGACATGCCCCATGGTGGGAAAGACTGGGGCGGGCTGGTTAGAATGAAAAATGGTCATCCTTGGGCAGCTTCCATATGCCAGACTTTTTCCGCAGTAAGTTTTAGAGGCATGTATTAAAAGCAGTTACGTAAGTGGGGAAACTAACTGCACCTTATAAAAGGCTTAACAGGAGAGGGAGAGTCCTCCATTTGGAGCTATTTTGTTAAA
This sequence comes from Varecia variegata, assembly GCA_028533085.1. Classification (NCBI taxonomy): domain Eukaryota; kingdom Metazoa; phylum Chordata; class Mammalia; order Primates; family Lemuridae; genus Varecia; species Varecia variegata. The sequence continues at coordinate 31,818,652 of CM052437.1, forward strand.
TGTCAAGGATAGAGAAATCCAAACTGGTTGATGTTTCTGCTCTGTACTGGAGACACACTGGGCTGGAACCAGTCTCACAGCCAGCCTGAGTCTGTCTTCTGTCCCACCCAGCTCGGGTACAGGCTTTTCGCTTTACTATTGGGTCGGGCAGCTCCCCATTGACAGAGAGGTTGTTTAATACTTAGGTATGTTCTGTAGCTCTTCTAACATTATCTTTAGGGTGGGCTGACCTTTCCAGATGGAGCAGGGAAATCTCCTACGGACAGGCCCCTGGGAGGAGCCCACTCTTCCGTGTAATAGCACTGCAAGGAAGGCCCCTCCAACCTGCTTGAACCAGGGCTCTTCAGGGGGCAGTGGTTTTTGGACATTCTAGATTAGAGCCTTACATAAGAAGGGATTCTAAAAACCATTATTGCATTGCATTAGAATATTAATATCCTTTGGAATTTTTTAGTTCCTTTTGGGAGGAAATCTGTTTTGCCCTGTCCATTGGAGATGGGAATGAGAGCATGCAAGACAGTATAAAGAAAAATTCTGCTGATGTGGGTGTTTCCTTGGGGCTGAGGGACTGGGAGAGGCACCAAGGGTGTGCTTCATTCGTGGTAAAAGCCCTAATAACCTCAGTGTAAGAATGTCCTGTAGGCAGGTGAAGGATGGCATGACTCACTCTGGTGATGACCTCCTAGGAGTTCAGCTGAGAATCCAGGCAGGTAGGATTGGTAGAGGGTATGGTGATTTGTCAACCTTTCCATTGCTCAGCAGGAGAATTCTGGCCTCTGTGCTGGTGGTGTCAGGCAGGTGTCAGAGGATGAATTCCACAACCGTTTTCTTTGTTCTTGCCAATTGTTACAGAAAAACTCCATTGGGATATATACCCTCACTTCCAGTGTGTTTTATATTCATCCATAACTACTACGTGGATAACTTTGGCAAAAATCTTGACATTCTGCTACCATGATGATTTTCAGAATTCACCTTAGGGCTTTCTTTTCTGTTCTTGTTTTGTTTTTAAATTGAGACGGAGTCTCATTCTGTTGCCCAGGCTGGAGTGTAGTGGCGTAATCATAGCTCACTGCATCCTTGAACTCCTAGACTCAAGCAATCCTCTTGCCTCAGCCTCCTGAGTAGTTGGGACTATAGGCCATGCCATTGAACCCACAATTTTTTTTGAGACGGTGTGGGGGTGGGTGGGTCTTCTCACTATGTTGCTCAGGCTGGTCTCGACCTCCTGGCCTCAAGTGATACTCTTGCCTCAGTCTTCCAAAGTGCTAAGATAACAGGCGTGAGCCACCACACCTGGCCAAGACTTTTTGCTTTTAAAACAAGGACATAAAATACACAATAAACAGAAAACTGTTATATGCAAGGTTAGTGAAAGCCCCTCACCCTTACCGTATTTAAATTCCGAAGGGAGAAAATAGCTAAGCTGTAGTGATTACTTCCTGCAAAGAAAACTGTAATTATGGGGCCCAGTTATTCTTCATTAGGGGCAGCCTTGGAATAGCATGGCTGCTATTTTGCATATTTGAGAAGAGAGTGACATTCAATCTGAAATGGAAATGATTCTGTACTTCTGGGATTGGGGCAGTTCCCTCCAGGCGTCAGTTTCTCCTGGGGATAGCCTAGTTTCCCCTCCTGTGTGGATTTGGGAAACACTCAAATCGTGTAGTTGTTGCTGACTCTTCCCCCAGCAGGGGATCAACTCATACTCCTGGGAGAAGCTGGGGGAGTGCGCAATCTGCTTTTCCCTTTAAGCTTCCAGTCCCAGCTGCGTAATAGCAAGGGAACTAAGACTTCCTGACGTGGCTTAAGTTAAGTATGGGGTCCAGAATGAAGTCTTCTGTGCAGAGTGAAAGAATATGGGGGTAAAAACCATGAATGGGTACAGAAAGGAGTGGCTGGATCACCTGCCTGGGGGATGAGCCTCCCATGTGACTTCATGGTTGTGCAAGAATTGGGCAACATTTGGCCAGGGTGGAGAGGTCTTGGCAAAGGCGTTTGCACTCCTAATAGATTCCTATCTCCTCCATGGGGAAAAACAAGTATTTAAAGTTCTGCACAACATTTCAGGAGGAAGAAATTGATTGCCTTACTAGCCTAGCATACTTCCTTTGTACTGTCTTAGAGTTTTATTCACTAAGTACCCACTATAGGGAGGGAACTAGGCTGAAGACGTCAGAGAATTAAAGGACATACCTTTGTTCCTGCCATAGGAGCTATAGTCTAGTGGGAGCCAGGTAGGGGGTAAGATAGGCATACAGGTGATCACAGTCAAGGCAGGAGATGGTACGTATTGTACCATGATATGGGAATGGTTTTAGGTGTTTTAAGGGGGCTAAGTATACAGGCTCTGGAGCCAGATTCCCTAAGTTCAAGTCCTGCATATGCCTCTTATTAGCTGTGATGTCTTGGATAAGTTACTTAAACACTCTGTACTCCTGTTTCCTTGACCGTAAAATGGGGGTCACTGTAGTCCCTACGTCAGAAGGTAATAGCTTAATGCTCATAAAGGTTGGTCTTAGCTCCAAGACCAGAAAGGAGAGGCTGCGCTGACCTTCAGTTAGTGACTTAACAACCTCTAAGTCTCTGTTTCCTCATCTGTCCAATAAAGGGATTATACTGGGCAAAGGCCAACATTTGTTTATTCTAAAATGCCATGATTCCGTGGTTGAGTATATAGTAAGTGCTTGCTGTGTGCCCAGCACTGTGGTAGACATAATGGAAAAGAGAAGAAGTAGAATATGTGGTTCCTGCTCTCAAGATGCTATAATCTAAGTGAAGAGAGAACATTAATCTACAGGAAAATATAAAAGGATAGTAGAAATTAAAAACTTGGTGGCAAGGACAGTAGGAAAATAGGAATAGAGAGTTTAGAGTAGACCAGGGTAGTTAGGAGATTTCCTAGCAACCTATCCAGTATTTAGATCCACAGAGACTTTAGACAGGAGCTCAGACTTATTTACCAAATCCTCGAATTCTGAGGCTTGGAACATAGGCATTGATATTTAAGTTAAAATTGAACTGCAGAAAAACAAGTTTCCTATGTGGGATTTAAGGTGGGACAAAGTTTATAAAACTCCTTGCCTAAAACAATAGGAGGGATTGAAACTATAAAGAAGTTTAAACTAGTTTTCCATGTATTCTTGGATGATAACTCCATTAGAATATAGTGCCTGGCACAAAGTAGGCACAAAAAAAAAATTTCATCTGTTGAGTGACTTGTGGAAAAACCCAGTGCTCTGCACTGTTCAGCTTGGAACAGCTGTGCACACTGGAGGTTCTCAGCCCCACCTCTGGAGGGCAGCACGGAGGAGGCTCTGCACAGCCCCTGGCCACCGCTCTGTGAAGAGCTTGGTCCTGCCTCACCTGAGCCAGCCCTCTTTATCAAAGATGAATTCTTCTGTGCCCTAAGCTTTCCCCCTCTTAGCGAGTGGTGGGGAGCCACAGATACTCCCTCCCCAGCAGTGTCTGAACTTAGGTTCTGAGAAAACGTGGCAACAACATCAAGTTTCTCCTGCAGACTAACTGTCCTCTGGTTCCTCAGGGTTTATATGCAGATTGGGCTGTTAGTGACCCTGGCTTACACAGGTGACGAGAGACTTCGTACTTGGCAGAGACTGCTAAGTGCCAACAGTGGTGTGAGTGAGGTTACTTGCAGGGAGTAGGGGCCCCTTCTGTAAGACGTGAGCTAGGGGCTTACGTGGACCTCGAATGAGTAGAAGCCACATTGGCAGGTAAGATGGGTGGAGGCATCACATACTTCCTGTCCCCCCATCTGTATCCCCATTCCACTCCTCACTAACCAAACATGGGAGGTAGCAGTTCATTTAGATCTAGTGCTTTATTCTGGGGGAGGAAATGAGATGGAAATGACTGGTGAGGTGCAAGCATGAACTCCCTGATGGGCTGACAATTCCTGCCCATCACCCAAGCAGTCAGCAACTATGGCCTGGCTTGATGGCCCAGTGTGTGACCTCCTGGCTTCAGATCAGAATACAACCCGTCACAGAGCTCTCTGCTGAATTTCCTTCCCAGTACAGAACCCAGAAATCCTGGTGATGATGTGTCACTACTTTTTATGTATATGGTACCCTCTGTGAAGGCACAAGCACATATCATATTTGCGACAAAACATACCTTCACACAAGCACCTACCACAATAGGGAGACTAGATGGAGTCATGGAGGTTCAGAAAGGCAAAAGGCACAATGACTTCCCGTTATAACTCTTCAGAGCAAATCAGAGGTGAACAAGCTCGGAACACAAGTCTGTCTTCCAGGCTAGTCTTCCAAGCACCTTTTTCTGCGCTCCCAAATTTTACCCTCGCCTCATTCCCTGTTCCCTCCTCCTTTTCGTTCATAAAAAAAGTTGTTTTTTTCTTTTTTTTTTTTTCCAAATAAGCAAGATGGAATCAAACTTTGCAACCTCGAAATGTATGAAATAAACATTATTCCTAATGAGCCTCTGGGAAAGTGCTCACCTTTGAACTTGGCCAAAGATTATGGAGAAAAGAAAAAGTCTTAAGAACTTGATAGAGTGTTAGAGCTTCCTGGGTTTTTTAAGTGGAGTTACGTATTACATTTTTTTTCCTTAATAAGGGCAGTTCCAGAAATCCTTCCTGGATGGTTAGGCCATGTCTGAAAGTGGAGAGCTGTGGTTGGTTACTGACTCTGGTTCCGGGATTGTCGTGTAGGTGCTAGGCAACCACAGGGTAGGAGCCACCATTTCTAGAATGCTCTTTCCTTCCTAGGACTCAGCCCCTACTCTGATGGTCCTGACAAGGCAGGAGGGGAACATGTAGGCTATCCTAGTTTCAGGTAAGGGGATATCCAGGAAAGAACAGGAAGATGATCAAGGGAAGCTGCAGCTAAAAGGCAAGTGGAAAGTTCTCCAAGACAAGTTTTTTTTTCCTGGAGACCTTGCCTGTTCCTTAGACTGTGCTCATCTCTGTAGCCTTTCTATTTTTAAAAGAAACCAAAAATATTTCTTAAAGGCAAAAACACCATTGACATCTGTATAACCTCTGCCTGCCTCTTATGGAATATTACACATTTTAATTTCCCTAGCTCTTGCCCCACAGCCATGAAGTTCACCTGCAGGCATGGAGATGAATCAGTCGCAGAATGACTTGAAAACAACTAAGAATGTGTAACTGTTCAAAATATTCTGATTGAGGTCCTAGAATATTTATGATGCCCTGTGTTTGTTGTAACACGTAGAAATATCAGTAATATTTTGTTTACCTTTTCTTGAAACTTTTACTCCAAGTTTCTATCTTAATGCTTTTACTCAAACAAGCAAACAAGCTCTGAACCCCTCTGCCCCCGCCCACTGTGAGGGCATGAGCTTCACCAGGCTCTCCCATTCCCACAGAGATCTGGGATAAAAGGCTTTACAGAATCCAGAATCCAGCTCCCTTTCTGAGCTGTTACCGCTTCACAGCACAGGCTGCCTTTCTCTTCCCTCAAATCCCTGCACACTAAGTTAGGCACACATAGATGTCTAGTGCACCGTTCCTGAATTGAAGCTATCCCATGCACAGGCTATCTTCTTCCCAGCACCTGTGTAGTGTAGCTTATGTTAATAAAATAAGCCATCCTGCAAAGAGCAGATTCCCTGGTGGCCTTGAGGTTTGTCAGAGATTCTCTACAATTGGCAACTTAGCTGTGACCTCAGAAGTCTTGGCTCTGGCATGGCAAGATCTTTGCGCTAAAACAGGCTCAGTGCCCATGGAGATAATCACCTCTTGTAATATCCACACAATCATCTCATTGTCAAAGCACAAGGAATGCAAAAATAAGAAGAAATACCACAATAAAGTTGCCCCATGGTTCAGCTGACCCAGGATTCTGCTTCCGGCTGAGGGTACCTTGGGACACCTCAGGAGGGATGGTCCCAATCATCGTTCTGGAGGTCAGCCCCGATCAATAAGGCCTGTGCATCTACAACCTGAGCCTCACTAAGCCTGATTCTGCCCCATCTTGTTGGGACTCCTCCACCACCTCCTTGTTTTGACTGACTCCCTTTTGTCCTTAAAATCTCAACTGAGCAAGCCCTCCAGGAGCCACCGTTTTTCCCCACTTTGAGTTCTGGCATCCTTTTTGCTCCCAAAGCACTTGGGACTGACTTCTGCAGCAATAGCTTCCACACTGTTGAGTGCATGGTATGTGTTAGGCACGATTCTAAGCATGTTACATGTATGTGTTATTTATTTCTCACAAGAGCTCTATGAGGGCAGGTACTTGTAGAGTAACTGTTTCACAGGACACTGAGGTTTAGAGAAACTTAAGTCACTTGCTCCAGGGCACAGAGTAAGTATCTGAGCCTTCAAGCCCAGGCAGTCCAGCTACACCCGCCTGGCATGTGCCCCTTGGCCTGGTCTGCTTGTCCGTCTCCCTCACTAGGCTGTCAGCTCCTGGCGGGCAGAGACCTGTTCCCTTCTGTGTCCTCAGCACCTGGAGCATGGTAGGCACTCACTAAATGTTAAGTTAATGAAAGCAAAGGCTTACCAAACTTAAATACCAGAGGGATTTAAATCCCAAAGAACCACACTTTTTACAAAAATGCTAAAATGCAGTGGAGTACTTGCTTTTTTTTTTTTTTTTTTTTTTTAAGCTAAGTGAGAGTGGCTTCAGAACTTTCTTCTAGGTGGCATCGGGTGGCAGACTGCTGTGGGAAAAGGACAGATGCATTTGTCAGAATCTTTACGTCCATTAGAAATCACTCCAATGAAACCAAAGCTAAATCTAACATTTTTGAAATAATTAAGGGAAACAACTAAGCAGGAAAACAGAAACGACCATTTTTTAGTTGATTCTGGAAAAATGAACCTATTTTCTTTCTATCCACTGGGAGCAGGATTTGGGATGTCCCAGATACAGCTGAGAGGCAACTTAGGAGAGCCAGTGGGGTTACACAGCCACCTCCACTCTGGTCTCCCCACACTCGGGCTAATCTTCTAAATCATTTAATCGAACACGGCGCTGCCTCTGAGGCTTCAGGACTTTGGGGTGGTTTTTTCCCCAGGCTTAAAGTCTTTCTCTGCTGCTGACTCACATGTTAATTATTGCTTTCCACAAAGTAGAATTAACAGTGCTCCTGCACTCGCCTGCCTGGATATTATACAACTGTCTTATCTGCCGGGGCAGAGCTGAGTATGCAGGCGGGCTGGCCATGGTGTCGCCAGCGGTCCCTTCTTGAGCAGTCGGGGCAGCCAGCATCACAGACACAGAAACCAACCATTGCAGAGAGGCTGCCAGGTGTGCTCTGCTCAGTCCAGGAAACAGAGTGCTAAGTGCCAAGTCTTTTAACCAAAAGCTCTTGAGAAGTGTGGCCCAGGAGTTTCAGTGCCCTGTCACCTGTCAGCATTAATGGGCAGAACTGGTGTTTCACAGAAAAAAAATCAATTTGTTTTCTCTTTGACTGCTGGGCTAGATAATGAAGTAAAAATGACATTATCTCTAATAAAAGTGATTTGCAGAAACCACTGGCAGAACCTCCGTGGCAGAAACTTGCCATTAGCAGGTTAGCCAGATAAGAGGAGCAGCTGGGTTCTGTTAACCCCTCCTGGTCTGGTGTGTGTGTGTTGGGGTGAGAGGAGGCAGAAGGTTGGGGGAGTAGAATTTTAAAAATTGAAGTTTGGGCTAATGGAGAGTGTTTATTCCAAAGTGTGGGTCATTCTTTAGCCCCGCTTGCTGGTCTTTAGGGTTGCCATTGGGTTTTTAATTTGTTTGTTTTGTTTCTTAGGATTTTTGTGTTTAGTAGCTTGTGTGTATGTGTATGATGTGTGTATGTGTGTTTTTCCTGAGGCTTGGCCCATTTTCTCACCTCCATGTTATATCACCCAAAGGGTGGAACCCTGGCCAAGCCCTGGCATCCTGGCATCCATCTGCCAGCAATCTGACTCCAAGCAGGGTACTCACACATGTGAGGGCTCTGGGCAGTGGGTGGTATTGGGCAACAGATTGTTCTGTTGTGTCAAGGAGGTGGGATCTGAGGCAGAAACTTCCCTGGCTTCTTGGGGATGGGAGGGGTCTGCCCTTGCCCGGGCTTGTTCACCTGTGTCAGTAAGAGCTGACTGGCAGCTGGCTCACTGAACACACCTGTGATGTGGACGGCAGGCACAGCCAGCCACCTCTGGGTGAAAACATCCTGAGGATATGCGGATCTATTTCCTGGGGACAGTGAGGAGTCATGGGATGTTAAGTAACCTAGTGATGGATACAGCCACTCTCACTCCTCTTTATTCATCCACTTTCTACTGGAAAGCACTGAAATGTTAAAACTCTGCCATGCTGCTCCTACCGCTGGGGACAGGGTGGCCGGTTTAATCTTCACTCCAGCTCACCATACCATGTCTGAAGGAGCTACATGACACTTTATTGTTGGGGTAAGGTACTGTGATACTTAAGAAGTTTGACATTTTCCTGTACCCTCGGAGGAAACCCTTAAGATGAGGAATAATAAGGTGATGGTGCCTTGCAGTTAAGTGGCACAGATTGATTCTCTAGGTGTTCAGGGCAGGGGTGTGGAGGAGAGACCAGTGTAGGCTGGGTGAAGGTGGAAGCCTATGTTGGCCCTCAAAGTATAGGGTTTGGAAGGTCGGAAAGGAAGGAGAGCATTTCAGGTGGAACAAGTCCACCGGGGACATGGCTGGGCAGCAGAAAGGGGTGCTGAGTTTAGGGGTGTTTGTGCACAGTGTGGTCTGGCTGGAGCAGGCACACAGCCACTGGCCAGTGGGAGCTATTAATAAGTTTGGAAAGCAAGGTTGGAGCTGGGGGACCCGTGGGGCATATCGAGCTTGGACTTTGTCGTGAGGGCAGTAGGGAACCATTTCCATGCTGAAAGAGGTTTGGGGGAAAGGGTGGTGGACTTGTGAGCTGTTCCTCTCTCCAAGGTCTGATTCAAATCTTACTGTTGATCAGCGGTAAAGAAAGTGAGAACAAGGGGAAACAGCTGGAAGATGGGGGCTAAAGTCTGGACATAAATGAAACACCACTGGAGCCAGAGGAGGCATGTGCCCTGGATGCAGTTTGTTTTCCATCCCATGGGTAACATTTATGAGTTACTGCTCAGCAGAAATGCCTTGCAGAGGTCTCTGTGGACTGTGCCAAAGCTATAGTCTGTGGCAGCCCAAGGGTTGCTGCCATATTTAGAGCTTCTAACAAAGGGATTCATTTTCCCTGGCTTTGGTGCCAAAAAAGAGGGTTTCTCATACTGGATGGCAAAAGTATGACCAGCAGAAGGGGTATGGAGGCTGGGTGCTTGCACTGCCCACCACCTGGCACCTCAGCCACTAATTCATCAGCAGGATAGGCTGTTATCTGATCATCTGACTTTATTTACCTGTCCTTTTGTTTAAATCCCTCCATTGTGCTTGGCACCTCGTGGATACTCAACAGGGTTTGTTTAATGAATGATTCTTCCCACCCTGACTTCCATGGCCTTGCACCCTGCTGTAGCCTGTCTCCTGACCAGTAGCACACCGGCCCCCACCACCGGCTCATGCCTGCAGTGGTATCTTGGCCTTTGTCATCCCTCTGCCCTCCGGATTGCCTCCCTCCTTCAAATCCCACCCCCAGCACAGAGCTCCACCTGTCTGCTCTAGGCGTGCAGGCTGTCTCAAACACCTCCTCTGGCACTGACTACTAAGCCTGTCCCTTCAGGACGTAACTCTTCTCTGCAAGCTCCCTGAGGTCAGGAATCATTGTTCCACGTTTCATTCTAGTGCTCACAGCCCCAGCACATGAAAAGGGAACCATAAATACTTGTTGAATGAGTGGAGGGAATAAGCCATTGCTGAGGGAAAAAAAAATACAATCTAATTTCCCAAATTGCTCAATGTTATCATTTGACAGCATGATGGTAATTTGGGAAAGACTTTTAGCATTTCCTGTGGCTTTTGATGACTTCTTTGCAAAGGAATGGAGTATAGCCTCCCAAATGACCAGACATCTCACTTCTCATCAGAGTAGAAGGGGGAAGAGTTGGGAGAAAGTGAGTGCTTGCCCTTTGGCGGTGAACCAGATCCCACAGGGCTGGACGTGTAGCCATGTAAATGGGCCCCGAATCGGGTGCTTTATAAAGTCCAGGAGAGATTCTCCAAGGCTCCTTTCTCTCATTCTCCTTTTTCCTTTTTCTTTGCTTTCTTTTTTTTCTTTTTCTTTCTTTCATAGGGTGGGGAGAAGGTTATGGGATGGGGCAGAAGAGTGAGGGATCCTGTGCTTTTTCCCCCCTCTCTGGCTGTGTTGAAATACTTTAAATTCCAGGCACCAGAAGTTCTGGCATCAAATTGGGATTAGTAAGGCAGATCCTAGGATATTTCACTATTAGCATGTGATCAAGCATCAATCCTGATTAAAAGACTACAAATGTTATTTTCTTTGAAATTTAAGTGTCTGAAATAAAAAGACTAAACAAATGTTATTTTCTTTGAAATTAAAGTACCTGACCCCTTGAAATCATATTCTGTACTTGAAAAGAGTTCTCTGTGACAACTGTCCATTCCAGTTATGGCCTTTTTTTTTTTTTCCACCCAGAATGTCTGACGACACTGCCAGGGGAATTTCTGCCCCCTCCTTCCTGAGTATACCCAGCGCTGGCCTCTGAGGCAGGCCAGCTCTGTTTTCTCATGACACAGGGATTATTTTTGGCATTGCAGATATTTTCTCTAATGTTATTAGCCTCCCCCACCTCCTTGGTTGCCTTTTGGGGAGCAATCGTTTAGCAACGTCATGTAAATCAGAGGGTTCATTTTAGTTCAGCGTGGTAAAGGGGGTGGGTGGGAGGGAGAAGGACTGGCTTCTACTTCTGCTCCTCTGCAGTGCCCTACCCCCACCGTAGCAGGGACGATGGGGTCCTCTCATGCCTGCTCATGAAAGAGCTTGCTTTTACTAGCTCTGTGCTCACCATTCATCCTTTTTGCAGGCAGGCATGAGGATATGGGTACCCAGAGGTGACGCTGGGGGCTGCACCTCGGGGATGGCATCTTAATGACTTGACTTGGCGGCTGTTAGAAGAGCCCCATTCAGAATGAGTTCACTCCCTGCACAGTTGGCTCGCACAGCCTCTGTCCATAGAGTTCTCTTGTTCATGCTGCAGGAGGAAATGGAGATTTCCAAGCGGGAAGAAGCCTTCCCAATGCTTTAACTCTTCACTGAAGGGAAGAGGAGCTGCGGAGAGCAAAATGAAATCTAAGCTGGCCCAGCTGCAGCTCCTGGGAAAGGAGTGATGGCCCTGGGCTGGGGATGGAGGCCAAGGCAGCTGGGATCACTTTTTCTTTCCTGAGAGGGAAAGGAAAAGAGTAAAGGGCACACTTGAATTGTGTCCCTGCAGGCAATTAGCAAATATTTACACAGTTTGTCTGTCCTGGCCCAAGCTCTTGTGAAGGGTACACAAAAGTAGAAGATGTTGTGTCTTCTACTTACAGTCCAGTTATAGGGGCAGGATGTTTGCATGGAAAAGCCAGCAAGAGAGGGGAGCCTTTAATAAGGGCCAGTGAGTAAGTGATGTGGACAGGAAGTGCCACGGGGAAGGCTGCTAGGGGGCCAGGGACACTCCTGCATGAAGTGGGGCTTGAGCTGGCCCTGAGGGATGGATTTTTAAGAAATAGGGAGGGAAGGGGGGATAGAGGTGGAGAGGGATGCCAAAGTAGGGCTTAGTGAAATCCCATCAAGAAGGGTATAAAGAGAACAGGATTCTTCCTGACTTGTTAGACTTCAGGTGTCTGTGGATAAAGAAGGCATCAGGTAACACTAACCCTGCCATATGGCATCCTCGTTGTGTCTTTGGTGTCCAGATCGCATGTGTCCCTGGGTCTCTTTCTATTCAAAGTGTGAGGTCACAGACCAGTAGCATCAGCATCATCTGGGAGGTGGTTAGAAATGCAGACTCTCAGGTTCCAGCCAGACCCTGCGGGATCAGAAACTGCCCTGTCACAAGATCCCCGGGTGATGCGTGTGCACAGCAGAGGTTGGGAAGTGCTACTGTGCTGAACTCCACAGGCAGCTGTCAGCAGCACTAGTTCAGACCCCGGATTTGATTCAGAGTTGACAAAACACTGACACACACACACCCCTTTGAGTGTATATACACCATGACTCTTTCCAAATGGAAACCTTTTATTCTAATTGAGAGTTGGATTAGAATTCTTATGGAACATCTAGAACAGTGAACGGCTTTGAGGAATTTGCAGAACTTAAGTCACAGAAGTGGTTTAATCCAATGTCTCCAATTTGAACCCATTTGTACTACTTATGCTTTATTTTTTTTCAATTCAAGACCAATTTATTCTCAAGTTTTGCCAACACAGAAATAATTGCCTTGAAGTGCATTAAATCTTTCAAATCACTTTAACACCTCTTGCTTAAAATTTCAACTGTAATGCCCGTATTACTATGGATACTAATTCTTAACCTTTTCCTGTATTTTATTGTATTTTATTATTAGTTTTTGAGACAGGGTCTCACTCTTTTGCCTGAGCTAGAGTGCAGTGGCGTCATCACAGCTCACTGTGACCTAAAACTCCTGGGCTCAAGCGATCCTCCTGCCTCACCCTCCTCAGTAGCTGGGACTACGGGCATGCCACCATGCCTGGTAACTTTTAAATTTTTTGTAGAGATGGGATCTTTCTATGTTGCTCAGGCTGGTCTCAAACTCCTGACCTCAGGTGATCCTTAAGGTGGGATTTTAAAAGAGGTGATTAAAGTAATATGAAGTCTGTGTGGGGTGGTCCCAGCAGGTGCCCCCAGCCAGCAGTGGTATAGCTGGGTAGCTGGAGCACACAGCCCCATCTAGGTGAAGAGGTCAAGGTCACAGGCAGGTGGGCAGACCAATGTCAGCCTACCTATCCTTGGAATAAAAACCAAGCACGAACTGCACTGCATGGCCTTGGGGCTCTGCAGCCCTTGGTGGCAAGCCCGCTGTGAGGCTACAAACACTCTGGGTTGCGTGGTCCCAGAGGGGTAAAGCCCACAGCTGTACCTCCATTCCAACGTCCTTCTTGGCCTCCAGGTCTTGATCTGGCCGAGTCGTTCTGGCCAGTGCTCACGCTGTAAGTGCATCTTCGCAGGTTAGCAGTCGCTTTCCTGTCAAAGTCCCAGCATCCCTTACAGGTGTAGTCTCCAGTGGGCAAGCTCTCTGCAGGCCCAACACACCACCAGTGGCCGAGCCACTAGGGCTGAGCAGCACCCGGGAGAGCCAGGCCACCCACACCTGCCCCGACAGGTGAGGCCGGAGAATGGGGCCTCTACTTTATGTTTTAGAGCTGCTGTCCCCAACCCCCTCAGCCACCTTTTCCTTTATCCTGCTGCCGTATGATTTGTTTATCAACTTACTTAGCTGAAGGCAGTGTTGTAGGAACAGGATGGCTGCACACACACAAGGGTTTGAGCCAAACCACAGATTATGAAGGCTGCTGATGGGTAGAAGCCCCAGGGAAAAAATCTAAATCAGATCTGGTAGCAGCTTGGGGAAGTACCCTCAAGCCCAGAGAAGTGGCACCAAAGAAAACAGTCTAGTGAGAATGGAACACCTAACCTGTGACATCCATAGGCTCTGCTAGCAAAGTAAAAGTAAGAGTTTGCTTTTTGTAAAGATAGATATCTCCAAGCCAAGGAAGGAAAACTATCCCACAGGGGCTAGTCTGCCAGTTGACAGGCTGACCTAGGGCAAGAGTGTGGCTAGGGTGTCCTTCTTTGCTGCTTCCCAGACTGAGTGTATATATCCAAAAGCTCATCAAATTAAGTATCCTAGGAGCTTCACCCCCAATATACCCAGCTCAGCTAAATCTTTGGAATCTGTAGGAGGGACCTGCTTGTTAGCATTTGGGGAAAGGTTGCCCAATTACAATCAAGAGTGTGGGATTTAGGGCCAGATGATGCAGGTTTGAGTGCTGGCTCCCTCACTGGTGAGGGTGCAGGGCGTGCCACTCCCATCCTTGGGGTCTGTTTCCTCATGTGTAAAATAGGAATGGTGTTATAGGTACATCACAAGATTGTTCCCAGATTAAACTAGAGGCAGTATGATGAGAGTTCTTTATTCCTGGAGAGTATCATACGTGGTTGTTTCCTAGTTGTATAGTAGTAGCAGCAGTATCTCAGCTTGCTGAAATTAATTAGTCCCTTAGCTGGAGTCTGCACAGTGTCAGGGGTCGGGTGGTAGCGAACATCAGAGGCCACAGAGAGCAATGGAGAGCCAGGCACGTGCCCCTGCAGCTGCTAGCTTCCTCCCCCTTTGCATGCGTGAGGGTGCCACCAAGTCTTCTGTACACGTCACTGCACTGGATATGGTGAGGGGTGGGGAAGATGGAAAGAACACTTTATTTTTGCATCAGAGGAAGAGATCCTGCTGACCAAGAAGAGTGGCCATCTTCCAGCTGGAGCTGAATGGAATCAAAGCAGAACTCCAGTTCGGCATAGTGGGTCATCTCTCTTCGGATGTTCTAACCTGCGCAGGGCATGAGGAAAAGAGGAAGCCAAAGAGAGCCAGTGACTAGATAGAGAAAGGAGGCTGAGCCGCCATCCAAGGCTGAGACAGTTGCGCATTCAGTTTTCCTTCCCTCTAATCTCTCCCTCTGAAGCACCTCTTCCCGGGCTTAATGGTGCTGGCTGTGGTCCCAAGGATGCTGATGCTGCCAAATCTGTGTACTCAGCTTTCAGGGGGGCAGGGCAGGGGGATGTCACTGTGAGATCGCTATGGGAAGCTGGTAGCAAGCTGGATACGTATCATCTTTTATTATAAAAAATAATTTAAAAAGCAATACCTGATATAAAGGTAGTCATCATAGTGTTATTTATAACAGCTAAAAATTAGAAGCTGTAACTGAACAACAGTAAAAGAAGAGTAAAATGCATTGTGATCCATCCATACAGCATGATATTGCTGGCTATTAGGAACATTTTGAAAGAATTCTTGATAATGTGACATAATGTTGAGTAAAAAGAGCAAAGCAAAAATCCATAAATCCAAGGAGAGCTCCATTTGTTTTCTTCATACCTTTCTGTGTTTTTTAAGCTGCCTATACTAAATATGTATTACCCTTATCTCCACCAAAGCATTTTTTAAAAGAGAATCGTGTATCAGAAAAAGCTAAGTTACCAGATGGACAGATAATGAAGGTCTGTTTGTAATTGTGTGACGTGTTTAATGCTGCTTGGCAGCCTGCTCTCTGTTCATGGGTCCTTGAGAAAATCAGAACTCAGGGGATTTCCAATTTCACCTATTCTCATTTTTCTAAGCCTCAATTTTCTCATCTCTAAAATGGGGATAATGGTAGCTGCTGTTTCTAGCCTACTGTGTAAAATTTACAGATTTACTTATAGATTTACAGATTCACTTATAATGTGCTTTATAAACTGTAATGTGTGATACAAATGTAAAGTGGTATTATTCACTAATGTGTAGAATAAAGAGTGCCCCACTGTCTTTATTTGCTCTGCTACAGCAAAATACCATCAACCAAGTGGCTTAGAATCAAGAGATTTATTTCTCATGGTTCCGGAGCCTGGGAAGTCCAAGGTCAAGGTGCCAGAAGAGTCAATGTCTAGCGAGGGCCCACTTTCCGATTCATAGATGGTGCTTTCTCACTGTGTCTCTACATGGTGGAAGGGGAAAAGGGTCTTACTTGGGCCCCTTTTAAAGGGGCACTAATCCCATACACGAGGGTTCCACCCTCATGACCTAATCACCTCCCAAAGGACTGGTCTTCAAATACCATCACACTGGGAGTGAAGATTTCAACATATGAATTTTGGGGTGATACAAACACTTTGACCATAACATCACTAAGGCTCAGGCTTGGTGAAGCCAAGCACAGGGACAGTTCATCACAGCTTCTCCTGTACAGTTCATGCGCAGCCTTCCCAGCTGGGCTGGGGACACCACATGTCCTCAGGTTATGCAAGGAGCTGTGTTATCTGGAGCCCCAGATGGGCTACTTGGTAATTGAATCTGTGGCTCTCTTTGAGGCTGCCTGGGGCAGGGAGGCCAGCAGATAAGCATTTCCAGCCAGCCCCAAGCAGAATTGACCATTAGAGGGCCATGTTGGGTGGGCCCCAGACATTACTGTCAACTCTGAATGCAGTCCAGGCCCTCTGCTCCAGGGACACAGACCTTCCGAGTAGGTTAGGGAGCTGCAGCTCAGCCCCAGAGGAGGAGCCTGGGGAGGTTGAGATATGGGAGACTTTCCAGGATTCCTCCTTCAGGGAAGGGGCGAGTGAAAGCATCCATTCCTATTTTAGCCACTCCAGCCCTCGTGTCTTCCCTCTTCTTTGTCCCCCCTCGTAGGACTTTTGATATTAGTCTGTATTATTAATCTCCCAGCTGGGCTGTGGTCTCCTTCAAAACAGAGCCCATGCCCTCACAAGAGGAATACATGTATATGAAAGTGTATTGATGCCGTTTTACCTTTGTCAAGGTCTGTCTGATCTGCCCAGTTCCTCCTGAATTTGCTAACTTAGTATCTTCTATTTTGGCTGGCTAACATCGATGCCTTTCCATCCACTAAATAATAGATTCCCCTACTAATCACTACAGGCTTTGAACATCAGAATGTACCCAGAAAGTTGGCCACTGGAACATTGCCTTCATCTAAAACA
The DNA here is from genome assembly GCA_028533085.1 of Varecia variegata. Classification (NCBI taxonomy): domain Eukaryota; kingdom Metazoa; phylum Chordata; class Mammalia; order Primates; family Lemuridae; genus Varecia; species Varecia variegata. Next base: position 31,835,247 of record CM052437.1, read on the forward strand.
TTCTTGCCACTCCTTTGCAATTGCTCTCAGAGCCAGGACCATTCTTTTGAATACCTTCAATTGTGGCATAAGCCTTATCTTTTGAGGGCACATTGTATTCTTTCAAACAACCACGACCCATCCACAGCCAAGTCTGGTGACTGAAGGGCTGGGTAGGCTGGATGATATTGTTTGGAGTTTCAAGTGAGGTGTGTTGTATGAAGAGTCGTGACTGATTTTCTTATGTGGCTCTGAAATTAACTCTACTTCTCTAGATACTTAGACCCATAGCCACCTGCTGGGACTATGTTATAGGCTTTTCCTAGGATGGTGGTTTTAGGAAGTAGCTGCCTATTTTGTGGCCTCTATTTCAAATCTCTGTCTCATTATTTTCTCCTCCCTCTTTCTATCAGCCACAGCATCTGGTCCACTGATAGTCACACCCGCTCCTAGATAAATAACTGTTTGGCTCATAAAGGTGGCTCCAAATTTGCTGGACACAGTGAACGTGAGTGCAGTGCGTGATAGAGGGAAAGACCGTGGTTAGGTTTTAGAAGTAAACTGGGTTTTCAGTCTTCTGCAGGTATGTGATCACAGACCCAGGAATCTCTGTGTTAATAAGTTTTCCAGGTGATTCTGATGCAAACCAACGTTGAGAACCACTGCTTTCTGCACAATGGGATCAAGAACACTGTGTAATTTAAGGGAGGATCAAACGAGATTGTTTATGAAATGCACCTGGCCCCAATATCTTTTTCCGCCTACTCTTTAAGAAGGTGACACAGCTGTTTGCATCTCCAAAAAAACATTTAACTCCAAATTCCACCCCCTACACCCCCAAAAAGCCCTTTTGAAACAGACTGCTTTGAACAGTGGTCCTCAGCCCTGGCTGTACGTGGGGAGCTTTTAAACACCAATGCCCAGCCTGCACCTCAGACCTATTAAATCACAATCTCCAGGGGCAGGACCCAGGCATCAGATTTTCAAGGGTCTTCTGGTGATTCCAGTGAGCAGCCAAGACTGAGAACCACCGACTTTGGTTTTGCTCCAATTTAATCTATGAAGCAGTCAGCTGCTAAGGTGGGGGCCGGTGACTTCTCCTGGCCTCTGGGACCTGAGCTGGGTGTGTTTCTCCCATCGGGCAGCCCCTGTGCAGCAGCCACACAGCCCTATTGAAGGGTCACTAGATCCCTCCCTATTGCATTTGACCTTCACCTCCTCCATTCACAGCCTCCTGTGAATTGGCACCCGCTCAGAATTTCACCACCAACCAATAGACTGATCCAAGCTGGCTTAATTAGCTTCAGTGACGTGCTGAAATCCATTCTGCTTCTAAGCCATTTAACCGTATAGGGAATAGGCATATTGTTTCGATACCTGGATGGCCCCAGGCATTAGGCACGTGAGTCCTAATCACTCTAAATGGCAGGAATCTAGCTAATTAAGCAACCACCCCCCTTGGTGCAGCCAGTGACATCTTAGGGCCCTGCTTGAGGCTGTGTCCATGTGGAAGTCAGAAGCCAGAATCATCTTGACCAAAAGCAGATCATCTTTAGATTAATGACTTAAGTGGGGATCCCCAAGCCACGCTTGGAGCAATGACCCAAAAGTTAAGAAGATGTTTTTAAGATAATGAAGCTCTGGGCAAAGAGGTTTTTCCTGGTCAAGCTGTAGCACATACCTACTGACGTTTTTCTGCACAGTTTTGTTTTATCTTTTGACTGGCTGCCGGGTTCTTATGTGGTCGCTTCCTTTAGTTGGGATCAGATGTCTCAGAATGTGAGTTTCCAACTTGGGGAGAGTGAGTATGTTTGTGCATATTAAAATGTCAAAAAAGAAAAAAACCAAAAACTGCTTGTTCTGCACCTGCAGTGTTGGTAGGTACTGCAGCAGGGTCAGACTTGCTGCTTTTAGGGAGCGCTGTGGAGTTGCATCTGGTAACACCCCACCACACAGCCAGCCCCACAGCAAGGGGCCTGCACCTGCTAAGGCCCACAACACCGATTCCTCTTCCTCCCCCAAAACCCCATTGGAACTCGGACACTGGTTCTTAATCCTACTCCTGAGGTTCCAGGTCTTTTCCTAGGGTGCATGGGTACTCGCTTAAGGACAGTCTTCCCCCACAGAATTTTTGTCACTATATCTTTCTCCAATCTCAGCCTTCTTCTTCTCCCCATAGTATGTATGAACATCCAATTTGTGGGAAATTATCTAACACAACACTGGGCATGTCAAAATTGTACAATGAATAATAGTTTCCTTGCTGCCAATGGAAAAACTTTTGATCTTGGACCCAGAAGAACTAGGTCTGAGACAATGTTTTTTTAGCAAATTATTTAATCTCTCTAAATCTCCACGTCCTCTTCTATTAAATGGGAATAATAGTTCCTATCTCTCAGGGTTGCTGTGAGAATCAAATGAGATAACACATGTTAAAAAAAAAAAGTGCTTTCTGAACCCCTAAAACATTGTAAGGACTTTGTAATTTGTCCTTCTAGGTTCAGCTGAAATTCTACCTCCCTGGCTTTTAAACCAAGAAACTACCTAAGATTCTCAATCTTTTTTTCTCTAAAAGTTAAGATGTTGCTGTTCCTTTATTTCTTGCTAAAGCCAATATCTCCTACAGTTAAGCAGTGAAAAGAGTATTGGCCCAGGAAGAGTAGGGCTCTAGCCCTAGCTCTGCCACTGATTAGCTGGATTGCCCTGAGCGTGTAACTTAGCCTGGTCTGGTCTCAGTTTGCAGATCTGTGAAAGGGGGATGATGGTAATGCCTATCTTGCTCACCTTGGTTGCAAGGATGGAATTAGGGAGCCTCCGTGTGTCTCAGGGCTTCTGAGTGTGTCTGCTCACTGAGTATAGACCCTCCAAGGGCTTATATTAGCATTGGCTTTGTGACCTTAGGCAAATGACATATTATATCTAGCCTCATTTTCCACATCTGTAAATTGTGCAAACAATACCTAACATATTGCGCTGTTAGGAAGATTACAATGAAATAATACACGTAAAGTTCTTGGTGCAGCACCAGGCACAAAAGTTGGTGTCAATAAACGTTTGCATGGTTGGAAGAACATGGCAGGACTCAAATGTCAAATGCCATTGTCAGAGCACTGACTCCGCCTATTCCCTACCTGGCTTTTCCTCTCTGCCTTGTCAGCTCTTTTCGTAAGAAGGAGCAATGGCAAAGGGAGGCTTGTGCATGCAGATGTGGGTGTGAATGCCACAGCCTGTGCTGGGATCTCTTCCGCCCCAGATGGCTTCTCTAGGTGCCCCCAATGACTGGGTTACATGTTGATGATGCTTTTGTTGGAGAGTGTGGGGTTAATGCTGGGGAATGGAATTCCAAGCCTTTTACCTGGCCCTCATGACCCAAGGCATGATGTGTGCAGTTTCGGTGTCCTGTCCCCTTCCCACCTTCCTCTCCTGTGCCAGAATGCCTGCAAACCTTTAATGGCTTTTTCTACACAATTGCAAGTCAGGATTAAAATGCAAACAGGAGGGACTAATACGCAAACTCCCACTAAAGGTTTAGTTGGGGCAAGTTCTGAGACTGGGAAAGGGTGGAGTGCAGGGGTAGGAGTCTTGAGAGTTGGAAGTCAGGGAGAGAGGGAAACAGGTTAGATAAAGGAAACAGAAAAGGGACGTGGGACAAGAAAAACAGTTTCGCTCATTTCACAATTTTTCTGAAGGTTCTTCGCAGCCATCAATAGCTATTGGTCAATTCTTCCTGTAGTCTGAGTACATGATGCTTCACCCATCTATGGAGCTGGACATTCTTTTTAAGTGAAGCATGTCGTAAAGTCAAAACAGTGCTTCTGCCCCAAATCTTGAGGGGTTTGAGAGGCATATCAACATTCCATAAATCCCGAAATACTGATTTTTCTGTCCAGATAACAGGCTGCAAAGCCAAACAAAAGGAGAAGCAGCCCCTGGCTTTGGAAATCTTGGAAGGCAGGACAGAGTGAGCCCGCTGGAGCTGGCTGGACTGAGGCCTTGAGAGCCATCTACTGCATTGGACACTTCTTTAAAAAATAAAAAACAAGGTTGTTTCTTTATTAAACTAGCAATATAGGTTATTTTTAGAAACATAAGAAAATACTGATAAGCACTACAAAACAAAGCAAAAAACAAAACAAAAACACTTTCCCCCCAACCTCAGTGCCCTTCGACTGCTAACAGTTTTGAGTAGAGACAGGGCGGTCATTGGTGGTTAAGTGCCTGGATTCTGAAGCCCACCTGCCCACTGCAAAACCTGGGCCCAGTGCAGAGCCTGGGCAGTGGGCATTTTCCTGCTAGAGGCCAAGGGTAGATTACTCAGCCTCTAGAGGCCAGCTTCCTCATCTGTAAATTAGGAATAATAATAATACTTGCTTCTAAAGGTAGTTGTGTGAGTTAAAGATGCTAATGCACTGCTTAAGATGGTACCTGGACTATTGTAAGTATTATATGATACCTATAATAATGTTATTTTATTCTAGGCTTTTTCCTATATAGTTTATAGGAAGTAGTATGTATAATACATAAATTTTTAGAAAATAGGATTGTGCTGTACTATTTTGTAACTTCTTACCTCTCATAATCATCTTTTCATGGACAGATTTTTAAATTAGTATTAACTAACATTGATTGCTTATAGTTGGGATAGGCCTGGTGCGTGCTAAAGATTTTACCTGAATTCCTACATTTGGTTCTCACTGTAACTCTGAAGGGTAAATACTATTATTATCATTTTCCAAATTAGGAAAATGAGGCTAAGTATTTTAAATAATTTGTTTACAGAGCCAGCAAGCAGAAAAGTTACAATTCCAACCCAGACATTCTGGCTTTTAAACTTGCCGGTGTTAGAACGGGACACAGGCTTTATAAGAAGATCCAGGATTTTTTGAGGACTTCCTGAAAGAAGCATGCTTTGGTGTGTGTCACCTTTCTTTCCATCCTGCAACAAAAGGGACAATGAGCATGAGACAGGCTGGCAGCCTGTTCTGGCAGGGTTCAGGAAGAAAACATATTTCTGCTCACTCCTTTTTAACCCATGACAGGTGTACGCTTTGGTACTCCAGACTGATGAATGTCTGACTCAGTGTTCTCGGGCTGTAACAGCATTTTCAATTTTTACTGTGGAAATCACTCTCTGATATGAAATGGCATCTAAGATCCAGTACTGGGCTTCATTTTTTCTCAATGTGTCTTATCCAGGAGAAGAGAATAATTTTTTATCTTGTTCTCCAGAGCCTTTGACAGAGCCACCTGGGCCCCAGGTCATAGCTTCCTCGCCCTTCTCTTTCCTTCCCTCGATATGCACCCCTGTCCCCAGATAACCCAGGACCAGGTCAGGTCCAAGGCTTTGGTAGTTAAGTCATTTAATCAGCAAGTCTTTGCCCAACCCCGACCCATGTGAAGCCCTGCTCTGGACACCATAGGGAATGCAAGAGGAGGAAGGTGGTTGAGAAGACACCAGTATACACAAAGGCATAGCTAATGCTATAAAGCAGGTTTCTTGGTGGCTTGCATGTGGCTCAGAGGACTGGTGTGGGCCCAGATCAGTGCAGTGGAACAGTCTGACAGCACTGAGGTTGGGGGACCAGGGGGATGTCTTGGCCAGGGATGTGATAGGATGACAGTGACCTTTTAGGGCTTAACCCCCTCTCTCTCAACTTAGGAGTAGCTCGGAGAGGAGGAAGGAGAAGTCCCGAGATGCTGCGAGGTGCCGGCGGAGCAAGGAGACGGAGGTGTTCTACGAGCTGGCCCATGAGCTGCCTCTGCCCCACAGCGTGAGCTCCCACCTGGACAAGGCCTCCATCATGCGGCTGGCTATCAGCTTCCTACGAACACAAAAGCTCCTGTCCTCAGGTGAGGCTGGCAGGCCCCCCAGGCTGGGCAGAGGGCAGTCTTACCAGCATGTCCCTACACACAAGGGGCCCCTATTGTGCAAGAGTTGGAAAGTTTTCTTTCCCAGAAATGCCCACTCTGCAGAACTTTCAGAAATGCCGTCATTAGTGCTTTACTCTTTCACACTAAACATCTGCTCTCCAGCAATGACCCTTGCAATGAATCCAGCCACAGGCAAGGGCCAGGGCAGGCAGGACCAAGGAAGAGCATATGTGTTCTCCTGGAGGCTGGGAGAACCAAGAACAACTTTTATTGACTTGCCAGCTTGTCGTCCTCTGGCCGTAGACCCGTACCCCACACTAGACTGAATCCATAGGAAGCATTTTAATCCTTATCTTCCAGCTGCCTTCTCCAGAGTGGCGAGGAGGTGTGCCTATATGATTTTTGCCCTCCTGCTAGCCAGTTAGGCCAGGTCGATCATCTGGTCTCTTTGAATGTTGGTTTCCTTATCTGTAAAGTGGGGTTCAAAATACTTATTGCTCAGGGTATCTGTAAGTATTGCCCGAGATGATGTCTGTAAAGCACCCGGCCCGGCTTCCCTCATTCACCCTGGGGAGTCCTTGATGAATGACAGCCTGAAGCGTCACCCTCCCTAGGAACCAACCAATTCTCACCCTGCCTAGTATCTCTGCAACTTGAAAGCTCACAAAACTTTTTTTTTTCTCGGAGAGTTACATACTTCAAAAAACCATTTCCTGTTAGTCCTGACCAGAGAGAGGTGTCCTGAGGAGTCTTCCAGCTTCAGATCCCATGTGAAAATACCATCTAGTGTGTCAGTTCTGTGAGGAAACTGGGCAGCACGAAGTGCCCTCCCCACGCTGGTCTGGTGCTACAGGTGGGCAGTGTCTGAGGGGGTGAGCATGAGGGAGACCGTCAGGGAGGGAAGGTTCTTTTGTGGTTGGTTTTCCTGAGTGAGCTGGTGCCTTGGAGACGGGTGGATTCTGCCATCCTGTTATGAAGTGGCTATTCTGGGAAAGAAACCCTGAGCAGAGGGAATCCAGCGTGAGGCGGGGAGGCCAGACCAGCATGTGCTATTCTGGGCCCTGCGGCGCAGGAAGGATATGGGGGGAAGACTTTCAGAAAATAGGACGGCTCAGTGGGCCCAAGGGTTAGAGGGCTAAGCCTGTACCGTGAGCCTAACGAGGCCAATTGTGCAGACAGCACGGGGAGACCCAAGGGCAAGGACATGCTCTCTGAATCCTTCCAAAGAAACAGTGCAAGGCAGTGGCAGAGTCATAGTCATGGATGCTGCAGAAGGAGAACCCTAAGCTGAAGCCCTGGCAAGGCTTGCATCGCCGGATGTAAGAAAGGCTTAGAGACTCCATCACAGGGCACTTGTGTACCTCCTTCTTTTAAAGAGGCTTGTCCTCCTGGACAGCCAAGGGCAATGTCTGGTAATGTTGGAATTATCTTTACATATATACAGAGTAGACAGTGGAGGATTTAATGATTAGATGGAGACCCCTTCCCTGCACCCAGCACTGTCTTCTCTACTCCCTGCTATGGTACCTGGAATTCTACTCTTAGATATTCATTCCTTTGGGTTAACTATTGCTTCCTTCATTATCACCCCCATTCCTCACCAACAGAGAGCTCCAGAAGGAGTGATACAGGTTGACTAATCCCTTATCCAAAATGCATGGGACCAGAAATGTTTCAGATTTTGGAGTTTTTCAAATTTTGGAATATTTGCATTATACTTACTGTTTTGAGCATCCCTAATCTGAGAATCCAAAATCCTAAATGCTCCAGTGAGCATTTCCTTTGAGCATTATGTCCGATTTTGGAGTGTTTCAGATTTTGGATTTTCAGATTCGGCATGCTCAACCTGTATATCAATCGTAAGGCACCCCTCTGACTGAATTTGGACTTGCAGGGTGTTTCTCCTTGTTTCACAGATAAGTGAGACACAAAAAAATTAAGGTTGCTCAAAGTCACACATTTAGCACATGGTGAACTTGCATGTGGAATTCAAGTCCTTTTGAATCTTGGTCCATCAGAAAGACATGGGGTGGCGGGAGCATTCTGCAAACCTGGTCAGCACAGACGTTAACAAGGGGGGGAGGGCTGGGGGGAGAGGGAGACAGCAGGGAACCAAAGTCAAACGGAGGCACCTGAGGGCCGGCTGCAAGCCGTGGGGTGAGGAGGAGGTCCCCACATGTTCAGAGCATTGTTCCTGTCCTTTTGTGTGGTGCAGGGCCTTGCTTTCCATGTTTGCCCGTACGTGAGCCTGCTGTCTTTCTCAGTGGTTCAGAGGTTGGCCTGGAAAGAGCCACGATGTGGGGGCTGGGCCCTCTGAGCACATCTGCCTGCATGTGTGCTGGTGTGAACCCCTGTGTGCTGGACACACTCATAGAGATAGGACCAGAGTGGACACGGCAGGACATCACATGTCCCAACTCAGGAGCTGTTGAAAGTTGTGGACACAGACTGCCTGCCCTCTGGCTCGGCCCCAGATAGACCACAGCCCTCAGCATGTCAGCTGTGGTCTTCTCTGTCCCAAGGAAAGAAATGATGGAAAAGGATAAAAAGTTTCCACTTTTGGCCATCTGCTCCTGGTGTCCTTGAAGGAGAAGTTCTCATAAAACACGCACAGCCAGGGGAGGAGGAGATGTCTTCTCAACCTCTCCTTTCCTCTGACTTCTCTCCCAGGGTCCTGCCACACATTCTCTAGACCAGTGGTCCCCAACCTTTTTGGCACCAGGGACCATTTTCATGGAAAACAATTTTTCCACGGACCATGGGGGAGGGAATGGTTTTGGGATGATTCAAGCACACTACATTTATTGTACACTTTATTTCTGTTATTATTACATTGTAATACATAATGAAATAATTATACAACTCACCATAGGTTGGGAACCCTTGCTCTGGACAAACTGTTGAATTTGTTTTCAGAAATTGTAAGGCAGGCTCTTTTTCTTTTTTAATCATATTTTACTTGTCCCCACACATGTAGGATAATGAAGGGGAGTACAGGATTCATGGGCAGATAGACCTGCACTGGAATCTCAGTTGGCTGCCTTCTTTCTCTGCAACCTTATACAAATTTCTTTCTCTCTTTGAGCTTTAGTTTCCTCATTGGCACAAAGGTGATAATGGTATTCACTCTGCAATGTTGTTTTATGATTGAGATAATAGATATAAAAGGCCCTTTATCCTCTAGCCTGCCGCACATTAAGCTCTTAAGTTATAGCTTAGAAATAGAAATTATTATAAGCAAGTATGTTGATTTATAGTAAGTATAGGCTTCTGGAGAAATGATGTAAACAGAAACCCAGTGTAAGCCCTTACTATCCTCTTACCCACCTTTTAGCAATTTCTATCAAAATGCAGAGTTGCCATGCTTTTCCAAGTCAAAGCAAACCACAAATTCATTATTTAAGCATTTCTAACAAAGGTGAGTACCAATTTTGGCTCACTTTATAATAGGAAATAACTGGTTGCATACCTCAGAGTTCAAAAGGCTAAAAAATACCAAGTTTTGCTTTAGAAAATTTCTTCTTTACTTAGTAACACGTTTCCCTTTGATTTTCACAGTAGGCTGTTCTGTGTGGGAATGTTGGAGAGGAAACCTCAACGCTGAGAAATTCAGGCTGTGGGTCTGGGCTGCCGAATTGAGATTCATATCACAGGAAGCAAACTGAAACAATAGCTTTATGATACGAGCTTCCACGCTGGGCGAGGACAGAACACACTCTCACAGGAACATCAGTGGAAATACCACTGGGTTGTCTCAAATCTCCTTTCAGGCTGGGCCCCACGAACCGTGACCCGACGGGGGTCAGTTCTGCATTCTGAGGGCATTAAACAGCAGTAAATACACAAAATTTGATTCTCACTGTAAAATTGATTTCAGCCTTCTCCAAAGTCATGATGGTGAAATCAAATTCATTTTACACGGAGCTGGAGATCAGCATAAAGTGAGGTTTCCGAGGAGAAATGGGAGGCTTATTATCGATTCATTGGCATTTGTGTAGTGAAGGCATCCGTCTTAATGACAGATTTGACTTCCTGATGTTTAGACTACTAAGGGAAAGACATTCAAATGTGGGACAAGGGATTTTAAAGTTCACCATAATCTTTCCATGCAGGAAAAGTGGGGCAAAGAACGCAGAATTGTGGAGGCAGATATGTTTTCTGGTGCCCTCTTACACCCTACTTTCAGACTTCTTTTCCCAGGCTTTCACCCCCACATTTTCACTGCTCCACCCCCTTTTCCACCCACTCTCCAATCAAGGCCTTGTTCATCCTGTTTGGAAAGAAGCCAATACACTGATTCATGCAAGGATGCTAATGGCAGGGAGCAGCTAATGTACGATCTCTTCCAGGGACACTGACCTTGTGCAGATTTTCCCTTAGCTAAAACTAAAAAGTCTGTTCAGTCAGTAGGTGTTTGCTGAGCCCAGCCCTGTGCTACATCTTTTGAAGGGTAATACAGAGGGTTAGAGAGGATAATAAGCTATGTGAAGAGCACAGGGAGGCCTCTCTGCTGGTGGACTTTGGGGGCTCTCTGGGAGCCCAGCAAGATCAGGTAGGACATAGTGTCGTCCGCCAAAGGTGTGAGAGTACCCCAAGCCTGCTAGTGATGGGGTTTAACGTTGTGGCTAATGATCCAGGAAGTGCTTTTGCAGTCAGCACACCCAGGACAGTGGGTGTGGGGGTCCAGGCCCTGGCAGAGGTGGAGGGGACGAATCAGTTTAGGCAAAGCCCTTAGCAGGAAAGCTTGTGTGATGATAACCAAGTGGTGACTGCCAAGCACATCTGAACTGGGAAGACCCCATCAGAGTGGCTTTAAGTACGGTTAAAGCAGTCCTGGAACTTCTCAGAGTAGGAAACAAAGAAAGAAAGTGACTTTGCAGGAATAAAACGTAGCCAGCATTCTGACCAGCAGGTCCACAGGGCAACCTGGCCTTAGGGACCGCCAGGAGGCCTCTGCCCTGCCGTCTTGCCCACTCAGCCCAGGTGCTCAGCTCCTGCTGCCCAAGAGGCCCCGCCCCACAGGGGCAGTGCTGCCTGAAGGAAATGAGTGGTGCTCCGGAAAAAGTGCTCCAAAACCTCAGCCCGCGCATATCCTGGCTGTGGGGAGTCATCAAAGCCTGTTTACTGTGGTTATTTTTAGCATTAAAGAATCTTGTTGTGTTCCCCAGGCCGCGCATGTGCCGTCTCTGAGGAGCGCCTCTGGATTTAACGACCCGTCCTTCTTTGGGGTCGTCGGACCCTGAAGGGTCCTGGGAAGCATGTAACTGAGACCTAGTGCCCAAGGGGATTTAAGGTCCCCTTGGCGGCTAATTGAGCACTTACTGTGGGCTCCTCACTTTTTCCTGCAGTGGTTTATCTTTCTCTTCCCCGTCAGTCTGTAGATTCCTTGAGGGAAAGGATTGCTCTTACACCTCTCAGAATCCCCGAGTCTCCCTAGGACAGGACTGAGCACACAGTAAGTGACACCTGGGGACAGATTACTTTGTGCCTAGCATAAGGCAGACATGTACATAGTAGAGACCTAGTAACTGTGTAGGGCATGAGTGCATTTTTCCACATACCTAACACTGAGTTGCTATTAATGATACATCAGGGAAGACACGATGCTTACAGGAAAAAAGGCAGAGGAGTCTCCAGCAGATTTGTGGCACGAGCCTCCTGGTATCCTGGGTGAGGGTCTGCCTCCTGGACCTAGTTCACTCTCAGCTCCCAAGGCACAAGCGACCCGGCCAGGCTCCTACAGAAGCTCCCGCAAGAATGGGCAGGTGCTGCGAGAGCAAAGAGTTCTGCAGAGGGAAGGCCTCCCCAGCCCTCTGTCCCAGGGTCCCTGGGGGCCGCCTGCTGGCTTCCTGGTCCTCCAGCCATTGTGCCTTCAGTTTCAAGACGTTCTGTTTCCCTTCATGGCCCTAGAGTGCCCTTGTCCCTCCCTCCCAGAGGCCTGCTGACCCAATGCTGCTGTAGCCAATTTCGCCACCTCCTGGAAGCAAGTGCGCTGGGCATGGGTGGAAACCCGTTTGGCTGTGCTGGAACTGTTAAAAACAGGAAATTTTAAGCAGGACTATTTCCTCTGGGCCTAGTTAACCCAAATAGGGTTGTTTTGGGATTCCTCCAGATCTTGAAGTCAGTGTTACCACTGAGATCAAAGAAATTGAAGAGAGAAAATATCTTCTCAATAGGCCAGAAACCACAGGGCCGGCCTGTGCTTGTCTGTAGAAGGTGGTCACCTATCTGGTGTGATTTAGATGGTGCTGAAAACCTCTTCTCACCCATCCCCCAAATAAACCGCTGACAAAACAGGCTGATCTCCCCAGCATGAGGGTCACTCTAGGACTTTGAGTTGAGGCAGTGCTGCTCAGCATGTGGTCCTACGAGTAGCGGCACCAACATCACCTGGGAACTTGTTAGAAAAGCAGATTCTCAGCCCCGACCCGAGACCTACTGAGTCAGGCACTCTGGGGTGGGGCCAGCGTGTGTGTGTACACCTGTACAATCTCAGAGGGCTCCACACCTAGAAGGGTCCCAGGCAAGGTTTACGTTTTCAATAAGAAATGCAGTGTTTTTACTTTGCACCGCACCACACAAATTCTATAACAATCCTGGTCCCGATAGTCTTTGTGTTAGCCAGCCCTGCAGTGATTCTGCTGCTTACTCACACTTGGAAGTGTTAAGTAATTGTCTCTCCTGAAGCCCCATTTTAATGAAGATGTTAACTGGGAAAGCTAACAGTAGTAGTGGCAGCACCTGTGACGTTGGTCCATCATCAGTTCAGCTGACTAGTTAGATGGCAAAGAGCAGATCTATCTGCAGACCCTAGCAGGGATCAGGTGTATGTTGCGGGGGGGCGGGGGGGGGGCGGTATAAGGCCCTTCCCATGGCTTGCGGTCCTCTCAGCCCGTGACTAGCTGCCTGAACCAGAGTGTGAAGAGGAAAGAATTTCCCTCATTTTGTTCCACCATTTTCATAAACAGAGGGAAAGCCAACAGGACACTACTCTGTACAACCCAGCTCTTGGCTCCGAAGGCAGGGACAGGCGCTGTTCTGTTCCTCTGCAGAAATGACAGCATCTGTGACTTTGGCACATTCTCTGATCCTATGTCCTGAAAGATGACTGGTGCCATTGAAGCCCCTTGGTAGGAACATCTAATTTGGATTTGTTCTCCTTGAGGAATAACAGCAGATAGCCCAGAGCTTAAACGTAAGGGGCTTGGGGAAAAACAGAAAAAAGAGCTAAGTCCAGTCCCCTCGCAGCCAGGGCCTTGAACCACATTTCACAGCACTGATGTGCCCCTTGCCAAGTGGCCCATAAATTGAATTGCATTTTACATTCCCTAGAATAGTCTCCATTTGAAAGACTCCTTGTAGTTAAGAGAGTGACAAATTACTCTCTAATCACCTTGTTCTAGAAATCAAGTGAGGCATACTTGGATTGATGTTTACACTGGATGAATACAAATTTTCATAAGTAAATGTATCTTTGCAGTTAAATAATGAACTTAGAGAGGCTGAAGTAAAGTCTGTGGCCTGAGTATAAGAACCAAGGGCCAGGTTTTTTTGTCTGGGACCAGAGCTGAGTCTACATTCTGCAGATAGCAGAGGTATACTCGACAGGCCAGGGTACTCAAAGTGGATGGTTTGGGGTGATGTTTTCTCAGGCTGCTTCTAGGACCTCTCTAGCCTTCCCGTGATGCAGTTGCCTCCTCACTCTGGCTGGCACCTCTGGGCTTCACTGTCTCCAAACTGTTCTCCATGCCATTGCCAGATTAATCTCCCCAAAGCAATGCTTTGAGATGCCACTTCTCTGCTCCTTTGCCTGAAATGTGAGGCCCCTTCGGGACACTGGACCTATCTAACCAGTCCAATCTCTGAGTGTAGGAAATGTATCCTCCTCTTCAGCCAGACGGGCCTCTCCTCAGTCCTAGGAGGGAGCTCGCTCCATATGTTTTCCAGGTTCACCCAACCCTATCCAGCCCAGAAGGCCCTTCTTTTATTCTACAGAGTGAAATCTCTATTTTTCATTAATTTCCTCAAATCCTTCTTCTTTGGTACAGTTGGTCTCTGAGCACCCCACAGTGACCCCCTCTTCCTCTGATCCTCAGAGCTCTTGCTGTCTATAACCCTCTTTGGGCACCCCGCTATGACACCCTTGAACTTCTATTTAGCTTTACATCTCTGTGCACAACATATTTCTCATCTACGCTTTAAGTAATGTGTCTTGAAGGGAGCAGAGGGAGAAAGAATTCACTATTGTTGATACCATTTTAGGCATTTTACATACTTAATTCTTACCATTCAAAGAGATAGAAATTATTATCTCCATTTAGCTGATGAGGAAACCAACGTTCATAGAGGTTGTTACTTACCCAAAGTCATAGCCAGATGAGAGGCTGATCCAGGAACAGAATTTGTGTTTAACTCCAAAGCCTGTAAATGGTTGAGTGTGGCTTCTGGATTTAGCTACTGGGGCTTGCTAGCTCTCCAGCCTTCCCAACCTTGGGCAAATGGCTTAACCTCTCGAAGCCTCATCTGTAAAACACACCTAAGAGTAGTACCTACCTCGTAGGTCATTGTGAAGATGGTATAGCATGCTTAGTGCAATACCTTTCATGTAGTAACTGCTCAATACATATTAGCAGCTAAAATCTTTGTTCCTACTGCTACCATGACTGTTACATCTATGACTACTATTGCCACTGGGACCGCTAGTACCACAAGCACTGTTGTGACTACAAGCACACTGTCCTCCAAGCCCCTGCCAGGGTGTCATCTGTGTGGCAGTGCTCATCTGTGCTGCTTGAGCACGTGGCAGACATATAGATGGGTGGTAGTGTGTGTTTCCAGAAAAATTCACTTGATGCCTCTGAGCCATCCCTAGCAGACACCTACCCATGCCAGTCACGGCTGGTTTTACATCACATTCACACAAGCCATCTAACCCCCCTCTCTCTCCAGTTTGCTCTGAAAATGAGTCTGAAGCTGAAGCTGACCAGCAGATGGATAACTTGTACCTGAAAGCCTTGGAGGGGTTCATTGCTGTGGTGACCCAGGATGGTGACATGATCTTCCTGTCAGAAAACATCAGCAAGTTCATGGGACTCACACAGGTGACACCCTCCTCTGTGTCTTTCAAAAAAAGGGAAATGTTTCCATTTGGGGGTAGAAGTTAGTGGAAGGTGCTAGTAACAATGACCCTTGACCGTCCCCTGCCCATGCCCACTTTGACCCTCACTGACCTCAGATCACAGCCTCAGTAACATGCTCCCCCTCCCCGGCATTGGGTTTGGCACTGCTTGTGGCTGTCCTGGTGGACAGCTCTCTGCTGACTGGATTTAACAGGCCAGCCCTCGTGAGTCAAGTCTGCCCTCATCAATAGTTCCCTGTTACGTCCTTATGTCTGTGCACCTAACGCTGGACTGGGATTACGAGAAGACCTGGTTCAGTCTCCTCTGTGTCTCTAAATCTGGAAGGTGGCTCAGCTTCCTCTCTGGGTCTTTTACCTTGATGTTAGGAATCATGAAGCCTAACCTTGTTTTTGAAACAGGTGGAGCTAACGGGACACAGTATCTTTGACTTCACTCATCCCTGTGACCACGAGGAGATTCGTGAAAACCTGAGTCTCAAAAATGGTATCCTTAATTGTATGTTTACTTCCTTCTTGCCCCACCTGGGAGGGAATCTGCCTTCGCTTTGTCTAGACTATAGGAGAGATGGCTCAAGACCATTATGATGCAGGAAAAACTGGCAACCATAAAGAATCCGCTAGGCTGGCCCTCTGTGTAAGCATGTAGCCTGTGAAATGAGATTGGGGGGCATGGAAACGATGCGTTACTCAGAAATATCTCCTGCTGATACCACACTACTTAGGGGACTCCTTTGGGTTAGGACACTGTCTCTAGGAGGTTTCATCACCTGGGAGTCAAGCATCTCTGCCAAATGATGCCACTCAAATCAATAAACTCCTCTGTGAGCCAAAGTACCTATAGGAACCACTGCAGTTGTCTATTGCTGTGTAACAAACCTCCCAAAACATAGGACTTAAACAATCATTTATTAGCTCTCAGGATTTTGTAGGTTCTGTGGGTGGGTCTTGTGCTCTAAGTGATGTCCGGCTGGGCTGTGGTCATCCAGGGGCTGGACCAGGCTGGGGTGATCAAGATGGCTGACCAGTACGTTTAGGACCTTGTGGCAGGTGGCTGGAACCCTGGGCTCAGCTGGAAAGTTGGGAGATCTGGACTGCTTTCTCACGTTGTGGAGTCCTAGAGCCTCTCCCTCTTCATATGCTGTCTTGGGGGTAGCCAGACATGTTACCTGGCAGCTCAGGGCTCCCAGAAGTACAACAGTGGAAGCTGCCATGCCTTCCCAAGACGTAGTCCTGAGGTTGGCACAGTATCACTTCTGCCCTATTTTATTGGTTAGAGCACTTTACAGGCCAGCGTGGGAGGGAACTACCCAAGGCTGTGAGTGGCAGAAGGTGTGGCTTATTGGGGCCACCTTTGGAGACATAGGACAGGTAGGTTTGATGTAGAAGAGATTTTTAAAGTCCTAGTATACAGGTACCCGCTACCTGTGGGGGTACCCAGCAGGTGCCAGTGGATGAAATGATCTACATAGGCAGAAAGTACTTTGCAATGACAGTAGAGCTTCATCTCTCATAACTGGGGCCATTCAGGCAAAGGCATGAATGGGGATATTGTCCAGAGGACTGAATCTTTGGGCAGAAGTGGGGCTCAGTGGCTCTCAAGGTCCCTTCCGAACCTGAGATTCTGTCACTGGCCTGGGCAGATTCTGCCCACGTCTAGATGTCCTCTTTAACCTCCCTTACCTGTCACTGCCATGGGGCTTGTGCTTATCCAAGCTGAGTAACAGAGGCAGTAGTACTAAGCCTATGAGATTTTGCTCCTTTTAGTACCCACGCTGCAAAAGCAGATGTTTCATTGGCTCACCTCCACCCTTGTTGCAGATAGAACCTACAATCCACGTTCGGGCCTGCAAAACACAGTTACAACCACCTCCCTTCCCCCACTGCCACTGCCCTCCCACCCATCCCCTCTGCTATGCCCCTTGAAGGCCTTGGGCCACCTGGCTCCTAGAGTTCAAGGCTGGAAAGCACCTCATGGCGGTTCACTGCCTTGTCTGGGCTGCTGAGAGAGTCTTTGCTGTGAGGGACATTTGGTACCAGACTTTCTGAATCACTTTCTAGGGCAGATGCTTGAAGCCTGAGAACACCAAAAAGTCTCTGATGTCTTCTCTACTCCAGAAACCCTTTGACCTTTGGGTTCTTAGTTCAACCACTGACTGTAGTCTCAGTTTGACTCTATGACCTAAACCAACTTCCTCACTTCTTTGTTCCTCGGAGTCAGTCTTTTCATTTCTATGATATTGGACCAGGCAAAGTCTAGGACCTTCCCGCTCTGAAGTGCATGATTCATAGCCAAGTGGCCTCTATTGATCTGAGTAGACCTTTAGATCTCTTGGTCCATGTATCGGGGCCTTGGGACTAGTCAAACACTGAATCAGCAAATCCTCATTGAAGGTGCTGGCCTGTTGTGGACTCATTATCTGGAAGTAAAGGGCTAGTGTGAGTTCTGAGAGGAAGATAAGGCCATAAGGCAGATTGTGGGAGACTTTGAAGGCCAGGTGGAGGGCTTTGAACTTTATCCTATAGACAGTGAGGAGCTATTGAAAGTTTTTGGGCAAGGATGGGGTGATCTGCTTGGAGCTATGCTTAGGAATCATGATCAAATGTCAGAATGGGGAGAATCTAGTTAGGGGGCCTCAACAGTAACCCAAACAGCACAAGTGGACCCCTCCAGTGCCCTCGTCCCCAACACCTGGGCTGGTCCTGGTAGTGGGGCCAGGCCCCAGGATACAGGCATATCTCACTATATGCAGACCCCACCTGTGAGAATTAAAATTGTAAGAAACATAATTAAGAATGGGAGAGATGGCTTTATTACCATGATGGAGGAATACTCTCTCTTAAAAAAAAAAAAGATTCACTATTCAGTCTGTTCCTTAGTGGGCTCCCCTAAGGATGTTTAAGTTCAGTGTAGGTGCCACAACTCCTTTGACACATTGCCCTTCAGAAATACATCAGTCAGATAAATCAAGGGGTCTCTGAAAGTTTAAGTGCAGAGGCAGTGGCTTTGCCTGGAGGGAGGAGTGTGACTATTTGAAACAAGGTTCTAGATTATTCTGTAATGCTGGAAGTGGGCAGGAGTGTACCTTGGCAAGCCCAGCACAGGGATGGTGGGTAGGCAGAATTTAACTATAGACAAGAGGGACTCAGATGGCATTGCATTTATTGCTTTGTTTTACAAAAAGTGGGAAATGTGCTGAGTGAGTAGGCAGTTTGGAGACTCTAAGGAAGAAAACTATACTGTTGGTGATTTATTTAATTCTGGCTGAGAGAAGATATGGTCCGTGTTGAGTTAATCCTCAAAGTGGACTTGCTTACCAAATCCCCGGGAGATTTGGACCAGAGGTCTCTCTATAGCCTTGACGTATCTGTCACTTTAGGGAGGAAGCTAGCTAATGGCATGTTATCCCAAATGCAGCTATTGCAGGTTGCATATAGGGTGCAACAGGGTTTAAGTTCCTGGGAAACAGGTTATAAAGAAGATAGCAGTGTCTGAGGGACATTCTAACCTGTGAGGTTATACCCTTTGAGTGGGCTCACCCAGACTGTCCCTTGAAATTCCCGCTAGAGACCCTGGGTCTGCCCCAGGAGAGGCTTGCTGAGATGGTGACTAGTAGTCCCCCATTGCCTTGCTGCTCTGAAGTGACCGCTGACTGTGTGCCAGGTGCAATGGGAAATCAAATGACAGAACAGCTCCTGCCTTTCAGGAGTTTATGCTTTGGTGGAGGAGAAAAGCTGGAGATGAGAAACCGTCAGTCCACAGGCCAAGGTGGAGCTCAGTGTCCACGGCAGGCCACAGGAGCTAAGAGAGCAGATGCTTGGGAAACACAAACAATAAACTTCCCAGAAAAACTGCAGCTGGGCTCCTCCCGTGAACATAAACATAATGCTAAGTTCAACTGATTCCACCCCCACCATACCCTTCCCCATCCAGGCTCTGGTTTTGGGAAGAAAAGCAAAGACATGTCCACAGAGAGGGACTTCTTCATGCGGATGAAGTGCACAGTCACCAACAGAGGCCGAACTGTCAACCTCAAGTCAGCCACCTGGAAGGTAGGGCAATGGGCCTGGGCTGGGGTTCCAGGTAGCCCTGCCACTACCCCAGCACTCTCAGCCCCACGTCTGACCCCTGTTGCTGGTCCCCAGGTCTTGCACTGCACTGGCCAGGTGAAAGTCTATGACAACTGCCCTCCTCACAGTAGCCTCTGCGGCTACAAGGAGCCCCTGCTCTCCTGCCTCATCATCATGTGTGAACCGATCCAGCACCCGTCCCACATGGACATCCCTCTGGACAGCAAGACCTTCCTGAGCCGCCACAGCATGGACATGAAGTTCACCTACTGTGACGACAGGTGAGGGTCCAATAGCGTGTGCTGAAGGCAGGGCTGGGTCTTACCTGCAGGTGTGTGTGCTTATGCCTGTGTTAAAGGTATGGGACTGGGATGTAACCATGGTATTGCCAGGTGCATGTTTGTGGGCCTGTGTCACTGTTTCAGTCCCTCAGCGCACGCCAGAGGTTCCCAGTACTGTATTGGGTGGTCTGCGATTGACGCAGCTTCAGGGTCTGTCTGCAGAGCTGGTCTGGGACTCGACTCTGTTGTCATCATGGTGGTGTGTACATATTTCTCCATGTATGTATCAGGCTCCTGCCTCCTGCCCCAGGAGAGAAGAGCCTGGAGATTTCCATCAGTATTCGCAGTGGGGAAGCCAGTGGGAGCATCGGCTTCTAGCCTGGAAACTGACCCATGGCTGCATGGCTGCCATTACTGACTGAGCCTTCCCTCCGCCTCTGCCCCTCCTGTGTGCGGCTCCATTCTGACCTTTGTCCAGCCTGGTCTTAAAGGCTTTTCGGTAGAGGGAGATAAGCCAGATTCAAACCCCCAATGCCCAGCTGGAGGTTCTCTTAGGGGACATAGTAGTGGTGGTGGTTAAGAGCATGGACAGCCTAGGTTCAAATCCAACAATCAATTTTCAGTGTTAGCTCTTACTCTCATCTTTATTAAAGTTGTTGAAAGGGTACCTAAAGACTGTACATGCAAGCCGTCTCATCCCTAGTTCTCCGCTCAAGGTGAGGGTAGGAACAGGTGGGGAAGAGGCTGGGGTGTCGTGGGAGAGTCTGTTTAAACTGCCCTGCAGCTCCTAACTGCCCACTGGCCCTGCCTCTGGGAACATGGGCCCTGATGACCAGGGATGGGAGGAGGAGGAGGCAGGTAGGGAAAACAGATGCCGCGGGCAATGGCTGGGCCCAGGGAAGGAGGGCCTGGCTGGCGTGAGCGCTCTATGGCTGCTGACTCACATCCCCAGATGTGCCTTCAGGGCAGAGATCGCCCAGCCTGACCTCAGCTTTCTGTGGTATCTAGAGTCATCATTTTTTGCCAGGGTGACAGTTCCTGTGGCAGTTCTTTGCCACTCCCGTCTCATCTTCTAGGGTCATTGTAGAATGAGATGATAGGTATGAAAGCACTTTTCAAAGTACAAACACCGTAACACATGGAGGCTTCTTGTTATTGCTTATATCTTACTTCCTGTCCTTGGCCTCCCCCAAAGCAAAATCTCCCACTAAACTCCAGGAGCCAAGATCACTTCTGAAGGCATTTGGTAGCTGAGGGCCTGGAAGAGGACAGAAAGACCACCAGCTGGAATCTGCCTTGTCTTCCCCAGGGAGAGAGCTCCTACTCAGCCGCCCCCAGGCCCACACACCTTTCTCCCATCAGCTGGGCATCCCATGGGTATCTGTTTCTTCCCTGCTCTCTGGATTAGGCTGTTTCTCCCCTGTGACTCCAGATTGACCTGGTGTTGGTGGTTGGCCCCTTGTTAGAATTGACCAGCGCTTGTGGCACAGTTTCAGAACTTTTGTAGAAATTTCCTCGGGTCATTCCTGTGCCCCAGTTCTGACCACAGTGGGGTCGAGACTGAAGGGTTTTGGAGGTTGTGGGTAGTTACATAAGCAGAAAAAAGTGCTCTCACCTCGGAGAGAAAAGATGGCTTGAGTGAAGCCTTTTGTCCTGGAACTTTGACACAGTCAGCATTTGTTATAGTTGTGAGTATGGTTGATGATGATGATGATGATGATGATTAGACAGAAAGATTGCTCCCAAAGCAGACACCAGAGGAATCCATGTTATAGGTAAGGTTATTTATCAGATGCAGTCTTTGTAGTCAAATAAACATTCTGGGCAAAAGACATAGTCTTGTTCCATGCACCTCTCAGTAGTCTTCTGAGATAATGTACAAAATCTCTATCAGAGCCCACATGTCACTAGCTTTGAGGTGAAGTGGCTCAGGATGCCTCAGCCACATGGCCTGGGAGTGTCTCCAGTGCCGTGGATCAGGTGAGTCAATGTAGCCCTGGGTGAGCAAAGCACATCCCCAGTGTGACTCTATAAGCACTGAGAAAACCCTCTGTCCTAGAAAATAATTCCCCCCCTCCAGCTAATAGAAAAGAGGAATTTTTATAAAGAGCTTAGAACTCTGATCCTTGTTAAAGTGAGGGAAAAAATCCCTTGGAAAGAGTAATTCAACATTATCTTTTATTTATTATCTTGGTTTGAATGCATTTCAGGTAATTTTCTGAAAGCACTAACCTTTGGATAAAAGAAGAGGGGGGGAAACCGCAAAGAATTGGGTGCATAAATGTGGTGGGAGAGGAAGTATACACAGAAAGGGGAGAGACACTGTGCTGACATTTTACTTTGGTTCAGGATTGGTGGGCAGAGTAGATACTGGCCTAAAGGAACCTATGATTTAGGGCTTTGTGAGTCATGGTGTGGAGGGTGATACTGCTTATAAGTTGTGCAGGACACATTGCCTTTTCAGCAGAATCTTGCCTTTCGAGAAACCTAATTATATGGCCCCAAGTCTGCATTCAGTGGTGCTGCAGAGCTGAATGTAGAGGCATTTAAAGACATAGAATGCTGTGCCACACAGAAGTTGTGTTTAACCGATTAGCAGATTAGTTAACAAGGGCACAGACATGGCTTAGACAGTTTATGAAATGACTATTTTAAGTCCTTAATCCCTAAGTGTTATTTCTCAATTGCTTTGATGAGGACTGAGATTTTTTTGGTTTTGGTAGCTTGTTTTGTTTTCACTCTTTGTGTTGGGATGGGGAGAAGTGCACACACGCACACACTCTCTCTCCTTAATACCCTTTAGAGATAAATGCTTCTAAAACCAACACCTACATATGATGCTAACAGTGGGTGGGGTTGTCCATGTTAATCAGGAAATTCACTAGTTTTAATGACATCTGACACACATGAGGGGCTATGATTTCCCACAAAGGGGACTGTTGTCCCATAAGGAAAGTTAGAACGAATCTGAAGAAAATGTAAGGCAATTAGAATCCACAGAATCAGTTTTGAACCAGTTTGAGACTTTCCTTAGATGTATCGAGACCACAGACACAATCAAACAAAAGGTTCAGATAGAAAGAGAGAAGGGAGAACAGAGAGGAAATGGGGGAAAGAAATAAGAAGAATGAAAAGATGACTCTAATCTTGTGTTGAACTCCCAGATTTCTAAAATCAATTGAACCTAAACAACCTGCTCTGAAATATCTGAAATTGAATAAAGGAGTATGGATGGTTTAAAATACATTTGTCCTCCCCTTAACAAAGGATCAGAGGAACATATTATGTCCTATATTAATTATTTGAAACATAGTAAATATTTTTAAAAGTGAACTCTGTAACAATTTGTATGTCAATCACATTTCTGTGTGTATGGTCGACTGCACTAGACAGGGGAGCACATTGAGTAGCAAGGTTAAAGAAGAACAGTGTCATTAATGATGTCTTCTCCATTTATGTCTCAAACATAGGCATTGTACTGTTTGAGTATAACAGTACTCAACCAGTAATGAACCATAATTTATTGAGCATCTGCTGTGTGTCAGACCCTGTGCTGGGGACTATTATATCAGAGAAGTAAAAGATGATTCCTGATCTCTAAGAGTTTAGAGCTTGAGATATAAGCAACTTTATGAAACCACAGTGAATGGTACAAAATAGAACATTCCATTCATCCAAAAGGAAGACAAATGTGGTTCCCAAGTAGTTTAACTTTAAAATGGGGTGGTTCTTAAATTCATGGGAGGTGCCATCTAGTGGCAAAAGAGAATAACCGTGAAGGAAGCCAGGCCATCAAGGAGGCTGCGCAAAGTCTTTGTAATTCACACGTAATCCAGCTGCAGTTCTGTCAGTTTTACGATTCTTTCTGTATCTTAGAAATAAATTATAAAAGCAAATTATGTAGATAGGAGCAGTATCACTGGGGAAAAATGTTTCCAAATTACAGTAAACATTTCAAATTAAGAAAGAGGGTCATATAATCTTTACAGATAAAGAATTTAAGGGCAACCCTGTTTTGTCATTGGATTAAGGCAACAGGACATAATCATATCAAGACTGACAGTTGAATAAGTTAAATGCCTGCATTCAACATTCTGTGGAAAGACTTATGATGAATTGTTTTTGTACAAGGGAGCTGGGAATAGCAAAGATGGTAAAGTGAGGAAAAAGTGGATGATCATAGAGAGAATGTCAATAAAGACAATCACAAAGAGCCATGAGTTGTACCCCCGCACACACACACACACACTCTACCTTCCTAGGTATAAATTCACCCCACAGGGAGCCTGGAATACTCCACAGACCGGATGGAAATTGATTTCCCATTAATTACAGAGCTAGTTGTATACATTTCATATAACCGTGTAATATTTGATGAAAACATAAGACTAAAGTGCTGTTCTTTAAAGCAAATGAAATCTGGATGAAAATATATGAAAACTAATAGATGGCATTGAAATCCGAGGTAGTGAAGAGTCCAGACATTATTAAAGAACTGCAGTGTCAAAGTTTATAACCACATATAGAGAAAATGAGGTGACTCAAGGGGTGCCTAGGGAAGGCCATTGCCAGCAGGGTGGACGGAAAGAGAGCAGACTTTAATATAGGTATTTATTAGCAAACACATTCTTTGGAAAACAAATAGGTGGTTATGAAGTACTTAAAACTTTATCCTCTTAAATAGTTTAAATACTTTCTAGCCATCTTGTTCAGTTGATTAATTTACCTAGCAAATCCTTTACCCGTGTAGGGAGCAGAGGTAAGAAACGCAGCCAGTCCTTGCGTGACTCCAGGCAGTGGCAGTGGCAAGGAGCGTGGCTGTGGTGCCCCACGTGGACGAGAAGAGCAAGCCATCTTAGGGCTCTGGCTGGATTTCTTCTGCCTTTTAAGGCGACAGCAACTGACATTGTAGCCAAGAGAATAATTTTCTTCCTAGCACTCAGCTACAGGTTCTTCATTTTGAACAGAGCTTCTGAACCTTTCTTAGGATAAAAAACAACTGAAGAGCAATGACTAATTCATTTTACATTTCAGCAGAATCTTGCTGAAATGTAAAATGTAAAATCTTGAAGGCATATCCCACTCTGAAGTCTGAAGCCCCAAGCTCTGACCCACATGTGTGCTTGGGCAACACTAATTTCAGAATTTAATAACCCTTTTTTCTCTGTATTTTCTATTTTCTTCTTCATCTGCCTCCTGCGGCTGCCTTGTGTCTGCATCTCTTTCCTCACTTCATCCTTGGTCTGCTTCTTTTTCCACTTTATTATTAAAAAGTATCTTCTTATTTTTGAAATTTGGTGAATTAAGTCTTTTTACATTTCTCTCCCCTCTTAGACCAGGCCTACTGAGTTGACTTTTAAATTTATTGGTGATGCCAAGCTGATTTTTTTTTCCAGTGAGTTAGGGCCCCTTAATTAGAAAGAAAGAAAAAAACAGTTCCCCTGCCCCTGATGGAGAGCGCAGATGGAACTGTTATCAGGGCCGGCTCTGGAGGCTTGTCAGGAGCCCAGGGAAATGAGTGGGGAAGGCCCTTCTGTGCTGTCGGAGTGACCTTATAAACAAGCCCGGTTCATTAACCTCCCCACTGGCGTCTACGTGCCTGCACATGGGGGCGAATGACCATGAGCTTTAAGTTGGGGTTTCCTGGCTTTGTGAAGTTTGACAACTCAAATGTTCTTCAATTGTGTTTGGGATATGTGTATTTCCCAGTTTTTATAGTAGTCTGTTTAGAGGAATGAAGAAAGAGACATTAAATATTTATTTTAGTTGACAAGATAAATGAAAGCTGCTACTGGGAAGATAGCTGGCAATTCCGAAATCTAGGTTTGTTTTTCCACTTCCAAAACATGCCCATTGTGTGCCTTTGAATGGATGATACATTAATTAGATAATGAAAAAAACCACGTTATTACAAGGCTGGTTACAATAAATATTTACTTTGAACATTTTAATTTAAAGATTCTAATCGTGAAAGGAAATTTCATTTCTTCAGGGAGTAGAATCGTATCTTTCCCAGAATGGCCATAGACTCATTTTGGAGGGTCTCTAGAAAATTCTAGACTTTCCCAGCAATAGAAGCAGTTTATCTGGCAAATCAGTGAGCCTGTACACGCCCAGCCTATTGTCAGCAGGGCTCCCAGTGCAGTTCTGGCTCCCAGGCTAAGCTTGCAAGGCACCCGACCCAACAGCAAAGCTGGCTGGTTGTAGGACCAGCACTATTCTTTCTCCTTGTTCCCCTCAATGTCTACCCTTGGGTGCCAGTAGTAGATTCAGGGTGCCAGAGAATACATCCATTGCCAATGAGTTCAGAGACCTCTCTGCTCACGGCCAACCGAGGGGACAGATCCTTCTTCTGAGACCAGCTGGCTGGCACAAGTGAGCTGCTGGGATCTCACTGGAGAAATCTCCACTGGGCTGAATCAGCTGAGCCCTAAGCCTCTCAGCCCCATTGAGCTGCCAGGTTTGACAAAGGCTTTAATCCCCAGAGTCACCCAGACAG
The DNA here is from genome assembly GCA_028533085.1 of Varecia variegata. Taxonomy (NCBI): domain Eukaryota; kingdom Metazoa; phylum Chordata; class Mammalia; order Primates; family Lemuridae; genus Varecia; species Varecia variegata. The sequence continues at coordinate 31,861,084 of CM052437.1, forward strand.
AGAACTTGCCTCCTCTTTGCCTACTTCAAAACCAGATGCCTTATAGAATGAAGAAAAGATGGGTTGAATATCATGAGGGGTTCCGTGGAAGGCTGTGTGCGTGTGTGTGTGTGTGTGTGTGTGTGTGTATGACTGAGCACACGGTGTGCATTGAGACAGTTAATTGTGTTGCATGAAGAAGCTAAGTAGATCCTCAGTGCCCAGGTTCCTTAGCAGTACTGGGATAGACAGGGCTCTGCTGGTCAGCTGCTCAAGTATTTACTAGGAGCTCGTATAGGAGAGGCAAAAGGAGAAAGCCCTCCCTGAGTTCGGGAGTTGACAGCCTAATGTGAAGAGACAAATGTATTTCTGTGTGACATGGTGTACATCCCTTAGGACTTCATGAGAGACACTGGTGAGGGCTGGAGGAACTGGAGAGGGCTCCGTGGAGAAGGTGAGGGTGTGAGCTGGCCCTGCCAGAGTCGGAGCTTGGGGAGGAATAAGAGGAGAGAAGGCATAAGGGTTCTGCAGCAAAAATGGGTTTGCCAGGTGTGGGGGACGCAAGGAGGGGGTCTGCCAGGGCAGAGGGTGCGTGACCTGCTGAACATGATTTGAAAATCAAATTGCTCAAAAGACAGAGACTAGATTCTGGGGCGACCTGGAAGTTAAGCAGCATTTACTCTGGATGTGGCTGGCAATAAGGGAAAGCAGTAGATGCTTAAGTAGGGGAGTGGCAGGGTGGACATGGTATTTTAGGACGATTTAGTCTGACGGATGTATGCGAGGGGATGCTGAGAGTAGAGGGGAACCAAGGAAGCAGTGCTTCTGCTGTCTGCCTTGCTCTCTGTGTCATTAATCCCCAACGTGGATAAATGACAGGACTGTACCCAGAAGCCATGCATTCTGAAATAGAGTTGTAATAATGAAACTATAGCATCGCTTCTAACTTGTGATAGGCCGAGTAAACGAGACAGTGAACCCATTAGTAAAAATTGGTAAGATAACCAAGTTTTTGAGAAATAATATTTAGGTATTATGTTAGGTAAAGCAGCCCGTCTGGTGGTTCTTGGGCAGGGCTTTGTTCGTTTTAATGATTTCAGCACAGAGCAAAGGGTCCTAAGAGTGTTAAGTAATTCTTCATGGTTCTCCACACTTGCCTTTTCCCTGCCCACTGCCCATCAAAGCCAGACACCTCACAGAATGAAGACAGGGACATTTGGGACAGCCACGCCCTGTCGTTTCAGAACTGCCTGTTTATCAGAGAGTGTAATGAGGGGCATGTTTCTATGACTATGACTTAATATTTCTTCCTCTCAGCATCTCCTGCCCTCCCTTCTTTCCTTAAAATAGGGAGGGACAGATAGAAGAAGCCATGGAAGGCAAACCTGATGTCCAGGGGTACCTGAGGTCCCAGGTAGGACCTGTGGACAGCATCCAAAGGAGTGGTTTAAGCACAGACGCGTTCTCCTTGCCCCAAGCTCCTCACGCTGTGGTTAACGCAGAGAGAATGGTGGCTCTATGCTGCTTCCCCACCCCGGGGCCACATAATTTTCACTTTTCATTTATGTCACCTTCTACTAGAATGAGCTTGACCTAGCAACTGGAGGCCCCCGTTTTCATTCTTGCTCTGCCCCTGGACACCTGTGTGAACATCTAGCAAATCATCTGCCTTCCCTGGATCTCTGCTCCCTCATCTGCAAAAACCGGGGGCTGAGAGTGTATGAGTCCTTCCAGAGGTCCGTGGAGCACGGCCTGTGTGTGCAGTGGGGGTGGCAGGAAGGGAGTCTTCTGAATAGGTGCTTTTCCTTCCTCCCAGACTTGACTTCGGGAAGGGGAGGGAAGATAGTGTTTGGGCAAACCCATAATTGTAAGTTGAACACAATGTTGTTTGCTCCAATAAATGGCACAACCAGAAAGTCTGGATTGTGTTCATCTGAATGTGGGCATTTGATTTATCTTCTGGATTTAGCTCCTCAAGCCCCTGCCCACATGCTGTGCCAAGCTTACGTGGTCTTCCTTCCCCACATGCTACTTTTTTTTTTTTTTTAATTCAGAATCACAGAACTGATTGGTTACCATCCTGAAGAGCTGCTCGGCCGCTCAGCCTATGAATTCTACCATGCACTGGACTCAGAGCACATGACCAAAAGTCACCAGAACTGTAAGTTCCGGGAGTGCCCCTGCAGCTTCCTTGTGTCTGTGGAATCTGGCCTTGAGTGGGATGTGATTGGTGAGACAATGACCAGGTCGTGTTCTTCATAGAGACACCATCCTGTGTGGCAGACCAGACTCATGCCCTCAAGATGGTTAGAGAACAAGGCTGCCTATATGACACCTCCATGCACATTAGAAAAACGACCTGTCTTCCAGGGGAACAGACTCACACCAAGGCACACATCTTGCAGAGGGGAGAGTGGGCTGAATCTCAGTCCCACATACCACCTCCACCGAGTGCCCCCGTGTGGTCAACAGTGTGTACACCCTATGGAACAGCCCCATAGAGAGTACTGTTGGACAGCATGTGATCAACTTGGGTATGCACTGTAGGTGCAAGTATGCACGTTCATAGAAGAGGAGGGCTGGGGGAGTTAAGGAAAGGAGAGGAAAAGGCCCTTGAGTTGGACTTGAAGGATGGGGAAGGATCAGGCTGAACATAGGAAGGTAGTATGGAACCAATTTACTGCATGTGCAGAGGCAGGCCATGGGTCTCTGACAGCTTGCTTGCAGGGTCAAGAAAAGGCTGTCCAGGCAACCCAGTGATGGCATATGGAAACTCTGCAGCTTGAAAGAAGCTTGAGCTATGCAAGGATTCTAGAATGGGGTTGTCCAATTTCTGCTTTGGAAATGTTCTATGTCTACATCATGTACCTATGGCCTTTGCTGTATTTGAAATATGACTAGTACAACTGAGGAACTGAACTTTTAAAATTTAATTTTGATTAACTTAAATTTAAACAGTCACACTTGGCTTGAAGCTACCATATCGGACAGAGCAATTCTAGAGTGTTTTTTTTTTTTGGTGGGGGGGGAGACAGAGTCTCCCTCTGTTGCCCAGACTAGAGTGTCGTGGCATCAGCCTAGCTCACAGCAACCTCAAACTCCTGGGCTTGAGTGATCCTTCTGCCTCAGCCTCCTGGGTACTACAGGCATTCACCACCATGCCCGGCTCATTTTTTCTATATAATTTTAGTTGTCCAGCTAATTTCTTTCTATTTTTAGTAGAGATGGGGTCTCGCTCTTGCTCAGGCTGGTCTCAAACTCCTGACCTCGAGCGATCCTCCCGCCTCAGCCTCCCAGAGTGCTAGGATTACAGGCGTGAGCCACCGCGCCCGGCCAGTTCTAGAGTGTTGACTTGGCCATGTTCCCAATTCAGGCTTCCCATATGCAGGTAATCCAGGACAGTTTCCTCGAATCCATACAAGTCATCTGTGTGCAAGGACTCTGGGCCTATAACCCTATACTTGGCCCAGTGGGGGCAATAGAAATTGGTAGAATTGCCCTGATGGATCTTATTTCCGAGGAAAAAAGAGGACTGTGGGCTCCTTGGGAGCAGGGTGGCTCCCATCTTCGTATCTTTATCCTCAGTATCTCGCATAGTGTCTGGTACAGTACAAACATTAAAGAATAATAAACCCATGGGCAAAACTTATATTAGGAAAAGAATGCTTCAAAACAAGTACCCACAGTGGTGGTGCCGAGGGGATTATTAGGAGGATTAAAAATGGGTAAATTAAGACTGAAAAGATTCCCAATGGCCCTGCTGGCAATGAAGAAAATGGATGTGCAGCTATTTTAACATTGTTCCTATATCCATCCACCTATCACAACATTAGGACAGATCGGCAATCCTGTAAGCTGTCTGCCAACACAGTTAATGCTTTCTTAAGCAGCAAGATCTCCTTCTGATTGGTTCCACTGCTTCCCCACGGCTTATGAGTTTGATCTGACAACAGGGCTCATTATGATATCTCAGAGAAGTTTCTCCCTGTGTTCTCTGGCAAAACAAAACAAAAAACAAATAAACTAGATTCAACCCCATTCAGGGACCACGGGTTGGGAGAAGGAGGTGGAGGTACTCTTGTATGCCCATGAATGTGATCCAGCCCTACCTACCGTGCCCCGGCATTGAGACTGTAGGATCTGGTTCCAGCCTTCCCTTTGGGATTCCTCCATACTTTTCTGGTCCCTGAGGGGTTCTTGCTCCCAAAGGCAGGTTGACAGAATCATCCAGGCACTGGGACGCAGGGGCCCTGGCTCTGGCCCAGCTGATGCACTGATTCCCCAGGGCCTGGATGTCTGGGCCTTCCTGCTTTTAGATGTAAAATTGGGGAAAAGACTAGCCTTCCTTCCAAGCCAAGGCAGGGAGAAATGTAAAAAGTTTATGGGAATTCTTGAAGGACAGCATCATTGTGCTTTATCTTCTGGGATGGGAAAGCGGAAGAAGCTACTGTCAAAGGGAACAAAAATTATGACTTCTCACTTGGCATATAAAAAGGGCTTTTCCCCCTTCTTCTTCTTCTTAGAACATCCTTGATCCATAAAAAGAGCTGGGATAAAAATTTTTCTTATCGGTTTTCTGCTGACTCCAGGGAAACTATAGTGCTTTTTACTGTGAATCCATGTATTTAAGCGTTAGGTACACTTAAAGGTAATTCACAGCCCAAACAGAAATCACAGGCTCACGTCTTCCCCTGATGGAGCCAAGTACAGTTGCCCTGAGCTCTGAGCCCTGTACCAAGCCAGCAAGCCCGCATCCAGCAAAGGGAAATCTACATGGGCTGGAACTGGTTTAATGTCAGTTATAACAAGAGCCTCTCTTTCTCTCTCTCCCATTTATCTTTGGGTTTTTGCAAATAAAGTTGCACTTCAGACTCATGTTCATGCTGTGGAATAAGTGGAGGCTCAGGTTTAAGGCTGGTCCAGGTTCACACACTGAGGTCCCAAGTTTATGCATGTGCGTGTCTTAGCCTGTGAAGGTGTATGGTTGAAATGACTAGGGAAGCTCAGTCCAAAATCAGACTTAGATCATTGAAAGCCATAATTTCCAAATGGATTAATAATTTATAAATTGTTATTCTCAGAGGGTGGGGGTTGGGGGGCGGCTTCTCTTTGTTGTATTGAGGATATTATGTGCTCTTGGGAAAACAAGATTAAAGACCATAAAAAGCCTATCTACCAAGTAGCAGGCCCCTCACCATGGCTGGCATTAATGAGCAGATGATTAGAAAGCTGGCATTAATTATATTCTCCTGACAGAGCAGGCCCTCGCCTGCAGTTGCTAGAAATGCAGTTAAAACCTTTGCTTGCTGCACTGTTTGATCAAAAAGAATAAGAGCCTGAATTGGGTTTGCATTAAGAACCGTCTAAATAAGTTATCTCCAGGTGCTTGAAATTGTGCAAGAGTCATTTTACTGCAGCAGGGAAGCCTCACTAGCACAGATAAAGGGAGAGCTAAGAGGACAAAAGTTATTTCCTGGGTCGAGGAGCCCACGATGGCTTAGGACGGTAGCAACAGCAAATTTAGTCTTCCCAGTGAGTTGTGGCTCAAGGTATTGCAGTAAGAGAACATTGTGCTAGGAACCATAAGACCTGTTTTCTAGCCTAGACTCTGTCACTCATCCTGTGTGATGTTAAGTCACAATCCTGTGGCCTGTTTCCTCATGTTAAAAGAAGATATCTATCCTCTCTACAGCACAGCATTTTGTTAAAAAGACTTGAGTAAGATGGTACAACCACTTTGGAAAATAATTTGGCAGCTTCTTATAAAATAAACTTATATTTAGCATATAACCCAGCAGTTACACTCCTAGCTGCACCCACAAGAAATGAAAATATTTGTCCATACAAAGATTTATACACAAATGTGTATAGCAACTTTGTTCATAATAACCAAAAACTGAAAACAACTCAAACACCCATCAACAGGCGATTGAATAAACTAATTATGGTATATCCATGCAATGGAATACTACTCAGCAATGAAAAGAAATGAACCACAAATACCTACGAAAATGTGTTGAATCTCAGAAACATGCTGAGTATAAAGAAGCCAGACAAAAAGAGTAAATACTCCTGTATGATTCCACTTATATGAAAATCTAGAAAAGACAATTCCAATATATAGTGACAAAAAGCAGGTCAGTGGTTGCCTGGAACCAGGGGTGGGAATGAGGATTAGCTGCCAAGAGGCATGCGGAATTTTGGGGGTGATGGAAAAGTTCTATTCCTTCACTGGGGTGATAGTTACACAGGTGCATACAGTTGTCAAAACTCATTGAACTGTGTGCTTAAAATGGGTGCATTTTTGATTGAAGGTAAATTAAACCTCAATAAAGTTGATTTTTAAAAATGAAAAACGAAAAACGCCTAGACAAAGAGTCTTTAATTGGGACTATAATTCTGTCTGCTGTTTCCACTGAGGGAAATTGTCAGCAAATCACTCAATTTTCAGCCTCGATTTCTTCACTTAAAATAGGAATAATAATAGATATCTGATGATGTTGCTTATTAAATGAGGTAACAGCAAGACTGGCCCTTCTGGAGTGCTTTATGTGCCAGACACTGTTCTAAGTGCTTTGCAGAAATGGATTCATCTTATGAGACAGTTTTGGATACTGCAAAGCACTACACAGTGTAAATTACAGTCATTGCTGCACCTTACAAGTGTTTGTTAAATTTTCCAAGAGGGTAAAATGTGCCAAGCAAAACATAAGTGTGAAGGATTACAGGCAGCATTAATATAAACCAAGCTGCATTCCTCAGCTGGGGGGACTGGTGAATGGGGAGGTGGCCCACGAGCCTGTCAGAAGAACTGAGGAGATTGTTTGTATTTACAGAGAATCTGAATATTTTCCCATGGGGATGCTCAGGACATCATCTACAAACTGTTAGTGATAGGGCCTGGACACCATACATATTAGTAGCTTTGGGAAGGAGGTGGCTTTTCCTATACAACATTTGTCCGTGGCATTCGGTCAATGTGTGTGCCCGATAAGCCAGGCAGGTACATTTGATGCTCAGTACAACTAGCAGTGTATCGTGGGTAGCTAATAATGACAATTATTATCATTGCCACTATTGTCATCAATGTCCCATTTTGCAGAGGAGAAAAACCAAAACCAAGAAGAATTGTTCCTTTCCCAAAGTCTCCATGCTAGCAAGATTTCCTGATCCTTCCACCATGCCTCTTCCCAATTCTCTGTGAGTTGGAGACTTCTAGGCTAGAGTTCTGAAGATTGAATTCCCAAAGAATAAAAGTCAATGGGCAGTCCAGAAAAATACCAGAAATTCTAACATTAGTAGACCTTAATGGGAAGGGATATATTGATTCCTTTTTAATGGGAGTGGATAGAATAGTCCAGACGGGGGAGGAAGATAGTCTGGGATGTGGAACTCCTTCCCCAATGTTTTTAGATGGTAAAAACACCTTTTAAACGACCATGTAGAACAATCTGGAAGCCTCACTGGGCAGTTGGGAGGAGTGTAAAGGATTTATCACGGCTTAGGAAGAAACCCTGTAGGCTGCTGGAAGTCCCATCCCTTTCTCCCCACACCTAAGAAAGGGTGGGGTGGTTTGTTCCCGCCTTGCTGTGGGTCACAAACCTTCTAGGCCCAAAAGGTGGCAGGCCTGACAGATGACCTGGAAAAATCAAGTATATTAATTAAAAAAAAAAAAAAGGCTTCTATTCACAAGCAGGGCATTGGTGGTGGGCCTGCAACATGGTCCAGCTTTCTCCAAGCAGCCTGCTTGCAAGTCCCTGCGGCCTGGGGAGTTTGGCAGAGGAGGCTGTTACTCACCCGGCGGCGTGGAGGAGCTTCCTCTCCTTGAATCCCCTGAGGAAAATAGGGCAGATTCTACTTACTGCTGAGCTGGTCTGAGAGCCGCCTCATCGAAGGGATGGGTGATGGCCACTCGCTCACTAGACAGCCTTGGGCAAGTCACTTAACCTCTCTTAACCCCTTTTTCCTGTATTTAAAATGGAGAGCCGGCCGGGATGATCTCCGGGCTCTCATCCAAGTCACTTTCCCTGGTCCGCTATCCTGGCGCCCGGTCCTGTCCGCCCCGCTGCAGACTGCCCTCCCGTGGGGTCTCCCGAGCCGGTGGTGCACGCCGCTCCCCCTCTCCTGAGCTCGGGCCCCGTTTCTCTCCCCCAGTGTGCACCAAGGGTCAGGTGGTGAGTGGCCAGTACCGCATGCTCGCCAAGCACGGGGGCTACGTGTGGCTGGAGACCCAGGGGACGGTCATCTACAACCCCCGCAACCTGCAGCCGCAGTGCGTCATGTGTGTCAACTACGTCCTGAGGTGAGCGGGAGAGGGCGGGGCCTTGCGGCCGGCTGGGGGCGCCTGAGCTTCCCCGACGACAGAGGGCGACAGGCCCAGGGCACCACGTCCCGGAGCTCTTCACAGTGCTGAGCCTCAGCCTCCCCTGGACGCTTGGGAACAGTGGGACACTTGAGATTTTGTTCTGCCCTTCGCCCCACCCCACCCCTGTCATTTATGCCATGCCTCTGACAAGGGAAGAGGGGGGAGGCAGATGGCACACAGTTGTCACCGAAGTATTTTCTGAATGGGGAAAAAGGGAAAAGAATGGCTATTGCTTTTTGGGAAAAAAAGATGTAACGCCTCCTCCCGTAACATCTGGGAAGAAAGCTAGAGGAAGTCATGGCTAGGGTGAAACAAACAAAGGCACTCCGGCCTCTGCACACCACCCAGCTCAAGTCTGAGAGTAAACAGCATAGAAACAGGTATGTTCAGGGGCCACTCTCATGGTCACTACCCCCACAAGTCACACTTCCATTGTGTAGTTCTTTACAAAATGCCAGCACACAGGGTCCCCATCTGTCTTTTTGTTTGAGAGCTTAGCTATCAGGGTTTCCATGTGTCTGGGGGAGCAGACGGATCTTGCTAGCAAATGCGGGAGGCCTGACCGCTCTCTTGTCCATTAGCGAGATTGAGAAGAACGATGTGGTGTTCTCCATGGACCAGACGGAGTCCCTGTTCAAGCCCCACCTGATGGCCATGAACAGCATCTTTGACAGCAGTGGTGACGTAGCCGTGTCTGAGAAGAGTAATTTCCTGTTCACCAAGCTGAAGGAGGAGCCTGAGGAGCTGGCCCAGCTGGCCCCCACCCCGGGAGATGCCATCATTTCTCTGGATTTCGGTGGGTGCTTCTTAGCTGAGCTGGGCCCATGGAGCCCTCTTGGAGGATAGGGGAGAAGTTCTTACCTTACTGGGCCTGCCCAGCTACAGCCTTTCCGTAACCAAAACTACCCTGCCCCTTCCCTGGCTCTTGCTAATCACCTGTTAGAGGCCAGGCACTGCTGGGCACAAAAGAGCAATATATACACCTGCCACTGAGCAATCCCCTCCCAGGTCTGACCCCATGGAGTGCTGAGCCAGGAGGGGTTAAGAGAGGACACCCCCTGAGAGGTCGATTCTGAACCACAGGCAGTGAGGGTCTGAGATGAGAGGGACAGGAGTTGTCACAGAGTGAGGACAGATCCCTACCTGGGTCTCAAAAGACCAATTGCTTGTTTAGGCCAGGGGCTGAATTGGAATGATGCTGAGAGGCATAATTCTAGAAACATGGATGGAGAATAGATTGAGGCCCAGGATTAAGCCCCCAAATGCACGACTTCATTAAAATGCTTGCCTGTTCCTTGGAATGCAAGTCATTGTGGTCCCCAGCAGGGCTCTCAGCCCTTCTAGGCCCTTTTAGGACGTTTTATGCTGCATTTGGGCTTCCTCTGCCTTGGGGTGAGCCTGGGGATTGTGGGTGCTCACCACCAGGCCCTTGTCTCCACAGGGTGCCAGAACTTCGAGGAGTCTTCAGCCTATGGCAAAGCCATCCTGCCCCCAAGCCAGCCATGGGGGGCAGAGGTGAGGAGCCACAGCACCCAGAGCGAGGCTGGGAGCCTGCCTGCCTTCACCGTGCCCCAGGCAGCAGCTCCGGGCAGCACCACCCCCAGTGCCACCAGCAACAGCAGCTGTTCCACGGTGAGCTGCCCCCCTCCCCCTCTTTGGGTGAGGATGTGGAGAGGGTGGGCTCCTCCTCTGGCTCCTGCCAGATGGCTAAAGGAATATTTGGGATAGAAGTGCTGTCCTCCTCCTCCCTGAGTTATCACAGAGCCCCCGAGAGTGGCCATGACACTTTGCTGCCAGGTATTAGAGGCGTTTCCTTGCTTTCAGTGTCCATCCCCCACCCCCACCGAAGTAAGTTCCTTGAAGGGCTTTGAGCTTCAAGGTCAGGCGCAGTGCAGGGCAGTGACCATCCGGTGCAGGGCGCAGAGCTGCAGTTTACAGAGCCCTGACGGTCACAGCCTCTATCCTGTTTGCTCAAGACAATCTGTGAAGTGATACTGGCCTCATTTTATGCTGAGGAGACTGAGGTTCAGAGAGGTTGATGCATGGTCCCAATTCACATGGCTTGTTAGTAGTGGCCCCTCTACAAACACTTATTTGGTGGAATGGAGTTGAATCTGTGGGTCTGAGGATGTACTTCTCCATCTGTGCTGGACTTCTGAGGAGAACGGGGCCATATCCTTGACTCCATCCCCCTCCTTCCTGGCCCCCAGCCCAGCAGCCCTGGAGACTACTACTCATCTCTGGATGATAACCTGAAGATTGAAGTGATTGAGAAGCTCTTTGCCATGGACACAGAAGCAAAGGACCAGTGCAGCACCCAGGTAGGTGGCATGGAGAAGATCAGGCAGGTGCGTGCCCACCATCTGGCGGGGCAAAGGCTCAGGTCCCCTAAATGGATGTGGGTGCAGGGAAATGGAGCCTGTGGTCACCCTCTATTTATCTCCTACTGGGATAACTTTCCCAGTGCACATGAAAAAACTATACCACTTAATATTTCTTTAAGGAGGCTCTACATTTAAAAGGCATATCCAGATTTATAAAACATTTGTAAACATAGAGGACAATTCATCTCTTCACAAAGACATTCATCTTGGAATTTTTTTTTCAGTAATCATTTTATTTGAAATACAGTTTAAAATGACATCTATTTGATGAATTTTCATTCTCCTACAACTTTTCAGGAACACATTCCTTATGTTTGTGCAAAAACTATGCACCCAGACAGGAACGGGTAGATGCATGTTCACAAAACCTCAGGGAAGACCACGAATCCCCTATTTGTCTTAGTCTGAGACAGATGTCCACCTTGCTCCTCAGTTGGTATCTTTACCCTACCTGGCACTAGTTCCAGCTCTTTAGCAAAACTTCCCCTTTCAGCCTTTCTATTGCCCCCTCTCTCTCCTCAGAACTCCTGAAGGATTTATCACTTAGCTGTCTGCTGCTGTTCCTTCAACACTTCCTAGAGTTGTACTCATTAGTATCTCCCTGGGGAGGGTGTCAGTCTCTGGAGGCAGAAACTGTGTTCTGCATCTCCTTTGAGTATTCCCTGTAGTGTCCATCGGGCCACTGTGAACCTAAGGGAGGCTGTCTACCTGCTGAGTGGAAAAGTCCCTCTGCCCCTGGGCCTGGCTGTGACTCGGGGAGAGTCCACAGATACACGCTGGGCACTTCCTGCTTGCCTAGGTCTGTGCTAGGGCATAGAAGGGAGATGAGCACAAGCCGTCCTCAGGGAAGGGAGAACCAGGGTGGCTTTGTGGAAGAGAAGGTGGGAGAGAGGAGAGTTTCTGGTCAGTTGGGGAGGTGGCACCTGTGTGGAACATGGAGAGTCATAGTGCAGGCTGAAGAGAGGATAAATGTGGCAAAAGGCTAGTGTCACGAGATAGAAGGCCTTGCACACTGGATGGCCAAGTCTGAGGCTTCCTGGTAGGCCCTAGGGAGCGGGTGGAGGTGTTTGAGCAGGGGAGTGACCCTGTGAAGATGTGCTTGGGATAAATGGCTCTGGCAGGGGCCTGGGAAGGATGAGGGGCTGAGCTGGAATAGCATTCGTGAGACTGTGCCAAGCCCTGAGCCTCTGGGCCGTGCTTTGCTTCCCCCAGACGGACTTCAACGAGCTGGACTTGGAGACGCTGGCACCTTACATCCCCATGGATGGGGAAGACTTCCAGCTGAGCCCCATCTGCCCAGAGGAGCAGCTCTTGCCAGAGAGCCCGCAGCCCACCCCCCAGCACTGCTTCAGTACCATGACAAACATCTTCCAGCCACTGGCCCCTGCGGCATCGCACAGTCCCTTCCTCCTGGACAAGTATCAGCAGCAGCTGGGAAGCAAGAAGACAGAGCCCGAGCACTGGCCCATGTCCTCTATCTTCTTTGATGCTGGAAGCAAGGCATCCCTGCCACCGTGCTGTGGCCAGGCCAGCACCCCGCTCTCTTCCATGGGGGGCAGATCCAACACACAGTGGCCCCCGGATCCACCATTACATTTCGGGCACACAGAGTCTTCGGGATCACCACCGGTGGGGCCCCCCATCTCCTCACCCCACGTCTCCATGTTCAAGACAAGGTCAGTGGCAGAGGCACTCGGTGTGGCTGTGCTGAGCGGGGAGGGGGGACAGCTGACACTCCATTTAGCCCTTCTCTGCATTCTGAGAGCTCAGGCTTTGAGGGGATCACCTCGAGGTAAGTGAGGCCCAGAGTGGGACAGGGTTCTTATCAGGGATGAGGACAGGAAAAGGAGAGAAAGGGCTTATTGAGAGCCCTGAAACTGTATGGCCATCTCCCTTCAAACCACCTGAGCATGCCTTTCTCACCCAGGGCTCATCACCTGAGCCACAGAACACAGAAAATTATTGGAGTGACTATATTCTCAATTCTCTCCTGAAAGCCTGGTTGAGAAAAGTGAAAAGATGCCCCTGTCCCCTCCCTGACTGCTTGGGGCCCCCACTGCACAGCCTCTCTGGGCTGTGTCCAGGTGCCAGCATTGCCTTCCCCTTCCCTCCACTCCTCCAGATCTCCCCCTGTGCCCCATTTCACCCAACTGAGAGCTTGCCGGGCCGGGCCACAGTGGTTGGTCCACGGCTCGCAGCTCCCAGGGTCCACTGGGGATGCTTGGCTGGGGTACCTGACTGGTCTTCAGTGGGAACAAAAGGGAGGGGAGTGGTTTGGGCATGGCCAGGGAGAGACAGGGGCAGGAAAAACCCTCAGGACGAACGTGCTCAGCTGGGCACCACACGCGAGGCCAGGACTGCCGAGGTGGGCACGTGTGCAGGGAGGTGCAGGTGGCTCAAGCCATTCACACCTGAGGAGGGAGGCGGGGCAGGTGCTTAGCCCACAGACTCTGCCCTCGGGGTCTTCGAGTCACCCCAGTCATGAGGATTGGGTCCGGAACGGCCTCGAGACCAGGCCGGGGTGGCACGGGGCTCCAGACTCCCTCACGGCCCGCTCTCTTGGGCTTGGCAGGTCTGCAAAGGGCTATGGGTCTCGGGGCCCAGATGTGATGAGCCCAGCCATGGTAGCCCTCTCCAACAAGCTGAAGCTGAAGCGACAGCTGGAATATGAGGAGCAAGCCTTCCAGGACATGAGTGGGGTGAGCCATCCCCTGACTGGCCACAAGGGCAGGCTGGGCGGGAGGCTGGCTGTGAGGGCCGCAGGGTGGGGTGGGGTGGGGAGCGGTTCCGCACCCACCCACCCTGACTCAGCCTGGGGACTGGTTCCCTGGCCCTCTCCCCTCTACATCTGCCCTTCCCACACCCAGGGGGACCCGCCGGGCGGCAGCACTTCACATCTGATGTGGAAACGGATGAAGAACCTCAGGGGCGGGAGCTGCCCTTTGATGCCCGACAAGCCCCGGAACGCGAACGTCCCCAATGGTGAGCAGCAGGCCAGGGCCTCTGGGGGTTCTGCTGGAAGGGCTGGGATCAGGGGCCCATCCTGGTTCCTCTGCTCACTCACCGCTGGCCTCGTCAGAACGGATGGTGTCCTCTGCCCTGCCTTCCACACGCCCAGCTCTCCCGTGGATGAGGCTGTCAGAAATCTCCGGGCTCCGAGGCCCTGGGGCCGGCCGTAGTCCTGGTGGCTCTGAGCACCTGTGCAAAGGAAAGGGGATGCTGGGGGCTTTGTGGCCCCTCCCATCCTCTTTGGGCCAGTGCGACCCTCACTCTCTGGCTTTGGTCTTTCAGATGAGTTCCCCCAAAACCCCATGCGGGGCCTGGACCAGCCCCTGAGACACCTGCCGCCGCCACAGCCACCGTCTACCATGAGTCCTGGGGAGAATGCCAAGAGTGGGTTCCCCCTGCCGTGCTATGCCACCCAGTACCAGGACTATGGCCTGCCATCGGCTCACAAGGTGTCAGGTGGGTGTACGCAGGCACTGGCCCCCCGATCCTGGGGTCTGCTGTGTGTGAGAGGCCAGCGCCCTCCCAGAACAGGAGTTCAGCACTTGGAGAAGCATCAGAGACTTAAGATAACTGCCTTTGCTGAGTGCCCGCTCCCAGGTGCCATGCTGAGTACCGTACACAGGATCCCTCGGCCTGCCACAGTGCTGGGTCCCCTAGGGCCGAGCCCGCCTCGCCTTTCTTCCAGAGTGTGCAGGGGGTGGTTGGCAATGACTTACCAAAAGAGCCACCGGATTCCCAGGGTTCAGGGCCCCTCATATTTAGGTTCCTTCTGACACATTGGTGACAGGCCTCCTCGGGGGTGGGTCTAAGACATGACCAAAATGGCAAAAAACTAATACAAACTCAGGCTAGAGAAACCAAAAGAAGGCGGCCAGACACTGGTTTGGCCACCGTTAGGGCATTGTCTGTTCGGCAAATGAAGGTTACTGGCTGACGGGAGTGCTTAGAGAAGAAAGAAGAGGTGGCCAGGAACTGTTGGGGAGCAGTAGGAGTGAGGGCCAGGCGCAGATTGCACAAAGCAGCAGATCTGGGCTCCCTGCAAGGACAAGCTTGCTGCATGGAAAGGCAGCTAACCTAACCCAAGAGGAGCGAGAGAGGCTGGAAGGCCATCTGTCCTCAGTGCTTTAGAAGGAGCTCTCCCATAGTCAGGGGACCTCCAGGGCTCTCCCCGCCCTGAGAGTCCCAGAGCCCAAGTCCTTTACTCAGGTCTTCCGGTCACCCTACGGGCCTCACCAAGTTCAGGCATGAGGTGGGCTGAGAATGTTCCAGAAAAGAAACCATGGGGAGGGTGGGATGAGAGCTCTTGTAGGCCTGCCCCATGGGATTTGTTTTCTGGAAGGTTCAGCTGCAGCATAACTGCCTGCCTGCAACCCTGGGCTGCCTTAGTCTGATAGCATCTTGCAAAACATAGATCTCTTCACGAGAATGGTTTCTGTTTGGCACAAACGTAAGTTGTGGTTTTGTAAAAACATACCAGACCCGTCCTAAAGGATGGAAATTTCCTCAGCAACATACTTTGGGCCAAATCATAGTTCTGTGCTTCAGAGTCCAGGCATCACCAGGGCTCAAATTCCAGCTCTGCTGTTGACCATGTAAGTTTAGATAAGAGATTTGCACGTCAAGTGTTGAGTTGAGTGACTGCTATACATTTGTGCTCAGTAAAAGGTAGCCAGTGTTATTCTTCCTGTTATGAAGCCCACAGGTACCTTGAAATCAAGGGAAAATCATATTCTTTTCCACTAGGGTTATTTCTGACCATGAATAGAAGGAGGAGGGAACTTAGCAAGGGGTGGGGAGCACGGATCCATTGCTGCTGTCCCAGCCTCTGCCCACAGAGGCTGTTGGGGAGGCAGGTGCAGAACCCCAGGAAGGGTCTGGGCTAGGAGGTTCAAGGTGAAGAAAGGGAAAGCAGGCCCCTCACGCTGGAGGAGCAGAACGCACCACTTCCAGGACGTTTGCTGCTGCCTGAACCTTCCATTCCTGAGTGCTGGGAGTCTCCCCTCTGTCCTTCCCATCCGCCTACGCAGAGAATAGCCCAGGGACGAGGAGGAGGGGCTGCCGAGGGTGCTGGGTGGTGATCAGAAACTGGATTTTCAGGCCCTTGAATCTCAGAGGCGGCCATGTGGCTGTTCTGTGTGTGTGTGCATGCATGTGCACATGCATGTATTTGCATATATGTGCTGGTGCCAGATGGTTCAGAATTCCTCCTCTGCCCACCCTTCCCTCCCCGCTGCCAGTGCACAGCAGGCACAGGGTGGGCAACCCAGCCTCATCCTCTGTGCCCAGGAAGACCTTCATGAGGGCTCCTTCTACCCAGCCTCCCACACACACCCGTGCTGCTCTGCAACTGGAGCTTCTCTCTTCCTTGGGTCTCAGCACCCTACCTGGGGGATGGGTCTGGAGGCAGATGCATTTTCTGCGGGGTCCATCCCTGAGCATGGAGCAGGTCACAGGAAAGACGACACTGAGGGAGCAGAGTGAAATGAGGGCTGCCCCATCCCTACCCCGCCAGTCACAAAAACTGGACATGCCTCTTTCTACACGTGCCAGTCTCATCCCCACCAGCCTCTTATGGAACAGACACTCTTCCAAATGTGTGGTCCAGGCCTTTTAAAATATGACATGATACCAACCATTCTTGCAGGCATAGCAAGCCGGCTGCTGGGGCCCTCGTTTGAGCCCTACCTGCTGCCCGAACTGACCAGATATGACTGTGAGGTGAACGTGCCCGTGCCGGGAAGCTCCACACTCCTGCAAGGAGGGGACCTCCTCAGAGCCCTGGACCAGGCCACCTGAGCCAGGCTGTCCCGCCCGGCAGCACCCCTGCCGATGCCGTCCCACCAGCTTCACTCTCTCCGTCTGTATTTGCAACTAGGTATTTCTAACACCAGCACACTTTTTACAGGATGGACTTAACCTGGCAGACTTGCCCAGGTCACCAAGCAGTGGCCTTTTTTCTGAGATGCTCACTTTATCTATATTTTTAAAATACACAATTGTTTTACCTGTTCCGTTTTGCTCTGTCAATGAAAATGTTCTTAAATTTTATAAGATTTTTTTCTCCCAACCTTCAATTACTTCTAATTTATATTATCCATAGGTTTTTTTTTTTCTCTCCCACCCTCTCCCCCAACACACACAAATATTGATACTAACACGTTTGGTGTATGTTTGTTCTCTGTAGGGAAAGCTTTGGCTTCATTTAATCAAAAAGATTTTTTGTTATTGTTGTTGCCAAAGACAAACAAAACGATTTCGCTTTCCAAACTTGATTTGTGGCTTCTCCCTCTCAAAGCCCTTCTTTCTTTTGTAAAACTAATCACCATATTGTAAATTTCAATCTCTCTCTCTCTTTTTTTTTTTTTTTTTTTAAAGCCAACTCTTTGCTCTAATTTTGATAAGACTTTTGGACAAAAAGAAATGTGAAGGGTGAACTCCAACGTCTGTGGTTATTTGTGAAAGTTGCACAGTGTGGCTTTTCCTAAACTGTTTGGTGTTTTCCCCACCCCACCCCCATTCGGTGGATTTATCATTATTATTATTCAAAAACATCACTGAGTTTTTGAGTTTTTAAAAAAAAAAATTATATCTGGGTTGTGTCTATGATATATATGGGTACTTTGTAATATCTAAAAACTTAGAAACGGAAATGGAATCTTGCTCACAAAATCACTTTAAGATCTTTTTCTTAAGCTGTTAATTTTATTTTTCTTGGTGTTGCCGACACTGCAGAACTGTACAGTACTCCCGCGGGCCTGTACTAACACTGCTCGAGGTCTCTCTAGTGGCTTTTTGCTTTTGCGATACGCCATAGGTGTGACAAACAATCCGAGACGTGGAGTCATTGAGTGGGATGATTGTGCGCTGTCTCCTGGCGCTATGTACTATGTATTATTATCATCGCTGCCAGGAGGGTCTGATGGCACGGGGCGGGGGTGGGGACAATGCCAAGGGAGGGGAAGTGCTTTAACTTTTCTTAAGGTTTTGTTGCTAGCCCTTCAAGTGCACTGAGCTCTGTGACTCTGATGGTCTTTCACGCGGCACATTTGAGTATTTCCACACTACCATGAAATGGTTGAGATGGGAATTCAAGAAAGCAAGCGAAGGATTCAGCAACGGTGTAGTGGTCCTGTCCACGTCCTCCTAGCTCGCGACCTGGGAGCACGTGGCGCTGGATGGGGGCGGGCGCGCACGGGGAGGATGGCGGGGCCGAGGTGCAGCGCCCCTGTTGGCGAGCAGCGGGCAGACCCCCAGCCTCCGGCCCTCGCCGAGGTCTCCGGGTCACAGGAGGTGACATGTATAGGTAGAAAGCACTGAAAACAGTGTTCCCAGAGCACTCTGTAACTCACTGGGTAAGAGGGACGACCCCTTTGGTTTTTTTAAATACCAATTAGGTGGAACTTTTCTGTCATGGGTACAAGGAAGATTCTAAACACACACAAAGCACATCAGGCCAAGAATTTGGTAGGTCCAGATGGACTTATTGCCAAAAACAAAAACTAACTTTCAAAACAAATTTAAGTTATATGAGAAAAATTAGTCGCAATGTTGCCTCAATCGTATTTTAGCGGCACAGCGTTGCCCAACACATGGCAGCAGCAGGACTTGAAGGGTTACTGACATGCAAACGCTGGTATTTGATTTCCTGTGTGTGTTGCCCAGGCGTTAAGGGCATTTTACCCTTGCAGTTTTACTAAAACACTCTGAGAAATATTCCAGGCTTCATATTAACCTTACCTGTCAATGTAACGTTTTCATGAACATTATTATATTGTCGAATTCCTACTGACAACATTATAACTATATGGGAGCTTAACTTTATAAGGAAATGTATTTTGACACTGATATCTTATTAAAGTATTCTGATCCTACCACTGCTGGTGGCTCTTATTTCCTGTGGATTTATCCTGGGCTACACCGATGTCAAGTATATAATAAATAGTTTATAGAAAATGAACATTGGCACTGACCTTTACATATGAGCCAACTGAGTTGAGCTTCCAGGAAGCTGGGGAAGGGAGGACAGGCTATTATTAATACTTGGCAGCTATCTAAGACTGAGAAGCCGTACTGTGTTTTCCGTATTTCTGCAGGTATTTTTCCATCTGCTTCAGGGTCACTTTTTTGGATCCTGTGAGGAACCCAAGCAAAGAAGTCATAGTCCCTGCTTTTGGAAAATGGCACGAAGCAGTTTGAGAGCCATGCTGGTCCATGTGTGTCACACACTGCACTTTGGGATGGAGGGTCCAAAGGGAAGGGGGCAGCCTGGGCTCTAGTGTTCAGAAAGGCCTGCAGCTTGGAGGTGGCTGGGGTGGAATGGGGCCTTCCCAGGTAGAATGTGGTGGGAAGAGCAAAGATAACCTTGGCCAGAGACGGCACAGTGGAAGCCCAGAATTAGACATGAGCACAATGTGTTCCCTAAATTTCATTTTGCCAAATTGTGACCTGCAGACCCTGCTGCCCTCTGCTCATGTTGTCAGTCCTAGAACCAGCCATTCCAGCAGCATGCATCGTGCCTAGCACTTTGGTCCGTGCAGTGTGGTTTCACACGTTACCTTGTTAGCTCACTTGATCCCGTCTAAGCCATGCTGTGAGCACCCATTTTGCAGAAGAAACTGAGAATCTTACTAAGTGATTTGCACAACTCATAGCTTGTGGATGGGAAAAATAAGTTCTTGGCCAACTTCTCTCCTCTCATATCCTACACTGCTGGCTGGGAGATAGAGTCTATGATAAGACCCTATTTTCATTTTCAAATAGAAAATTCATATCTTTATTACTTTAACCTTTAGACCACCTCCTCGTTCTTTTGCTCACTCTTCACTCTCCAAACTTGGGGCTCGGACCTTCAGATTGGGGTTTCTGGGCTCCGCCAGGCTCCCAGCCCCCTGTTATTTTCTGAAGCTCTTCTGTGAATGACACATCTCAGCGCATCCTTCAAGAGCAGAGTTGCCTGTGAGCATTGGCAATTTCAGGATTCAGGCCTGGAAGGGCACCATCCCAGCCCCCAACAACTTCAGTGGGTCCATGGGGTCCACAATGCTGTCCCTGGGCAAAACCTCTGGCCTTACCCATACCAAAGGCTGTGAGTGTGCCCTGCTGCCCCTGGGGGTGCAGGGCAGCTCCAAGCTCCTCTTGCTTCCAAGTCCAGCAAGTAAGCAAGAGGGACCACGATGAAACCATGGTTCCTGATGGCTTAGAGGGGCTCAGCCTCCCTACAGCACTCAAGTATAAGATACAGGACCTATACAAGCTGTCACTGCTTTATGTTTTGTCTCAAGCAATCCAGTCAAGACTGACTTAAATGCTTCTGACTTTATATTTTATTTTCAACATGCAGGTGGTTTCGGAGTAGGTATGTGCCTACACGGCTGGATGTGCAAAGGCAGAGGAGCCATGCAGGCACACACTTACTTCTGCATACAGTGGGCACTCGTGCAGCCACTGGGGTTCCTCCTCACTGTAGACACATTCCCTCTAGGCAAGCAACCCACGGTGGGGTGTGGCATCTCAGCATTTGCCTTGGTTGGCAGCCTCCAGGTAAGAAATCTCTCTAGGAGGGGGACTCAGACCCCGGACACCAGGAGAGCACCAGGAGGCCCCACCTGGTAGAGCCCAAGCCTGTCCCCTCTGACCCATGCAGGGCAAAACTGATCCCGTTCCGCAGCATGGTCTCTGGTGCACCTTTCCACTGGGGATGGGAATGAACTGTGGTTTATCTAGAGATCAAGGAAATGCAGACTCACTTCCTTTACAACATGCAAGACTGAACCACCTACAGCCTTCCTCTCCTGGACCCCTGCTCATCCCCTACTTTTTGTGAAAAGAACTTTTACCAGGAAGCCTACATAAGAGTGATCAGGTTAACCTAGCTTTTCCTCTTTTGAGGCAGGGGTGGCCCAGGGCCAATGAGGCAGTCCTGGATGTGTCATCTCAGACTGACTCAGGATGCTGAGAGGGGCCGAGAAATGATGTCACTTGAGCCCCTCACTTGTATTTTCAACCTCCTCATTCTAGAGATGAGGAAACCGAGGCCCAGGTAAACACAGAGTGAGTTGAGGGCAGGGTGGAAGGCAGAGCCCAGGCCAGCATTGTGGGGACTGAGACTGAACCCATGCAAATGAGAGGGACCCCGTCCTCTGCCCTGAAGTCAGTTCTCGCTTTCTCAGCCAGCAGGTGGGCCTGCCACACCACCCTTCCCACCACAGCCTGGCAAGTCCCTGGCCTCTTCCTTGTCATGTCCCTCGGGCACTTTCAGTTCTTCCAAAATGATCATGATCGCAAGTCACCCCCATTTCTTCCAAATGTTCCTTTAAACTTAGCAACCCCTGTGGGAACTGTTTGGCCTCTCTGTGACCTCAGTGAAGTCTAAATCAATTCCTTCATCCCTAGATTGAACCTTCCTTGGCCCCCCATGACCCAGGAGAAAGGGGTTTTGAAGTACTCCCCGAATCCCATCTAATACACACACACAGTTTTTTAAAATGATACTCAATGAAGTCATGATCCCTCTCTCTAAAAACTTACCAGCTAGTAAAGGAAACAAAAGCCACCCTGGGTAACTCAGACCACTGTATGAGATGGTATGCGATGGTGGCACCCCATGGCCCGCATTTGCCCAGACGGTGCCAGTGTTACTGTGCTTGCCTGTCCCCAAGTGTGCGGCCGTACGTGGGCCAGAGAGCATAATAATGGTAGATGCAAATGAGTTCTCAGTTGCTTTAGGGTAGGATCCAGCTCCTGTAGTGTTCAGAGTAGGCTGGGCAAGACCAGCCTGGGTCTCAGGAGTACAGAAATTCCCCACTGCAGCTTGGATAGAAGATTAGAGAGGGAGAGGCAAGAAAAGAGGTCATTCCAGCAGTGGACCACGGGGACAAAAGCCTGAATCCAGAATGCGCAGCAAATGCAGGAGGCCCCAAGACCAGTAGGGAC
The DNA here is from genome assembly GCA_028533085.1 of Varecia variegata. Classification (NCBI taxonomy): domain Eukaryota; kingdom Metazoa; phylum Chordata; class Mammalia; order Primates; family Lemuridae; genus Varecia; species Varecia variegata. The sequence continues at coordinate 31,882,753 of CM052437.1, forward strand.
AGGGGCTGGGATGGAGGGAGGGGACAGCAGGGTACCGGGCAGCTTGCAGCAAAGGCCTAGAGTCAGACAGACCTGGGTTCAAATCCCAGCCCTGCTGTGGAACCTCAAGGACGCTCCTTAACATCAGAGAGCCTGTGTCTGCTGTTCCGTCACATGGGCATGACAGGAGTCCCTACCTCATAGCGTTAAGGCCGGAGGTGTCAATGGGGGAATCGATGGTAGGTAAGTTGTACTTAAATCCATGAGATGGGATGAAATATACCTACAAGATAAGAGCATAGACAACAAAGAACAAAGGTCCTAAGACAGAGCCTGGGCCCCTGGTAGAAGTCAGAGGAGGAACAGCCAAGGAGTAGAAGAAAATTCAGGAATATAATATCCCAAAAGCCAAGAGAAGAGGGTGCTGCAGGAAGGAGGGAATAGAGAACTGGGCCACACGCTGGACTGAAAGGTAAGATGGGGGGAAAAATTGACTCTGGGATTTGCCAACATGGAGGCCGTCATCGACCTTTACAAGAGCAGTTTTGGCTGGGGTTAAGGACAGAGCTTGGTTGGAGTGGACTAAGGAATGAGCTGGCTGGGGTGTGGGCATAGACACCATAGCAACACACAGCTCTTTCGAGAAGGTTCTCTGTGAGGGAAAGAAGTGGAATGGAGTGGAGCTGGAGGAAGGCATGGGTCAGGGGGATTTGTGTATGGGAAGGGGGGCTTAATATTTAATAAGCTTTTATTTTAGAATAGTTTTAGATTTACAGAAAATTACAAGACTAAGAGAGTTCCCTGTACTCAGTTTATTATTAACATTACTGTGGTACACATGTCACAATTAATAACCAATATTGGTATATAATTATCTAATATCTGCACTTTATTCAGGTTTCCTTAGTTTTTACTTTTTTTCTGTTCCATGATCCTATCCAGGACACCACATTACATTTAGTCATCATGTCACCTTGGTTTTGATGACCTTGACAGTTTTGAGGAGTGCTGGTCGGGTACTTTGTAGAGTATCCTTCAATTTGGATTTCTCTGATGTTTTTCTGGTTAGACGGGGCTGTGGGTTTGGGGGAGGAAGACCACAGAGGCAAAGTGCCATTCTCATCTCATCCCATCACATCAACGGTTCGTGCTATCAACGTGACTTATCACTGTTGATTTTTAACCTTGATCACTTAGCTGAGGTAGTGTTTGTCAGGTTTCTCTTCTGTAAAGTTACTGGTTTTTTTCAGGGATTTTATTTTTTTATTTTTTGAAAAAGAGCCTCACTCTGTCACTTGGGCTAAAATGCAGTGGCGTCTGCATAGTTCACTGCAACCTCAAACTGGTCTCAAGCGATCCTCTTGCCTCAGCCTCCCAAGTAGCTGGGACTATAGGCACATGCCACCATGCCCGGCTCATTTTTTCTATTTTTTGCAGACACAGGGTCTCACTCTTGCTCAGGCTGGTTTTGAACTCCTGGCCTCAAGCAATCCTCATGCCTCAGCCTCCCAAAGTGCTAGGATTACAGGTGTGAGCCACTGCACCCAATAGGATGTCATTTTTTAAGACAAACTATATTAGGAAATGTTTGTATGGTGATAACAGAGGAAGAATTTGATAAAGGAGGAAAGAGAAGGGATAATTGCAGGAGTGAAGTTGTTAAAAAAAAATAGGGTGGGTGTAGATGGAATCCAGTGCACCGTGAGGAGGCAGCTTGGGTGGAAGCATGGGCACCTCATGATTTAAAGTGGGGCACCCAGACAGTGGGGTCGGGGCATAGTCCATCAGGTGCCCAGCAACCTCTAATCTAATCACTTCTATTTCCTCAGTGACGTATGAAGCTGGCAAAGGTTTGGAGAGATGCAAATATAAAATAGTCACTTTAGAAGGTCAGATTGATAGTCAGTACTGGGAGCTCAAGTGACAGTTGTTGTCATGAATCAACCCATTGGCACAGTTGTGTGTTTTTCTCCAGCCACATTGCTCTACTCTGATGGAGGCTGAATGGGTGGATAGTTGAGTTTACCAGGCTGTGGTTCAGCCAGGAGCATACGTTTGAGGGAGCTAGGAACATTTCCAGAAGGACATGGACCAGAAATACTAGGTTGGGTGAGAAGGAAAGAAAAGAAATGAAAACTGGTAGGCTCAGTGGATTGGAGGTCTTAGCGAGGTCAGAGAGTGGTCAGCGTGACGGGTTAGAAAAGGGAACCATGTGGACAGGACACAGCTGTCAGAGAAGAGGAAACTGAAAATTGAGATCCCACATACACCTACCAGAGGACACAGCAATCCCACTTCTAGGTCACTTATCCTAAAGAAGGGAAAATTTTACATTCACACAAAATCTGCACACAAATGTTTATAGCATCATTATTCATCATCACCAAGAACTGAAGACAACCCAAATGTCCTTCAACAGGGGTATGAATAAAAAAAGAAAAAAGATGGTATATTTACATGAGGGAATAGTACTCTATTAACACGCTCCATTCAAGCAACAGCATGGATGAATCTCAAAGTATCGTGTCGAGCGAGAGAAGCCAGTAGCAAAAGGGTACGTTCTGTATAATTCATTTATACAACATTCTGGAAAAGGCAAAAATACAGGAACAGAGAACAGATCCTCGCTTCCTAGAGGGTAGGGGTGGAAGAGGTTTGAACATAAAGGAGCCGCGTGCGGGTGTTCTTTGGAATATTAGAATTGTTCAATACATTTACTGTCTGTGGTGGTGGCTGTGAGAATCTATGCATGTGTAAAAAATGTAATAGGCCCGAACATCAGAGAAAGAATTTTACTGTATGTAAACTTAAAACATTTTAAAAATGAAAGCCCATTCTGAGATTACAGAGGTGGCTGAAACCCAATGGAGGAGGAAGTTTGCGGAGGCGAGGGAGCCAGAGTGCTGGCAGGGTTGCTCGGGTCAGGTCAGAGGCAGTGAGAGGAGAAGTGATTTGGAAGCAGCAGCAAAGGCCCTCCCCTCCACCTCCAGGCCTGACACCCGCCTGCAGGAGGGAGAACCGAGCCTCACACCTTGAGTGGCTGCAGGGACCAGGGACCTGGGAAAAGGCCAGGCTCCAGCGAAAGTGGGTGAAGGCACATTCAGAGGAGAGGGGAGGCTCTAGGAGGCGGCTGACATCAGACAGCGTTCTCGAGAGTGCAGTGGAAGGATCTGGACAGAGGGTGGAGGGTGAGAGACGATAAGTAGATATGTACAACTGTCCCAGGACATGGGCCAGGTGGTGACTCGTGACCAGTAACCTGGAAGGCCTGGTCTGCGCCGGTGGCTGGGGTGAAGAGACTTAGAGAGATGGCATATTATTCCAGAGGGCTCTTAGAGGCGCAAGCAGGAAGGCTGCAAGGCTGACCCCTCTCCTACAGCACCTAGGGGCCATCATTCGTGTGTGTACCATTGAACATAAAGTGGGTTTGTGTTTGTTCGTTGCTTTCTAACGGCAGGTATCAGGGTGGCCTGGGGACAACTCCCTTCCTCTCTGTTCCGACCTTGGCTTTCAACTGTGTGGGTGGGCCCAGCATTTATAGGAACACACAAGGAAGACAGCTGCAGTTGGAGGACCCACTTGGCCTAAAACAAAGAACGTTTTCCCCATCCTCATTAGCTTGGTTGAGGCGAGGGCAGCTGAGCGTGAACATTGACATCGCTTCGGGGGCCTCGCTAAAAGGCCACAGCAGCACTCCAACTAAGATTCAAATCTGGATGAGAAAGAGGACTCAGACGAGGGCAGGTGGGCCTGCGTGGGGTCAGGACGGAGAGCGCCAGCTGTGCCCGCCGGGGTAGGTGGCTCTGCCGTGAGGGCCAGTCACTCCCAGCACCCCACCTGCCAAGGACCAACTCGGAGCCTCGCTGGCCTGTGCTCAGGCCCTGGGACTGGTCATGGGTCCTTCAGTTTCTGAAAGAAACTGCACAACTGGTGGGAAGTTGTCCTTTGAGCCACTCCAAGCCCAGCACCCCCTTTCAGGACCCCTCCGTGGTCACTCAGAGCCTCACGGGAGAACTTCTCAAAGAGACAGGAAGACTCTGGTGGCCAGCTGTGGGCGGCGTCTGCAGCATCTGCAGCCTAGTGGGGGTCGGGGAGCGAGACCGATTATCTCTAAGTTCCTGTGGTCCAGTGATGACTCATGGGGTGACAGGCAGACTCTGGGCATTCTGTCAGGCTCTGGGAGGGCATATTGCTAAGCATGAAGGAGAAGAAAGGGGCCCTTCTCAAATCATTCCAGGAAGACCTGTCCCCTCACAGAAACCTGCCCTTCGGATCTCTGCCAGATAGGTGCGCACCACCGACTGGCGGAGGTGGGAGTAGGAATACTGGGGGCAGTACCCACAGCCACGAAGTCACAGCTAACTTTACTACTTCCTGTGCTAAGCTTTACAGATTATCTCACCGATGCATCACAATAGTCCTGTGAGCTCATGGGATCAAAATTATTCCCATTTGGAGATGAAGAAAGCAAGATATTAGTAGAAATACATTCAGTTTGCTGAGGAAGTGCCTTTGTAAAGAGTTTGGAGTTTCTGAAAAATATCTTACAGGCTGGCACTCATTTATGTCCTAAAATAATAGCAAGAATGTGACTCTAAAATACATTAATAAAAGAATACTGAGAAAAAAGGAACTGATAATCCCATAATAGACAGCCACCCCAATTTATGACATCCTCTCTGGGCACCAGGTTTTAATAGAGGGATAGATAAACAGGAATTTATTCAAAGAAGGGCGACTAAAACAGGGCGGGGACTCTCAACTATGTCACAAAAATTGACTGGAGAAGCTGAGGGAGTTTGTCCTGGAGAAACTGAGATTTGTGGAGCTCAAAAGCGCACCTTCAAGTATCCGGAGAAGCATAGGGTGTAGAACTTTCTGGGTGGCTCCACAGGATCGAATTCGGCCACTAGGTGCAGGAAAGTGAGTTCAGCTCACGCCAGTGTACTCAAGAACAAACCGCACCTTCCCCTGAGTTTCAGTGTTTGCTCTCTCAGTGTCACAGGGAAATAATATCTTTACTCTGATCACCAAAGAAAGCTATTTAGAGCACGATGCCCTGTCTAGATACCTGGCAAAGGCACAGAAAAACTATAATTTCAAAACTTTGTTCAGGGCTTTGTGTAGATAAGGCCTGGCCATTAGAGACAGATGTCCCCATGGAACCCAGGACGAACAGAGGAGAACTAGGGCAGAAGAATAGTGCGAATTATGGTGAATTTAGATTTTAAAATGTTTTTCTTCCTTAATATGGATTTAGACTGCATGGTCTCTAAGAATTACTGTTCTCTTTGGGAGATGCTGTGGAGTTACATCTAAGGCCAGTGAGCAAAGCATCAAAACCACCTGAGCCAGGATAACTCTTGAGAACGAGCCCCCAAGGGAGGTGCGAGCATGCTGGAAACTGCCGCCCCCACCCCTCGCGCACAGTCAGCTTTTCCTCCAGTGTCGGAACAATTGTGGTTTCTCTGGATGGGCACTGCGTGAAATAGTTGGCTTCTAGCTAGAGACCATGTTGTACGGAAACATGTCTTTAAACACTACTACACAGCAAGATGCTCACATCTCAGGGGGGATGTGGTGACTGAAATTCCCCAAGGAAATAATCTGATCTACGATTCCTTTCTCATCTGTCCTCAGGGACATGTGGTCGTTTCCTAGAATGATCTGTTATCAGAGTTACCCACGCTCGGCAGGGGTGGCTGGGTCGTGGGGATCCGGATTTTGAGGGGCCCCTAATAGTACATACCCTTGACATGATGTGATAGAGATTACACGTTACCTCTGTTCCTCTCCAAACGTATAACCCCAGTCTCATCACGAGAAAAGCATCAAACAAATCCCTGCTGAAGAACATTCTACAAAATAACCTCACCAGAGCTCAAAACTGTCAAGGTCATCAAAAACAAGGCAGCTCGAGAAACTGTCTCAGTCAAGAGGAGCCCCAAAGAGATAGGACAACTAAATATAGTGTGGCATCTTAGATGGGATCCCATAACAGAAAAAAGGACATTAGGTAAACACTAAGGAAATCTGAATAAAGTATGGGCTTTAGTTAATAACGATGTACCAATATTGGTTCATCACTTATAAGAAATGTATTATACTAACGTAAGATGTAAATAATAAGGAAAACTGAGTGTGGCGTATCTGGTAATTCTTTGTAATATTTTTGCAGTTTTTCTGTAAATCTAAAACTATACTAAAAAAATGATGCCTGATGAAAACAAGGAAATGCAGTAGGGAATGCAGACCAAAGAAAAGGGAAGAAAAATGAGTAGGTCTAAGTGAATATTGGCTGTGAAAACATGAATAATAATTGTGGGGTTTAAATGTGGCATTAACATACACAAAAAGAATAGCACAAAAGGTGGGAAGGGGTAC
>CM052437.1:31889615-31998865 GCA_028533085.1 Varecia variegata
CAGAATAGAAAGCCCAAAAATAAACCTACACTTTTATAGCCAATTGATTTTTGACAATGGTGCCAAGAACACACAACATGGAAAGGTCAGTCTTTCCAATAAGTAGTGTTGAACAAACTGGATATCCACATGCAGATGAATGAAATTGGACCCTCATCTCACAGCAGATACAAAAATCAGCTCAAGATGAATTAAAGACCTTAAACTATAAAACTACTAGAAGAAAACATAGGGGGAAAGCTCCATGGTATTGTTCTGGGTGATGATTTCTTGGCTAGGTCCCCAAAAGCACAGACAAAAAAAGCAAAAACAAACAAATGGGATTGTATCAAACTAAATAGCTTCTATACAGCAAAGGAAACAATTAACAAGTTAGCCGAGCATGGTGGCGAGCCTGTAGTCCCAGCTACTTGGAAGGCTGAGGCAGAAGGATCACTTGAGCCCAGCAGTTTGAGGTTGCTGTGAGCTAGGCTGATGCCACGGCACTCTAGCCTGTGCAACACAGCAAAATTCTGCCTCAAAAAAAAAAAAAAAAAAAAAACACAATTAACAGAGTAAAGAGACAAACCACAGATTGGGAGAAAATATTTGCAAACCAAACATATGATAAGGAACTACTATCCAAAATATATAAGGACCTCGAACAACACAATAGCAATAAAACAATCCAGTTTTAAAATGGGCAAAAGACCTGAATAGGCATTTCTCAAAAGATATGCAAATGGTCAGCAGATATATAAAAAATACTCAACATCTCTAATCATCAGGGAAATGCAAATTAAAACCACAATGAGCCTCACACTGGTAGAATGGCTATTATCTAAAAGATAAAAAGTGTTGGTGAAGATGTGGGAAAAAAGGAACCCTGGTACACTGTTGGTGGGAATATAAATTAGTAAGGCTATTTTGGAAAACAGTATAGAGGCTCCTCAAAAAACTAAAAATCGATCTACCATAAGATCCAGCAATCCCACTTCTGGCTATATATCCAAAGTAATTGAAATCAGTATGTCAAGAAGATATCTGCACTTCCATGTTTATTTTCAGCATTATTCACAATAGCCAAGATATGTAATCAACCTAAGGGTCTACTCAATGGATGAATGTATAAGGAAAATGTGATATATATGCACAACGGAATATTATACAACCTTAAACAAGAAGGAAATTCTGTCATTTGGGATAACATGAGTGAACCTGGAAAGTGTTATGCTAAGTGAAATAAGCTGGGCCCAGAAGAACAAATACTGTATGATCTCACTTATATGTGAAATCTGAAAAAGTCAGATTCATAGAAGTAGAGAGCAGAATGGTGGTTACCAGAGAGGAGGGGGTAAAGGGATAGGGAAAGGGGAGATGTTGGTCCAAGAGTACAAAGTTGGAGTCAGACAGGAGGAATAAGTTTTAGTGATGTATTGTGCAGCCTGGTGACCGTAGTTAATAATGCATATTTCAAAATTGCTTAAAAAAAAAGTTTTAAACATTCTTACCACTAAAAGGTGAGTAGGTAATGTGATAGATAACTAGCTTGATTTAATCTCTCTACAATGTATATACAGATGTAAAAATATCACATTGAACCCCACAAATTGTCAATTTAAAATTTTTAAAAATTACAAAAAAGAAAATTAAAGTACAATAAAAGAAATAAGAAATCAATGAAAAAAGAAAAATAGAGAAAAATCAATGAAACCAAAGCTAGCTCTTAGAGATCAATATAATTTATAAATCTTTAGCCAGACTAACCAAGAATAAAAGAGAGAAGACACAAATTGCCAAAATTAAGGATGAAAGAGGTGACATTATTACATATTCTAGATACTAAGAAGGTAATTGGTGAACATTATGAACAATTTTATGCCAGTAAATTTAAAAACTTAGATAAAATGGACAAATTCCTTGAAAGACTCAAAATACCAGAGCTCATTCAAGAAGAAATAACCTGAATGGCTTTATACTGCTAGGCTCCAATGGCTTCATTGATGAATTCTACTAAACATTTCAGGAATAAATTACATTAGTTCTACACAAACTCTTCTCAAAAATTGGAGAAGAGAAATCTTCCCAATTCATTACTGGAATCTAGCATTTTCCTAATACCAAAACCAAACAAAGACATCCAAGTAAAAAAAAAATATTCCTCATAAACACAGGTACAAAAATCCTTTTTAAAAACTTTCATCAAATTTAATCCAATGCTATATATAAAGGATAATAGATGATGACCAAGTGGTGTTTATCCCAAGAATGCAAGGTTGGTTTAACATTTGAAAATCAATGTGATTCATTTTAACAAACTAAAAAAGAAAAACCATATGATCATATCAATAGATACAGAAAAAGCATTTGATAAAATTAAACATCCATTTCTGATTTTAAAAAACTCTCAACAAACTGATAGAAGAAAACTTCTTTAAATGCATAAAGAGCATCTATAAGAAATCTACAGCCAACATCTTACTTAATGACAAAAGACTGAACGCTCTTTTCCCTCAAGATTATGAATAATGCAAGGATGACTGTTCCTACCACTTCTAGTTAACATGGTACTAGAGTTTTTAGCCATTGTAATAAGTCAACAAAAAGAAATAAAAGGTATCCAGATGGGAAAGGCAGAAGTAAACTATCTTTATTCTCAGATGACACGATAACCTTGTAGACAATTCTACATAATCTACAAAAAAGCAAACTAGTACTAATAAGCAAATTTAGGAAGATTGTAGAAGGTCAATATACCAAAAAGAGTCTAGTATATTTTTGTATACTAACTATGAATATAAATTAAAGTTTTAAAAATATCATTCTTAATAGCATCAAAAATATGAAATAGGGAGAAATCTGACAAAAGATATTTATGGCCTACCTATGCAGTAAAAACTAATAACATGTTGACATGCTGAAAAAAAAAATAAAGAAAACTTAAATAAAGAGATATATTGTGTTCATAAACCAGAAGACTTGATATTGGTTACATGTCAATTCTCCCACATTGATGCATAGATTCAATACAATCCTAATTAATATTCCAGCTTATTTTTTTTGTAGAAATTGGTAAGATGATTCTAAAATTCAAATGATAACACAAATGACCTTGAAAATTGGAAACAAAGTTGGAGGACTTACACAACCCAATTTCAAGACATTATTAAACTACAGTAATAATGACATTATAAAAAATACAGTGTAAGAATAGAAAAAAAGACCAATGGAATAAAATAGAGTCTATAAATGAACACATAGAGATATGGTCAATTGATTTTTTACAAAAATGCAAAGGTAATTCAATGGAAATAACATAGTCTTTTTAACAAATGGTGCTGGAACAATTGGATATCCGCATGCAGAAAAAGTGAATCTCCATCTAAACCTTGCACCACACACACACGTGCACATATACACACACTAAATTAAAGAACACATGGTAACTTCTGTCCATTACTTCTTCCCTGACGCAATTCATAATCTAAACAGCTATTCTGATGACCAACACCATTCAGAACCCCCAAGGATCTCTTCTATCCATTGAAGGCCAGGAAAATTTATGGGTTTTGCTACTGCCAACATCAGAGATGGACACTTTCTTAGAACGTAGGGAGGATTTAAGTAGCAAAGCACTTTGGTAAAAGACAAATTAATTAACTTGCCAAATCCTAAGTTTCAGCATGAATTCAAGAGATCCTTCCATTTAAAAAGTATTTCCCAGCAGTGTTCGGTGTCCATTTTCTTGCTCCTTTTATGTTCCAATGAATGATTCTGTAGTATTCACAAGTTACTGTCAATTTCACAATATTTGTTCATGATAGGCATTTAGTAAAATTAATTCATTCATATTATTCTCAAATTTGTATATATGTGGATCTAGTTGTAATATGCATGAAACGTAATTCTGATTCTTCATCTTGGCAACTTGATAAACACTGAATGCTAGAATGGTGAATCGTTTTATCTTTATAAAATATTTAATGCGTTTGAAATAAATAGTAAAAATATTCAAATGTTTCAGGTTTATTTAAATAATTTTTCAGAATGTTAATAGTTCAATTATAATTTGTATTTAGCCTTTTACTTTAGTAAATAATTTTGCATAGTTTAGAAGAAATAAAAATCTTTTTGAAACACTTGTATGAAAGAATTTTTAATTTTTTGTATTTGCTAGAATTTTCAGTGAAACTATATTCAAATTTCATGTCTTTGAACATGTCTATCCCATTTGAGTACTTTTTTTTAAGGCTTTAGATCTTTGAGAAAGTGTAAAAGTTTGATGTGGAATTGGGATGCAAGACTTCGGTTGTATTTAAATGCCAGGCACTGTTCTAGACTCTGGGGAGAAAGTGTGACTAAAGCTAAAAAGATACCTTTTCTCATGGAATTGACATTCTTCTATGAGACAGGACATAAGCAGATTTTTAAGGTTTATTTCAGATGTTGACAAGGGCTATGAAGAAGGGAAAACAGGGTAACTTGATAGAAAGAACTTGGAGAGAGAGGGTGGGAACAATTTTAGATAAAATGATCAGGGTCGGAGAGATTCTCTGAGAAGTTGAACTTTGAGCACTACGTGAAAAGCAAGCAAGGGAAGATCTCGAGATGAGGCATTCGAGGCTGCACACAGGCTGCGGGTCCCCTGTGCTTGTCTGGGCTTGAGCAGAGAGAAGGCCAGTGGGGCAGGGGTGTGGGCAATGAACAGGACAGAGGTCAAGGAGAGTTCAGAGAGGCAGGCGGCTACCACATGTAGGCTGTCACTTTCAACCCTTGCCGCACCATAGAATCAGCCAGACAGCTTTAGAAAGTACTCATGCCCAACGTCCCCCCTTTCCTGGGACTCTGGTTTAATTGGTCTGTGGGCAGCCCAGGTATCAGTATTTTTAAAAAGTATTCCAGGTGATTCTAAAGGGTAGGGTTGACAGCCACTAAGGTAAGTGGCTGACTCCGGTAGCCAGTTGGCATTTATTCTAAGTGCAATGGGAGGCTACTGTTAGGACCCGGAGAGAGGCGTGACGAGATCTGATTTTCCTCTAATGGCTGAGACCTTCTGGACAGTGGACCGTGGCGGGGTAAGAACAGAAGCGAGGCACGAGTTAGGAGAAAGTAAAGGCAACTGGGACATATGTCGGGATGGGGCTGCCCCACCCCCTACCGTTTGCTGATGGGGGAGGTGTTGGGAATGAAGGACAGAAATGAATCCCTGGAGTGCAGGAATCTTCAGCAGTACCAGGCATGGTGCCAGTCATCTCCGCCACCCCTTTCTCTGGCAGCCCCCACAGCCTCCAGCAGGACGGGCACCAGGTAGAAGCACATATAGATGGCTGGAATGCAGCAAACTCTCTGGTGCAATAAACCTCCAGCTCTGTGGGAACTCAGGTCTCCTGTGTGATCATGATAAATTCCTGCCTCTCTCTGGCCTTTATAAAACAGAAGTAATATTTTCTACTGCCTACACCTCACAGGCATGGGTATTTTGAGCATCCAGGGCAATAACGGACAATGACAGTTAATAATAGCTATTTTTAAGCACAACAACCCTGCAAAGTAGAAATTTGTTATGCCAGTTTTATAAACAAGGACATAGGGGTTGAGAGATAAGGTATTAATAACTACCTGAGGTCAACCTGCTATCAGTGCTTATTTGGGGTTTTGGTCCAAACCAGTCTGACTCCAAATTCTAGATTCCTTTTACCACACCATACTTGACTTACATTGAAATTGCAACACATTAGATGATACACTAGCAAGATGGCAAGGAAACTAGAAGCTATTACATTCATTCATGGTTCCTAGTACTGAGACTGAATTCTTTTGAAAAGCAAATTGACAACGAGTATAAAAACCCCTAAAAGTGTTCCTACCCTTTGACTTTAATGAATTTATTCTCAGGGAATCAATTTTATGATATAAAAAGGCATATGCATAAAATTTTCATTTCTGCATTATTTATAACAGCAATGAATTGGAAGTAACTTAAATGTCCAACAATAGGGGACTGGTTAAGAAATTATGGTGTCAAATCAAAGGAATAGTACACAGTAATGGTTCTCAGCTGGTGAGGCCTTTGCCCCCAAGAGACATTGACAATGTCTAAAGATATCTTTATTTGTTCCAACTGGGGAAGGGTGAGTTCCATTGGCATCTAATGGGGAGTGGCTAGGGATGCGGCTAAACATCCTGCAATGCATAGGACAGCCTCCCAAAGTGTCAGTCATGCTGAGGTTGAGAAACTCTGTTACACAGAAATTACATGTGATTAATATGAAGATTTTATGAGAAAAAGTAGAGTTCCAAATCTGGGGAACACCATGATTACAACCTGGAAAACTATAATACATCTTGCAGATGGAGAAACACTAGACGAAAACACAGAAAACTGAAAAAAAATACATTGATGGAAATAGAGCTAAATCTTAGTCTTTGAAAAGTTTTAATAATGTTATATCACTTTTTTACACTAAGCAAATATTAGAAAAAAGTGTATCACAACTTGCTATAGATATGAGTTGTTATGGTCCAGATCAAACATTGTTCATGGCACATTTTTTGTGCTCAATAAATACTTCCGGAAGGAAAAAAGGAATTGTTTTTTTGTTTATTGTTGTTTTTATGGAAGTTATGTGAATATATCTGCATCAAAAGTGGTGTTTTGAAAAATCTATACAAGTGTCATATCCATTGTATTGATCAGACTCCTTCTGATGCAAGGGACACAAATCAAACTGGAACTAGCTTACACAAGAAAAGACATATATTGGTTCACGTGACTCAGAAAAAAGGTGTGGATCCGGCATCAAGTCAGATGGACCAAGAGCTGAAACAATGCTATCTGTCCCTTAGCATGCTCTGTGCTTTCTTTCACTCTCAAATTCCCCACCACATACGTATTCTCTGAGTATGGCCTTCATCCTCTAACACACACAGCCTCCTCATGCAGAGAGGGAGCAGAAGGACACAAATGACTCCAAACTTAACATCATTTTAAGTATCCAGCTATGAGTCCAGAGTAAGAGAAAACTCCATCTCAGCTTCCTTACAAAAGATCGTCAAGGAAAGCTTCTGATTGGCCCTGCTTGAGCCACACACATTTATCCATTGGTCCAACCGCTATGGCTGAGACTATTAATAGAAAATAGGAGCAGAACTGGCAGGGCAGAGGGCGAGGCAGACCAAAGCAACAAATGTCCACTGTACTCACTTACTGGCAAACATTCAAGTATTTAAAAACATTTAGTGATGCAGACGTAAGAGTGAGGAAGGACAGAACCCAAAATATGCAAAATGTTTTAGGGTTTGTGTTATCAAGCAAATAATAAGGTATTTTGGAAGACTTCTTTTTTTCTGCAACAAAAGAGAATCACTAAATCATAGAACTGGAAGTGGGCTTAAAGAGTATCTTGATTAATCATCTTGTTTCTGTAAACAAAAGGTAACATCATCTTGTTTCTGTAAACAAAAAGCATACCTTGTTTGGAAGCCTACAACATGCCTAGTCCTAGGCTGTGCACTGGCTACCTGGAAGAAAGGGGGGCCCTTCTCCTCCAGGTCAGCTCTCCATGGCAGGATGGGACACAAAGAAGAACTTTGGCCTGCAAGACTATTTATTGCACCGGACCTCAGAAAAGATGGACCCAGCGAACGAGCTGAAGCAAGTGTTATGGCTTTTAAAGCCTTTTTGATGTCAACTCAACAAGAAACACATTGTACGTTGCAATTCTGTATACATACCACACATACACACATAACTAAGACATAAATTTGATGAAACAATGCTTATCCTTACTTGTGATACAGTCTGATACTTTTTATTCTATTTCATTTTTTAAAATAAATCTTTATGACTCATTAAATTAATTTCAAGTCAAGACCCACTAATGGTTTGAGACCAGTGATTTAGAACATTTAGTAAGAGTGTCCAAGGCTCTCTTAGTCCTTCCTCTGTGTGGTGCTTGAAGTTTTCACCATCAGAGATTGAGGTATCTCCACAAGTTTCTTTAATATGTAAATATCTTAATCTGAGAGATAACAAATAATCTGTTTGGACCTACTGAAGGCACTGTCTGTAGGATCACAGAGGGAAAATACTGGGGGGGTGGGACCTGGGTATTAGCAGTTGGCAAAAGAAACTGAAAGAAATGCATTCATTCATTCATTCATTCAAACCCTGCTTAAATTATCTGAGCTTCCATTTTCTTGTTATAAAGTAGCACTAAAATGGTTACATGTCATAAAACTACTGTACCTGGAGCTGAACATTCATTGTCTTATGTAATGCACCAAGCAGAGCCAGGCATCTAGGAGTCTGTGGTACAATGTTTCATTGTTCCCAACTCTTGACTCCCTTCCTTGAAAAAGGATCACACACCACACCAATTGCCCTGTGACGAGTGCTTTCCTGTAGGTGGGTTATGCTTCCTTGTCCAAGGCAGGCTCAGCCATGTGACTTGGTTGGGCCACTGGGATGTGAATGGAAATGACAATGAAAAGCATGAGAGACGATATGAGTTTCTTCCAGCTCTCTTGCACTTTCCCTTGGCCATGTCTTGTCTCAAGTCAGGGCTTCTCCTTCAGCTGGGGCTCAGATGAGAAGACACAGGGATCAGGGCCACAGCAAACCCAGAGTATTCATGAAAATAAATCTAAGTCCTATAATCTACTGAAGTACGGGGCTACTTGTTACCACAGCAAAGCTGACTGATACAGAGTCCCATATACAGGTAACAAGGAAAAGAAGGAGGAATAGGAAGAGGATGACACCCAAAAGGAAGAGGAGGAGGAATATTTTTAGTACCTATTGTTGCTCAGAATCATGTTAATGTGAGAAATGAAAAGGTTAGGATATACACATTGCCCTCTGGAAGATTAAAATCTTAGAGTGGAGCCATAGACAAATAACCCGGCCTAGTCACAGAGGTGACAGAATTTAAGGGCCAAGCATGCTCCCGACCAAACACTGCAGGAGTTCCAGCTGTAGAGGGAAACTGTCAGAGGTACGGAGAGAACCCAAAGGACTTCAGCTGTGTGTCAAAGCATGCACAGCACTTGAGTGTTTAAGAAGAGGGGAGGCCACTGTAGGCTGAGCAAAGGGCACAGAACCTGGGGGTGGGGGAGCCCAAGGGGAGAGGCCATGGCCAAGGAAGATATTGTCAGCTTGAGGACTGCATGACTTCTCCTGAGAGTCATCCCAGGACACTCTACCTCTTCATCAGGATTCCATCGAGCTCCCAGGCCCACCTGGCTCTTTGATGGGTGAAATAAAATTGATCAGTCAGAAAACCTGCAGTTGTAAGCAGAGCCACAGAGATGTGTGAGGTTCTACCACGCAGGGGGAGGGGTACTCAGAGCAGCTGCTGATTCTCCCAGATGTGAGGCCAACTGGGGCTACCGAGTCTTGACAAAGGGTGTGTCTGGCTTTGATTACGACCCCCAAGCACCCACAAAGTATGACGGGATTTCTGGTGAACGGGCCCGGACTTTCCATTTCTGGAACACCTCCATGATTCCCTGAGAAAGAAGAACCGCACGGTCTGAGCGTATTGCATGTAATCAGTGAGGGCTAGAAGAGGGTTTTGCAGAACTGAGATGCAAACAGATGCTGACCTTTGTTGTCTAAGACAAACACTCCCCCCACTTGCTTTCTCCTCTGGAATTTCCCACATACCATGCTGACCTCCACCAAGGGATAGTAGGCTCTCAAAAATTTAGACTTGCCCTAACATGCTCATGAAGGGATTTGTGGCAGCTAGAGATACTCATGAAGTACAATTAAAGTTTTGTCTCAATGAGAAATTTGGACAGAAAGAAAAATAAAATAGGCAAAAAAAAAGATAAAGCAAGGGGATAAGACACAATGCTAAGTAAAGAGAGGACCACAAATGTCACACTGTGCTTCCCCTGGCAAATTCACAGACGGAAATGTTGGTTATAAGTTTCCTGGTTTCTAAAAGATAACAACAGGTGCCAAATGAAACACAGGAAACCAGGGAGAATTTTCCCCTACCCCAAGGTACTGGTTTGGAATGAATTTCACCTTCAATAATGACCCACAATGAATACAAGAACAGGTTTCAATTCCTCAATGTAGACTAATGACACAAATCAAAGTTCAATTCATCAAATGAATTCTTTGAAAGATCAAGACAGTTCATTCTAAATCTGCAGCCATCTGATGGTCTCCTTTTATCCAAGGATAATACTTCTAATATGAAGAAAGAGATGAATGGCTTATCTTTCAAGCAATCCTCCATGAATATTATTTCTTAAAAATGAGCTTCTGGATAAGAATAGAGTTGCAGAGTTGGAAGTTATACTATCAAGCAAAAGCTTGAGGTTTGCATAGTCTATTGTTTCTATTAAAGGAAGACTAGATATGCTTTGGCAAGTGAAGGATGGGACCAATGTCCTCTTTTGCCAAGTTAAGGAGTCTAAGTGGGATTGGAGACAGCAAGAAAATCCACTGAACCTCCCCCCAGAAGCAGGCCAACTAGAGCAGCACAGTTTCCCATAGGAATTAGTTCTGTGTCTACATGTGGCGAAGTTCCAAAAGCTGTATCTCATAGAGAACAGCCACTGGCATGTTAGCCTAGGATGTGTTCAAAGCAGCTATTACGAATCGCCTGCTAAGGCCACAGAACATTTAATAAAGCA
Organism: Varecia variegata; assembly: GCA_028533085.1. Taxonomy (NCBI): domain Eukaryota; kingdom Metazoa; phylum Chordata; class Mammalia; order Primates; family Lemuridae; genus Varecia; species Varecia variegata. The sequence goes on from CM052437.1 coordinate 31,900,248, forward strand.
CCCAGAACATTAGAATCCTAATACCAGTTCACAGCTGAAAAATACTGCATGGCCTAGCCAAAAGGAGCCACACACAGTTATCATCACAAGTCCTAAAATGAGAGTGCTAGAATGAGAAAGAAGGAAGAGTATACCAATGTTTTTTTTTTTAAAAGGTTTAGATATCACTATGAATTGTTGTCACTGAAAATAGTTACTTGTTCCCACAAAGTCTTCTGATGATGTGAAAAGAAAGTTCTAAGGAACTCTCATTTTTCCCCCCCTGTTTCCCCACTGTCTACAGCTCATACAGCTCACCAGTAAACCCTGAGGGTCTGTTTCACTTTTTCCCTTCCACACAAACATCACACTAACAGTCTGGACTTCCCAAACCACCACTGGCAACCTCAGTGGAACTGATCAATTATCAGTTAATTCTAGGAGGCCAGCTCTGATCCAAAGAAACTATGACATTGTCCCCATTGGAAGTCACAACCTTCACCTGACAAGCTGGATTCATCCTCTAGAGGCAAGTGAAAGAACAAAGTTTCTCTTCTTATTCATCTGAAGCAATGAGTTTGGCATACAATTCAAATTAGCCTTAAGTAGAAAGGAAGTTTATACATTCTTGATTCCCCCATGACACCTAGTAGAATACAGCATGCACTGCAGGAGATGAGTAATAATTGCTGCTCTTTGGGAAACACTTTATTCCAGAAGCTGTACTTGAAGCTTTACATAAATTACTTTATGCACATATTTTGTCATTAGCTCTAACAACTCTCCTAGAAAGGTATTATTGTCCACCTAAAAACTCTCATTTTTGGCCGGGCGCGGTGAATCACGCCTGTAATCCTAGCACTCTGGGAGGCCGAGGCGGGTGGATCACTCGAGGTTAGGAGTTCGAGACCAGCCTGAGCGAGACCCTGTCTCTACTAAAAATAGAAAGAAATTAGCTGGCCAACTAAAAACGTATATAGAAAAGAACTAGCCGGGCATGGTGGCGCATGCCTGTAGTCCCAGCTACTCGGGAGGCTGAGGAAGAAGGATCGCTTAAGTCCAGGAATTTGAGGTTGCTGTGAGCTAGGCTGACACCACGGCACTCACTCTAGCCCAGGCAACAGAGTGAGACTCTGTCTCAAAAAAAAAAAAAAAAAAAAAACTCTCATTTTTAAGATGGGAAAACAGGCTCTGGCAAATGCATCGACTCATCTAAGACAACACAGCTATGAATAGTAAGTAGCATAGTGAAGTTTGATCCCAAGACTGCCCAATGCTAAAGCCAAAACTCTACTTCACCAGGCTATCTCCCTACACTTCATGACAGCTGCAAGTTCCTCCAATGACTATTGCACCAATGATGGAAATCACAGGCAACAAGCTTTGGCTCAATTTATATCACATAAACCACCCCCTAGTTACAAAGTCCAGCAATAATACAGATCCTGAGGTAGTGAACATTTCATCACAGAAACAACCGTCTGCTTTCTGCGTGAGATAATATAGAGGGGATTGCTGCTCTGGTTGCAACCCTGGACTAGATGATCACAATATCTGAAACATAACAGCAAAGACTGAGAGTCATATTCTGAGAAATGAGGCCACAGTTAAATTCCAGTTTCCTTTCATTTCAGAAAGTGCACATTAAGCATCTTATATATGAAATACTGTATTTCAGAAGATACAAAGATGGAAAAAAAAGACACAATTACCAATATGGAAGAAGTGTTATTATTTGAGCTAGATATTGAGGAAAAATAAGATTTCTGAGAATGAGGGTAGAAAAGAGTTAACTGCTATGCCTCGTACCAAATGAACAGAATGAGCATTCAGACCTAGGAGGGTGAGAAAGTATAGAAAAACTTTAGGGAAATAGAAGTACTTCGCAGAAAGTAGTGGAAGAAAAATACTGCAAGGTAAATTGAGGCTAGGTTTTAGAGGGCTTTGAATGACTGCAAGATCTGGATTTTAGTTGATTACACTTGGAAATTATTGAGGCTTTTTAGTAAGTAAGTGATTTGTTTGTGGCTGTGGCTTAAATAGACCAATCTGAATCCTCAGAAAAATATTAACAAATAGAATCCAACAATGTATAAAAAGAATTATATACCATGACCAAGTGGAATTTATCCAAGGTCTGCAAGGTTGGTTCAGATTTGAAAATCAATCAAGGTAATCTACAACATCAATTAGTTAAAGAAAAAAAGCCATATGATCATATAAATTAATTTAGAAAAGGCAATTTACAAAATTTAGCACCCATTCATGTCAAAAACTCTCAGCAAACTAGGAATAGAGGGAAATTTCAACTTGATAAAGAATATCTATAAAAACCCTATTGCTAACATCATTTTTAATGGTGAAAAACTGGATGTTTTCCCCCTAACATCAGGAACAAGGCAGAGATGCTCAATCTCATCACTCCTTTTCAACATCATATTGGAAGCCCTAGCTACAAAAATAACACGAGAAAATAAAACAAGAGGTATACAAATAGGAAAGGAAGAAATGAGATTGTCTTTATTCACAGATGACATGATTACCTATGTAAATAGATCAATCTGGCACCCAGTGTAGGAGGGACCCTTAACTAATTTGGTCACATAATTTTGAATCAAGAAAATAGAACTAATTTCTTAAACTCATACTAGAGTAGAGACCTTCCAGAGACCACACAAAAAAAGAAAAAAACAAACAGGCAAACAAAGCCAAACGGTCAATTTAAATAGCAAACTTGAACTGAGTTGATAGGGATGCTAAAGCACTTAGATGGAAAGCACAGAATTTCAGTAGGTGTCAAGTATCAATCCACCTGTTCTGCTTAGGCCAATTCAATTGCACTCTCTCCATTCCTTACCCACCTCAAATATTGATTTCTGTCCTGGGGGCAGAACATGACATGATAGCTGAAACTGGGTACTAATAAGCTACTTTATAATGGCAATGTATTTATTTCATCTTCTTCCTTGTCTTCTGCCAGGCTCAGACCAAACAACTCAGATAACACTAGGAACAAAAATGGCCGTAATACAATCCAACATTTCCATATGTCCTTGATGGTTTCTAAGTCAACATGTCCTTCTATAGCTACCAAACTAGAGCAGAAAATTTCAGAGCAATTCAGTCAATGAGAATGTAGTTGAGTGTCAACAATGTGTTAAGACACACTAGAGAATAAAAGGAAGTTTAGACAAGTATAGTGACGTGAAAGAGAAAAGGTAGAAGACTTAGAGTGAGATGAACCAACTTGAGTTTTGAGTCCTGCATCGTTGCCTATAGTCATGTGACAAGCAAGTTTCTTATCTCTCTGAGCCCTCAGCTTTCTCACTTTTGCAATGAGAATGATAATAAGGCAACCTGAATGTTGTGAGGATGTAATGAGATGATGCATATGAACTTTGTTGGCTGCAAACGGCTAAACAAATGCTCAGTTTGTTGTCTATTCAATTGGTAAAGCCAGTTATCAAAGCTTACACATAAGAGCATTAAGTGCTCAAAGCAGATGAGAGGTATAGGAAACAAAAACAGCAGAGGAAATATGTGAGCTGAAGTGGGCAACCAAGGCATCTCAAAAGACATAGGATTCCAGTTGAATCCTAAAGGATTCAGAGACGAATTTAGACAGGCAGGGAAGAGGGAGTCACTGACATAAAGGAAGCACTCAAAAATAGTTATTGAATGAATGAGTGAAAGCATAGAGAAATAAAACAAATTGGAATGTCCAAGAAATACTCTAGAGGCAGTGAGTAGACCAGAGTCTAAAATTAAAGATAGCCCTTGACACTGTAGAAATTTTGTTTCAATTAGTTTTCTCCCTATGAGTGCCCATGTGAACACTAAGGCATTTTCTAGAGATGGGCATTTCTGTTCCCCTGGCTTTAGAGAGAGCAAATGTCTATAGAAACCACACTGTGGCTTGTTTGACCCCTGGTACAGTGCTATCTCTCTGACCTATCTGTGACCTGAACATTTGGGTGAATACATTTCCTGTAGCCCCAATGGGACAAAATAGCTCTTGTACCTGCTGACGTATTTAGATATATATGTTATCTTAACAGCCACAGTTCTCTCTTGAAAACCACCATATCACCTAGATTGCTAAAGTCAGCTTCCTCCACAAACCACAGTACAAAAGATTCTCATGGGAAAAAGGGGTGCCAAGGTATCTTATGACTTTGGTGCTTGTGTTTTCAAAATAAAGCTTTCAGGTAAAAATAATGGTCAGAGGGTCCAAGGATTAGGGGTCTCAGGGGAAAGGCAGAGGTGGAGGATGACAGCAGGCATAGGAGAGGGGTGGGAGGCAGCAGAAATTGATGGAAAGAACCCTAGATATTTGGGCTCTGGCTTAGGGCCTATCAGTAAATCTCTCATGTCATCAGTATTGTCATACGTGCATCAGGAAGTTGATGGAAGTGACCTCTAAGAATCTTGCAGCTCTTGCATTCTAGGACTGCAAATAAAAGAGGTCCCATTTTCTGTGCTGGGAAAAGGCAAGTCAAGTCCAGCTCCTCTTCTCTAGTTCTCCTTTATTCATTCTCCCTTTCCCACTCCCTAATAACCCCGGGAAGTAACTGGACCTCTCATTAGAGAGCCAATAGATAACTACAGTTGGGTTGAATCAGTAGGTCTACTTTTTCTGTTTGTTACTTTCACTACCCCATAAAGAAGAAAAAGTCACTGGAGGGGGTTTCCTCTACCCATTAAGGGTTTAAATGGGATTTCTCATCAAGTTCTGATTCCAGAAACATCTTGATGGGTACCACACTTTACATCAGATATTGACCAGCTGGACTTTCCCCAGAGGAGACTGAGCAGAATGGCAAGGGTCTGCTGAGGAACAAGCAGGAATGAGGGTGTTCAGGCTGGACAGCAGCAGGCTCAAGAGAAGCCCAGTGATGGCCAAAAGCAGCTAAAGGATAGACAGAGAAGATGGGTTTATTTGGTGTTACTTCACAGGGCAGAACCAAAGGCTACCAGAGGAAGGTCCAGGAAGGCAGAGGACATGGCCACTAGAAACACTTGCCCACAATTAGTGCATCCACAAGTAGCTCATGGGAGTAGTGACCTCCCTGTCCCAAGAAAGGTTCTAGTCCAACAGGCTCCATGCCCATTTGCCAGGAGACCTCAGTCAGCAGGACAAGTGGCCAAAGAGTCCTTTCTGAGACTGAGATTCTATGAGTCTACTACAGAGTGGACTCTGAAGCTTGGCAAAAATGTTCTAGCTGTTTTGGTTTGACCTGCCTGAATTGTGGTAAACTGAATCCCATGAAGTGTGACTGTATGTTGCGGCTTTTTCATAGATCTTCAAGGGGGCAGAGACATCCAAGCCTTTGGCTTAAAGTTCCCCTGGTTTCTGTCTCTTCTCCCAAGCAGAAGTCCCACCCATGTGATCAGGAATAAAACATTCCAGATACAACAGAAATCATTCATTATTTAAGGGTTTTATATTTTGTCAAATGTTTTTTCTGCATCTATTGAGTGGATCATATGGTCTTTGTTTTTGCTTCTATTTATGTGGTGAATCACATTTATGGATTTGCATATGTTGAACCATCCTTGCATCGCTGGGATGAAGCCCACCTGGTCATGGTAGATTATTTTTTTGATGTGCAGAGGAATTTGGTTTGCTAGGATTTTATTGAGAATTTTTACATCTATATTCATAAGGGATATTTGTCTGTAATTTTCTTTTTTTCTTGTGTTCTTTCCTGGCTTTGAGATCAAGGTGATATTGGACTTCATAGAATGAGTTGGGGAGGATTCCTTCCTTCTCGATGTTAAGAAACAAATTCTACAGTATAGGTACCAGTTCTTCTTTGTAGGTTTGGTAAAATTTGAGTGTGAAACCATCTGGTCCAGGACTTTCTTTGCTGGAAGGTTTTTTATTGCTGCCTCAATTTCATTACTTGATATTGGTCTGTTTAGGAGCTCTATTTCCTCCTGATTGAGCCTAGGGAGGTTGTGTGTTTCCAATAATTTGTCCATTTCCTCCATGTTTTCAAGTTTATGTGCATAGTAATTTTTATAGTATACAGAGATGATATTTTGTATTTCCATGGTATCGGTTGTAATGTCTCCTTTTCCATTTCTGATTGAGCTCATTAAGGTCCTTTCTTTTCTGCTTCTGGTTAATCTAATGAGAGGCCTGTTGATTTTATCTTTTCAAAGAACAAACTTTTTGTTTCATTAATCTTCTGTATAATTCTTTTGTTGTCAATTTCATTTAGTTCTGCTCTGACTTTAGTTATTTCTTTTCTTCTGCTGGGTTTGGGATTGGTTTATTCTTCCTTTTCCAATTCCTTGAGATGATTCATTAGATTGTCGATTTGTGATCTTTCTATCTTTTGTATGTAGGCATTTACAACTATGAATTTTCCTCTCAGACTGCTTTTGCTGAATCTCAAAGATTTTGATAACTTGTGTCCACTTTGTCATTTAGTTCAAAGAATCTTTTAACATCCATCTTAATTTCCTCCTTGACTCATGAATCATACAGCACTAGGTTATTTAATTTCCATGTCCTTGTGTATGGTAGAGTGTTTCTGTTAGAATCGATTTCTAATTTTATTCCACTGTGGTCTGAGATGATAACGTGGCATAATGTCTATTTTTTAAAGTTTGTTGAGTTAGGTTTTGTACCCTAGGATGTGATCAATCTTAGAGAATGTGAGCTGATGAAAAGAATGTATATTCAGTAGTTTGGGGGTAAAATGTTCTGTAAATGTCTGTAAGGCCCATTTATTCTAGAGTTCCATTTAAGTCCATTGTTTCTATGCTTATTTTCTGCTTGGAGGATCTGTCCCATTCTGTCAGTGGGGTGTTGAAGTCCCTGGCTATCACAATGCTGCTGCTTATCAATTTGGCTAGATCAAGTAGACTTTGCCTTATGACTCTGGGCACACCTGTGTTAGGCACATAAATATTTAGGATTGTTATGTTGGCCTAGGCAAAGAATTTATGAAGAAGACCCCAAAAGCCATCACAGCAACAACAAAAATAAATAAATAGTACCTGATCAAATTAAAAAGCTTCTGCACAGCCAAGGAAATAATCAATAGACTGAATAGACAACCTACAGAATGGAAGAAAATATTTGTATGTTATACATCTGATAAGGGGCTAATAACCAGAATCTACACAGAACTCAAGGAAAACAGCAAGAAAAAAATCAACCCCATTTAAAAGTGGGCAAAAGACATGAACAGAAGCTTTTCAAAAGAAGAAAGACTAATGACCAATAAACATATGAAAAAATGCTCAACATATCTAATCATCAGGGAAATGCAAATCAAAACCACAAAGAGATATCACCTAACTCCAGTGAGAATGGCTTTTATCAAAAAGTCCCCAAACAGATGCTGGTATGGGTGCAGAGAGGAAGGAACACTTATACACTGTTGGTGGGACTGCAAAACTAGTACAACCTTTATAGAAAGCAGTATGGAATACCTCAAAGAACTAAAAGTAGACCTACCATTTGATCTAGCAATCCTACCCTCCCAATAGGGCATTAACCCAAAGGAAAAAAAGTCATTTTATCAAAAAAACATTTGCACTCAAATGTTTATTGCAGCACAATTCACAATCACAAAGATGTGGAATCAACCCTAGTGCCCATTAATACATGAGTGGATTCATAAAATGTGGTATATGTATACCGTGAAGTATTACTTAGTCATAAAAAAATGGGGAACTAATACCTTTTGTAACAACCTGGATGGAACTGGAGAACTGGAGACCATTCTTCCAAGTGAAGTATCGCAAGAATGGAAAAACAAACACCACATGTACTCACTATTAAACTGGAACTAATCAATCAACACTTATATGCACATATGGAAGTAAACTCAATGGAAATCAAGCAGGTGGGAGGGGGAAGAGTGGTTAGGTAAATTCACACCTAATGGACACAATGCACACTATCTGGGTGATGGGCACACGTACAACATGGACTCAAACTGCACAAAAGCAATACATGTAACCAAAACATTTGTACCTCCACAGTATTCTGAAATAAAAATTTAAAAATTAAAAAATAAAGATTTTGTACAGCCAACTACCCCCTTTGCAAAGTGGAAAATGTTGTAACTTTGGATTTTTCTGATCAGAGTATTAAAAAGAGGAACCCACACTTCTCTTGCTGTACAGAGGAGCATAAAATACAGTCACTTCTACACATCATCTGGGTGGACCTAACACAGGACAGTGGAGGGAATGCAGAACAAACTCCAAAGCATCCAGTAGCACATACAACCTTAGGTGACATCCAGGGAGGTGGAGGACAACTGACAAAGGCCTTCTGTCGTGGTGGTTTCAAGTTGCTTTGACTACTTTGAGACTTTGGCTTAGCTTTCATTCCTTAAATTGTTCCTTAATTTGCACCCAAAACATTCCTCTTCAAGAAATCATTAAATTTGATGTGGCAATACTGTTTTTAATAGGAAATGAACAGAAACAACCTAGCTCTTCAACCTAAGAGGAATATTTCACTAAACTCAGAACTGCTCAGACATGCTGCATTATTATGCAGCCATGAGCAAAAATCAATTAAAATCTGTGAAGCTTCTAATGTTCTCACCACAAAAATGTTAAGTATTTGAGGTGATGGGTATGTTAACTAGCTTGATTTGATTATTCCACATTGTATTTATAAATCATAACATCACTTTGTACCCCAGAAATTTATATAATTATAAATCGTCAATTTATGATTTGAAAAATTAAATCCATGAAGCAACTACGTAAAAATGCCAAGACAATGTGGAAAAACAACTGTACATATTGTAGGGTCATGACCCTATAAAATATATATGCATATGTACAATGATGTAAAAAAATTTTTTTGAAAGACAGTTGAAATGATATTGAGGGAAACATTTGAAAGACAAGTTCTCCCGCTTCCCTCTCTCCCCATAGACTGATATTTAAAATTTCCATTAATTTCACAAAATTGTTTGCATGGCAAATAATAATTTAAACAAATATTTGATCATTTCAGGATTAGGTTTTTTTTCCAGCATTACATTTTTGAGGCCAGTTCCCTTCCCCCAAGACATGTAAACTGGAGCTGGTTTGGTTGAGCTGATGTTTCTCTGAAGTTGCCGTAGCCTGTTCACTCTGAAGGTCACATGCATGGGAGAAACCCCACAGAAAATGGCTATAAGCCTAATGCCTCATTTTCTTAGCCCGAAAGGTTCTAAACCCCTCACAACAGGAAGAGGCATGCCAGCCAGGGTACTTAACGCTAATATCAACATCCACCAAAAAAAAACGCTGGCACTCTGCCCCTTTCAGTGCCCTGAGCCTAGTCTTCCTTTGGGAAGTAGCTGCTGCTCTGTTTCTTATTCAAAGCTTAACATCCAACAGACCCTGTTCCCCAGTTCAGCCTCCAGGATGGGACTCATAACTGCCACATGCTCCGCAGAGTCCTCCTGGCTAGAGTGTCAGGCTCCCCAGACCCCATCCCTGTCTCCCCGTGTTTACGATTCCTACAAACAAGCACATGGCCATAGGCAGCCTTCAAATTGGGCCCCTCCCCCACAATGTTCCTGATTTGTTACCCTAACTTGTCCCACAATCTGACAGTTGGAGGGATCCTTCCCACCTTTCAGGAAAGCCGAAGAACTTTTACCGATAACCTCAACATTGCAGATGAAAGCCATGCACGCCTGCCTCTCCCCACCCCCCTGGAGAAAGCAGAGCTAGAAATACACGTGCAGGGGCTCTAGGTTACTCACATCCCCCACAGGGCCCAATGCCACTTCTGTACTGTGATCCCAAAGGCTCTTTGCAGATGGAGCAGCACTGGCCTTTCTAGTCCCTTGAATCCTAAACAACTTTCATTCAACTGGGTTTACAAATCATATCAATTGTATTGGAGTTGTTGAACATTTCATAATGTAGAAAAAGTCACCCTGTGTTGGCCCAATAGACCATCCAGACTGATATTTGCCCTCTGATATCTGTCCCAACTCTACCCTAAGATTGGTCCCTTCCCAAACTCCAGCCCACTCTGGCCCTGCCTCTGTATATGTCAGAGTGCTTCTTCAGGGGCAATCATGTCTCTGACTTTTCTTCAGTTAGCCCTGTCTCCCCTTCATTGAACTGAAAGCTCCTTCTGGGGGGACCTGAGTTAAGACTCAGAGAATCCCCACTGCTTGGGGGGTACATAGCATGTGCTCACAAAGCACTTGTGGAACTACATGGAACAAAGACATTGCCAAACACTCTGAGTAGCCCTTAATAATCCAATGCAAATGTCACCCATGAGCTCATCTGTAATAAGTGATTTGAGTGATTTGTCACATAGAGTCTTCCAGGTATTGGCTTCTGGAATCTGGAGGTAGGCACATTTCCCTTGGCCAGATCTTCTATGCATATCTGAAACACAGTACAAGTCCTCTAACCACAGATGAATGTTGAAAGTTCAAGTAACAGGAACTATTAAGGATCATGTGTTTCAGAAAACATGAAGGCATCGTTGGCCCTGCCTCTGCCCTCCCTGCCTTCTGGGCACCCACAGCTCCAGGACACCTACTGCTGGCTGAGCCCACCCAATCCAGGACACGGAGTTCCTGAAGGCCACTCTCCCGTCTCCCCATCTCACCCCAATGTCTCCAGTGCTGCTTCTCTAACAGCCAGTGTCCCCTTGAGTCTTCTTTTGGGTGTCTTCCTTCAATCATGGCCTTGTTTTCCTGTTTACACATTTCTGAGCAATTAGAGGCAAGAACTCGTTCAGCTTCCCTCCGGTTTCCAGCCAGTGACTGTCTAGAGCTGAGGAGAGCCTTAAACCTATTCTCTACTGATTAAATTGGGACAGACTGTGATGTCCTAAATTCAAGTCATTCAGGATTCTGGGGAAACTGCCCCACATACTACTAGAACTTCATCCTCAGCTTTGAAACTCTTCCTAGGTGCAGAAGTGAAGATGGCGACACAGAGAAGCATGGGGTCTCCAAGTCACTGGGCTGACTGTGGCTCAGCCCCTCACATGCACCTGGAAGGGTCCCTCACAACGTGAGCATCACGGCAGCACACTCTTAGTCCGTGCAAATACCTGGAAGCATGTAGTTTTACACAAGAAGGGGAATCCAGTAATTCGGGCTTTGATATCTCCAGATAGATATTCAGTCCTTGGAAACCTCCTGCCTGCAGCTCTGCTTGGAAGTATAGACCTTTCTCTCAAGCACGGGAGAAATTTTGTTCAGAAACTTGAAAATTATTTTAACTGAAGAAAAGTATTGCAAAAATTTTCTGCATGTGAATACACATAATTGTACACATTCGCTTGAAAAATTGGGAAAAAATATCAACCTAATGAAAATCTGCATATTGTTAAAAATGTAGTTCTAATTTCTTCAGGTACAAATTCAATTTATTTAATATTCGTGTTATTCATTTCATGTGGGAAAAAATGGTAGTCTGTGTCTCTCAAGGAACTTTTCCATTTCTTCTAAGTTGCCTAATTTACTGACATAACATTCATAATATCCTTCATTATCCCCTTAATAGTGGCATCACCTCTCTTATACCCAATATTGGCCACTTGTGTTTTCTTTTTGTCTGATAACTTTGGTGATGGGTTTATCATTTTTTCTTGACCTTCTCTCAGAACCAACTTTTGATTTTCTCTATTTATTGAATCTGTGTACATTAGTATTTTTTACTATGATCTTTATAATTTCTCCTCTTCTGCTTATATTTTTGGGGTTTTATTTGCTCTTATTATTCTGCTTTCACCTTTCTTAAGGTGAAAGATGAAATCACTGATTGGAGATCTTCTTTGCTAATACAGGCATTTTAGTGCTACAAATTTTCACCTAAGTACTGCCTTAGCTGCATACCACAAATTTTAAAATCCCATATTATCATTTCCATGCCATTTAAAATACTTTCTAATGTCTCTTTTGATTTCTTCTTTGACCCATGTGTTATTTAGAAGGGTTATATGGTTTCCAAATTTTGAAGATTTTCCAGACGTAATTCCTTTACTGATTTTTAATTTAATTCCATTGTGATCAGAGAACATATTTTTTATGACCTGAATTCTTTTAAATGTATTGAGACCCAGAATATGTTCTATCTTGGTAAATTTTCTGTGTGCACATGACAAAAATGTTCATTCTGCTGTTGCTAGGTGAAATGATCTATAAAGTATTAATTGGGTCAGTTGGGTGATAATGTTGTTCTGGTCTCATATATCCTTATTGGTTTTCTATTTGTTTTGTAGATTTTTCTATTCCTCTTAGCAGTTCTATCAATTTCTGCTTCATATATTTTGAAGCTCTGTTATTAAGTACATAAATGTTTAGGATTAATGTCTTCTTAATGAATTGACCCTTTTTATCATTATGAAATGACTTTTTATCTCTGGAAATTTTCACTATTCTGAAATCTACTGTGGTTGACCATAATGTGGCTATTAGAGTTGGTATATCTTTTTCATGCTTTTACTTTAAACCTATTTGTGTCTTTACATTTGAAATATTTATGTTAATCCTTAAATATGAAGATTAAATCTTTATATTTAAAATAGGTTTCTTGAGATAGCAGAGTCACATAGCAGAAGTGTGCTGGGCCCATAAAATGTGTTTCTTGTAGGCATCATGTAGTTGGATCTTGCTTTTTTATCAAATCTTACAATATCTACCTTTTTATTTGGGAACTTACACCATTTCCAGTTAACATGACTATTGATATGGCTCAGTTTAAATCTACCATCTTGATGCTTGTTTTCTATTTGTCCTATCTGTTTTGTTCCCATTTTCCTCTTTTTCTACGTTCTTTTGGATTGAGTTTTTGTGTTATCTCCTTTGATGGCTTATTAGCTAGACTCCATTGTGGTTACTTCAGAGTTTATAGTATGTGTGAAATGAAAAGAAATATATTTAGTTTCTGACTCTGTTTCCTAACACTGAGCTCCTAAAACTCTGATAATATCCTAAGCAATGGGAATGCTAGGAGCATGTTTGGTTCTAATATTTGGTCTTTGACCCTGGTTCCTGACACTGAACTCCTAAGTCCCTTGAAATTTCTTAGGTGATAGAAGCATCTTTTTCTCTAATGAAGCAACTTTTGATGTGTTCCTGGATGGGGGCTGGTCACCAGAAAGACCAAGCCATGATCAAAAACTCAAAACTTTCAGCCCCATCCTCCATCCTTGGGGAGGGGAGAAGAGTTGTAGACTGAATTAGTAATAAATTATGCCTATATGATAAAGCTTCTGTAAAAATTCTTAATGTACAGGCTTAAGAGAGCTTCTGGGTTAATAAACATATCCACATGCTAGGAGGGTGACACACCTCAACTCCATGAGGACAGAAAGAAGCTCCTATACTTGGGACACTTCCAGATCTCACCTTCTGTATCTCTTCATCTGGTTGTTTTTCTCAGCTCATTTGTTTTTTGTCTTTCAGGGATGACTGTTCTTTTTTGCCTCATGTCCAAAGTCTAGACCCTGCTATTTCATATTAGGCAGAAATGGAAGTCAGGACTGTGGATACCATTTTAACATCTGTGACAGTGGTAGCCATCCCAGCATGCCAAACGCGGGGGAGGGGGCCAGGACTTTATCTGTTCTTCAATAAGATGATAAAATTTAAAGAGATTATAAAATTTAAAGAGATGATACAGTTGTTTTTCAAGGGTGTAAAGAGCCAGGGGCGAAATACATATAAATACCTTAAGAAAACCGAAGAAATGGAAACTTTAACCAAAAGTTTGTTGTGATATTGAAGAAGTAATAGATGGTTACCAAAAATTAGGCAATGTGTAACTTGATATTGAATATAGAGGAATAAGCTTATATTTGGAGGTCAGGAACTCTGCTCCTGTGTCACGGGCAAGAGTTAGGCCCTGTGCTGTGGCCAGGGTCTTCTCTGGTCAATAAACTTAGAATATTTGTGTCATAAACCCAAGTCACTCAAGTTGAGATGACACAATTGTTTTCTGTTGTTTCAAAATTTATTATTTTTAATTTATTATTTATTTATTTATTTGTAGAGACTGGGCCTCACTATGCCCAGGCTGGGGTGCAGTGGCTATTCATAGGCAAATCTTAGTGCACTACAGCCTTGAACTCCTGGGCTCAAGTGGTTCTCCCACTTCAGCCTCCTAAGTACCTGGGACGACAGGTGACACAATTGTTTTCTTATTCGATGAGTGCCTTTCTAGTCCTAGATTTAAACTTAAGTATAGAAATGATTAAATAAATCAAATCTACCTAAAGAATATTAAATTTTGGAACAACGTATATAAATTTAATATTTCAATCCACATTATATTTAAAAGAATTTGCATATTAGAATATCTAACACATTAGACTTGTGGTGCTAATTGAGAGTGTCTATTACTTTTAGTCTTATAATTTTCAGTTGAAAATTATAATATGCTTTAAGTTTATAAAGAACACTTAGAGTTACCATATATATCTAAAATATTTTGAAAATTATGAAATACTTCAGAAGACAGTGTTGATTACACAGGTGGAACACTTAAATAAAAATAGAATATATTGAATTTTAAAGGCAATTTGAATATTTTAGGGGAAATTATAGAAGACCCTTTAAACATGATTCTAAATGCTAGATTTTTGCCGGATAAACTTAAAAGCTTAAGAGAAAACTAGTTTTCAATTAAAAATGTCAATATACAATTTGAAACAAAAGTAGACCTTGAATAATCTTTTATACATCAATGCTCCCCACTTCTCTGACATCGACAGAAGGAACTCCAGGCCTCCTAAGCACCATGTGAAAATGATGCCTCTAAGCTGTGGTCAGTCACTGAAGGGTTTCCATGAGGCTACGGATAGCTAGCACTCATTAGATGCTAACTCTGCACCAGGCACTGTCCTCACTGATCTGTCACAAAAACCCTCTGAAGTGGGGATTATTTTTAGCCCCCGTTTTACCAGTGAAGCCACGAAGGTTCTCAGCCACATAGATGATGGGTTGACGAGATGATACAGTCGAGGAGGCCAGCTGGGAGGTGGCTGCCACCACCCCAGAGATGGTCACAAGGGCATGTGCTATGACTGTTGCTGGAGTTGGGGAAGGAGGACAGACCTGAGAGGAGAGCTGGGAGAGGGCCACTTGGGAGGTAACCACTGGATTAGCTAAGAGACAACGCTGAGTCGAGGTCACTCCTGGGAGGTGGGTGGGGTCCCTGGGGAGGAGAGCGGGAGACCAGCTGGGGAGAACGGGAAGGTTTAAGAGGAGACAGGATAGAATCTGAGTGCCCCTGGAAGCAGTCAGTGCATAGCACGACATGGGAGTCTGAAAGTCAGGACAAATATAGGGGTTAAAACCTGGGGAGGCAAAACACTGGCACTCATAGTGCTCTGAAAAGAATGTTGCTAATCCAATTCAAGTCACAACTAGTTTTTGGCTAAAGCTAGAGTTTTGTTTTGGTTTGTTTGATAATTTTTACTGATCTAGGTCTCTAAGGGCTAACATGGAATTGATGTGTGAACTAAAGCTGCCTTTTCACAACCACTCCAAAGAGAAAATGATGTAGGCAGCTACTGTGTATACAACTACATCCAAAAAACAGCAAGGCCTCCTGCTCAGGGTTGCAAAACAGAGCACTCCCCAAACCAACGATGGGCAATGCGTACGCTAAGTGCAGGAAGAACCAAAGAGTATTAGACTGGTAGTGGCCTTCAGAACGCAACCGACATCCCTCTGTCCCTGGCATTCAAATACCTGCTGTCCACCAGCAGGTTAAGTAGGTCAGTCCAACATGTACTAATGAGTCCTGAAGTGTCTTCCAAGATTCCGGATCTGGTCTTGCCTCCAACATTGCCAGGTTCTAGAAACTTTGTTATTTCTCCTTTTGTTCATTTGGATCATCAAAGGGGTAGGACACATAATCATTTTTCCATTGTTTAAGCAGAACACATCACAGTGGCGGAGACGTGGTAATTGAATTTACCAAATACAATTACCTCCACTCAACCCCCCTCTTCCTCAGTTAGCCTTTCTGCATCAGGAAGATCGAACCCCACCTCTCACAGGACCCTTGCATATTTGAATGGCTTCCCAGGAGTCTTTGAGTGGCATATAATTATACTTAATTTAATTTTTTTGTCATTAGTCCCAGACGCTTTGATCCAAAGTTTCTGTTATTCTGATATAAGGAAAATAAAGCTCCACCTCAAATTCAATATTTGCCTTTGCATACGGCTTGCTGTTCACCCTACGAGTAACCTTCTGGGAGTCTTTGGTTCCTGCAGCCATTTCTGGGCTGGGCACCTTTTCCAGTTTCCTTAAATTTCCCCATCAGTTATCAAGGTCACCAGGGGCCTGAGCAAGCTCTGGATTCATGGACACTTCTAGAGCTCAAGGTCTCAGGAGGTGACACATGGGAGTCTACCATTTCTCTTGTTCTCCACATGAGGCCAGAAGTCCTCAGACCTTGAGGTAATGGGGCGTTCCTTTCGAAAACGCAAGTTGATGGGGAAAGAATAAAGCTGTCGCCATTTGTTTCAGGCAGTGAGTGTAGCAGAAATCAGTCTGGCCCACCTTCCGCTTTTAAACCAACATGTACCCCTGTCCTCAAGGAATTAACAATATTACGGAAGAAAGAAACAGAGGGGGAAAAAAAAAAGTCAGTAACAGCAGGAGGCCAGATGAAATACAGGCTGTCGGAGAGGTGCAGATGTATGCAGAGGGACTTCAGGAAAGGGAACAAACTTACCAGGCCACTCCTCTTCAGCTTTTGGGCAACCCCCTCCCCACCTTGGTGTCTAAGCTAAGTATCACACTGTCCTCAACTCCGTTATCACTATCCTTTAGGGACGGCCTGGACTCTCCACAACTTAGATTGAAGCGTTTACCCTCCAGACCTACCGACTTCCTTTTCACCCAGTTCCTGGCACCATCGTGGCAGATTTTGTATCGTGTAAATGACACCTAACATCCCAGTCTCCAGGTCCTTAACATTCTCAACTCCAGAGACGACCTCCTTTCCATTCTGGGCTGTTCATCCCCTGGTCACACCTTCTATTTTAACAGCCCCGAGAACAACCCTATCATTCAAGTCTTAGCCTCAGTACCCTACAGATCACAGCCTCTCAGCCCCGCAGCTCTCACTCAGGTCCTCCCCCTGCACCTACTTTCTGACCTCACCTTGACATTGCAGGTCCTGACTCTACCTGGTCCCTTTGTGCCTCCTGACTTCACTTCCCCATCCAGACACCGTAGAGGGTTTTGCTTCTATTGCTGCCTTGTCAACCACCTCGGCTCCGTCATCTTCTAGTCTTCCCATCATGTCCACCCCATAAACTCCTAATCCTGGATTCATCTAAATATCCACCTCCTAGATCAGGGTTACCGTTAGGGCTGCTGGAGAAAATCTCACCCCAGTGAAGAATGACGCCCCACAAATTTCTTCTAAACATTTATGTTCTTCCTCAAGTTCTCAACCCAACTGCCTTCTTAGTTGTCCCTAATTCTTATTTTACAGATACATAAAATCTCTCAGCTTCCTGCCCCTCCACCACCAGCACCTAGAAATCTAACTGTGTCTCAGCCTTACCCCTCCTCAGGGGAAAAGACATTCTGGATGTTCAGACGAATCTGTTACCACTGACTTCCCCAGGGCCCTGGCTCCCTTGGGAACAGGTTCTCTTCAGCGACCATCAGCCTCTGGGCTCCCATCAGACTGTTCACGTTGTCCTGTAAACAAGCTCGTGCCTCTTCTTTCTTTGAAAAGTCTCCTTCGACCCATCCCTCCCCGCCTACTTTCACCATACAGATACAGTACACCCTTGTTTCACAGCCAAGCTTACAGGACACACGGTCTGCAGTGTCAGCCTCCACTTTCTCACTCCAGTTCCCTCCAAACATGGGGACACCAACACAGCTTCCAGCCCTCCCACACACCTGAAAGTGCCAGGTCCACGTCTCATGCAGATGTCCAATGGACAGCTCCAACTCAACACGTCCAAAGCCAAACTTCTCGTCTTTGAACCCAAACCCTCCTCACCATCTCAGTTCAGGGTAGTACCATGCTGCCAGTTGCTCATGCTAAGAAATTCAAGGTCACCTTTTTCTTCTTTCCTTTGCATCCCACATCCCAATCCATCAGGAATTCTTATGGCTTGACCTTCAAAATATATCCAAAATTTGACCAATTCTGACCACCTCCACTGCCACCACCCTGACCCAACGTGCCTGGATCACTCTAACAGCACGTCACCCTCCCTACAGCCTGTTATCAACACACTGGCCAGAGGGATCTTTTTAGAACAAAAGTTAAACCATGTCATTCCTTTACTCAAAACTCCTTAGTGGCTCCCAAAAGCCAAGCTCCTTCTGCACCCACCAGGGCCTGGAAGACTTGCCTCCACCTTACGCCTGACCTCCCTGACCTTTTCTTCCTCTACTCTCCCCCACTCACTCCTCAGCCACCCAGCTTTGTTGCTAGTGCTCTAGAACATGCCAGGCCTGAGACCTTGTTAATGGCCATGCTCTTTGCCTGAAACTTTTCCCTATATTCACATGGTCAACTCCCTGCCATTTTGAAGTCTTTGCTCAAATGTAACTTCATGAGAACTGTATTTAAAACTGCAACCCTGCCCAGCATTCTTGATTTCCCCTTCATATGTTCTACATTTTTTATCTATAGCTCTTACCTAAGATAAGGTATCCATGTACTTCTAACATGCTGTAAATACACTTATCTGTGGTGTTGATTCTTCATTAGCTATCGCCCCTCACTGGAATGGAATTATTCACTGATATAGCCTAAGCTCTAAGAACAGTGCCTGGTAGACAGTAGGCACTCAATATATATTTGTGGAAAATGAATGGAATTGCAAAGGTCATCAGTGACCTGCCAAAGCCAAAGGGAACGTTCTAGTCCTCACCTTACTGAATATACCCGTAATTCTGCCATCACTGATCATGGCATCTTCCTTGAACCTCTCTCCTCCTCTAATTTTTCTTCTTTATCTCCGGCTACTTCCCCCTGCCTCCACTGTAGGTCTTTCTTCCCTTAAGTGTGGACATGCCTCCTAGCTGCATCTTAAATCCTCCCTCCTCCCTAGTCTTCACATTCTCCCTAATAAAAAAAAAAAATCACCCACACCCAAGATGTCAGCTGCCACCTGAACATTGGACAATTCTAATATACATACCTTCAGGTATCCACATCCCCCTCTCCCCTGCCACCTCCTAATCACCTTGTATTTGAGCTGCCGTCACAGCTTGTTCACCCAGCTGCTCAGTCACCTGGGGGAAACCTAAACTCCCCTGGGGCAGGCACAACAGGCCCTCCAGGTGGCCTCATCTGCAGCCGCACCCCACCAATACCCCACTCCAAGAGTCCTGCGCCACGTGCCGTCTCCACTGCAGGCGCCACGCTCATACCTCCCGCTCCTGTGGGTGCTTCCCCTCTAACGGTCAAGTCCTTCCACTGCCCACCCATCTTCCCACAGCTCATTCTTTAAAGCTCAGGTTCGCCGTCCTCCTAGAGCCTCATCTGACTCCTTCAAGCCACGCAGAACACTCTGCCTAGGCTCCCACCACATTTTGTACATACCCCACCACCATGGCAATCACCCCGTGGCCTTGTAACTATGCTAGACCTTCCCTGTTGACCTCCATGTGGATGTGACAGGTAGGCAAGGGGAAAGGCCGGGGAAGCTGTGAAGCCACAGTAGATGTGAGTCACTGAGGGAGGCAGGAACCGGTGGGGAGACAGACAAGGAAACAATTACATCTCAATAGGGGTGTTGCTGTCATGTGTGCCACATGCTATCCATGTGGAAACTGAGGCTCAGAGACCCTAAGCAGCTTCAACAAGGAGCAAGAAACAAAAAGACTTGGACCTATGCATCCTGGTGACTGAGGATATCAGTTAGGGTTCAAGTACAGGAAACAGAATCCACTCGTTAGTTGGATTTTTTAAAAAAATTCAATAGCTTTAGGCGGTACAAGAGGTTTTCTGTTACATGGATGAACTGTATAGTGGTGAAGTCAGGGCTTTTAGTGTACCTTACACAGTGAATCGTGGGCATGGCAGGAGAAGAGGGCTCTAGGCTGAGCAGTCAGAAGTGATGACCAGAACTGTGCCATCTAACTCACCCAGTGGGGGAGCTGCCATCTCTGCCATAATCAGGAGGCAGAGAACCAAAGCTTAGCACCTAAAATTGTTGACATCAAGAACACACTGCCAAAGCTCCAATCCCAGGATCGGGGGAGCACTGCACCCCCACTGATGTACCATGACACCCATGAGCTAGCAGCTGCACAGTGAGTCACTGCTGCAGAAACGTCCACACCCCAGAACTGCACTGGCCACCAGCAAGAGCCAGAGCATGTAGACGCTTCCGCCCCATGTCCACCTTCTAGAGATTGCATTGGTGCACCTAATGGTGGAAACTGACTTAAATCTAGAATCCCAGGAGCAGGGGAACCTGGGGAATGCCACTGTTAGTTTCCCAGGATCTCAGGTACAGGAAGACACACAGAAGTTTGAAATGGATGCCAAGCACGGGTCTACAGCGTTCCCACCCAGGCGGCACCAGCAGGGAAATGCACTAAGTGATGTGCATGTTACCATGGCAGAGTTTCTCTAGGGGAAACAAAAGTTTTGTGTGCTTGTTTGTTTTAGAACAAATTGCTGAGAAACATTTCCATTCCTGGGGAAAAGAAAGTTTTCCTTGCTTTCTTCCCTGCTGAAAATGTCTAAGAGAGGGGGGTGGGACGGGACTTCCATAGCAAATATCGTGTGATGGTCAACAAAACACACGTGTGTCTTCAATGAAAGTTTCATGGCAAATACAGAAGAATTCACATACTGGTTCTTCAAGTGACTTTTGATATAGGCGAAGGCTTAACATGGACATGAATCAGGGAGCTCACTTGTCCCCACATCTGTCATTGGACTGCTTGACCCTTAGGTCAGCCACTTACAAACTTCCCCAAGCCTGTGGGTTCTGTAGGGAAGTGGGGAGAGGGGAGAGGAGTGCAGGGCAGGGTGGCGGGGGAGAGGGTGTGAGGAAGGGCCTGCAGAGCTGGCCTCTCGATCCCTTCTGCCAGAAGAGCCATAGTTTTATCTGTCTTGTCTTAATTCCACATAAAATTTCTTTCACAAAAGGGTTTCATTGCTTTTAAAAATATTTGAAAATTAGTCTTTGATCATCTCTCTTAAAAGCCAATTTCTTTTTTCTTTCTTTTCTTTTTTTTTGTAGACTCAGTTGTTGGAAAAAAGTCATTTCTTAAAACAGACTTTTGGTAGGAACCAGACAGAGGACAGCGTGAGGATTTACACTGACCTACACGACCAGAATTCTGTTCAGCTGATCAAGACTGACCCGAAAGCATTTGAGAGGCATGGCACAGCCAACTCTGTGGTTGTCGAGTCCAGACGGTAAAGTCTGTGCTTTTTGTCTCCACTGTTGCCCACAGAACCCTGCTCCAGGCTGGGACCATGGCACAGAACGTCAGGGTACAAAGGGAGCTTGGAGACCATCAGGCCCAGTGCTCTCATTTTACAGATGAGAAGACTGAGCTCTGGAGGGAGGAGGGGACTCGGAAGCCGCAGAATTCGGACCTCTCCCCCAGCCCCAACTCCTTTTTGTGGGCTCTTCTACCTACCTTCTCTTGCCAGTTCTGAATTTAGGCAACATCTTGCCTGCACCTACGACTCCCTTAGAATTAAAATGCACACCTCACAATGCTAGCAGTGTTCTCCTGGGAGTGCTGAGCACTGACTGGAGATGGGTGATTCCAAGAACGCCGCAGCAAATAAATGTCTCCATCAATCATAGAAGCAGCTGTCTGAAAGGGCCTGAACTGGAGGAAAGAAATGCCTCTTGCTGCCTTTTGTTCTTCCCAGAAAATTTCCTACCATCTTTGTTGTCCCTCTCCTCTCCTTCTTGGGCAGAACTCCTGTCTCTACTCCCCAAACACAGCCTGCCAAACAGGGCTGAGTTCTCCACCTACTCTCAGAACAGCCCAGTCCTGGATTTGCAGGGAGCAGCAGCAGCCTGGTGAGGCGAAGCCCAGCCAAGGGCACAGCTCATTCCGCCGGAGGGCAGAGCTCTGCAGAGAGCCAGGCTGGCAGGCCCACTTTTTAGACTGACAGGCAGCTAGAGGCTGAGTCAAGACAGTGTCAGGGTGGAGGGCGCCTTCTAGAAGGATGAGGAGACCAGGGTGATGAGGAGAATCTGCTGGGGGAGTCCTGTCCAATCGAGGGCTCACCTTGCCCCCTGTCACTGCTTACGTGTGACCGGACAGACACGATTACCCCAGGTGCAATACCGGAGAAGCTGAAGTATCTGCCCAGGCCAGGCATTGCCTGTTCCTTCCACAGCGCCACCACCCTCCTCGTCTCTGAGGCCCGAATTCAGGCAAGTCCTGTTGATTCTTCGGGTGTAATGGTTTACATCTGTCCCCCGGCTCCATTGCGGTCTCACACACCTTCCCCCTGGCCCAGAACTTACAATCAGCTCTTAAATGGGCCCCTCTCCTCGGTCTCCCCAACCCTCACTCATACACAAACAGCCGCGTTAACCTTCCTAACACTGCTCCGCACGTGATCCTTCCTCACAGACTTGCAACACTGCCCGGCGTCATCAGCCAGGACTTCAAGGCACTCTTTCTCTGGACCTCCTAGCAAGCTTCCAGGCGCGTGTCCCCATTACGGGTGCACCTGCGCCTGTGTGTACACACACGGCTTTTGGTTAAGCCAGAATGATGTATCCTCTGTTCCTTGAGAAATGTCCCATGGAGTCCTGTCATCGTGCCACTGTACCATGCCCCCACCTGGCACACCCTGCCCTACCACATGCACACGTCCAAATTCCTTTCATCTTCTCCACCTCCTGGGCCCAGAGAGCCCTGTCCGTCGTGAATGCACACCCCTTTGTCACCTGCACCATGGCCTCCAGACGGCTGGCAAGCTGGGCAGCGCACATGTCATTATCCCCTTTTTACCGAAGTGGACGCTGTGCCTAAAAGGCTGAAGGACGTGGGTCCCCACGGTTGCACGGCCATGGCTGGGTCAGCAGAACTAGTTCTGGTCTCCAGCCCAGGCCTTTCCCATTCTCCCTGCAACACCAGTGACACAGGGGAACGGGGAGGAGGAGGCAGCAGGGGAGGGAGGTCAGGCCACTGTGAGGACGTCTCTCACTCACGGTCCAAAGACCCCGAGGAGAAGCAGTGAGTAATCGTTGGCTTCCCAGTCAGCCAGAAAAAATAGGACAAGCTCTGCTAAGGCGGAATCCAGCCCAGCGCCCACCACGTGGTCAGCCAGCCCCAAGGCAGGGGAGCGGGCTGCTTCCTGTCCACACGCCCCTGGCCATGTGGCAGAAACTTGAGGGGGCAATGTTCTTAGTTTCCTGGGAGGTAGGACTGAGAGGCAAGTGCCACCTTTGTATATTTCTGTGTAATCACGCTGACTTGGGGAGTCCGACACCGTTTGTCGGACGGTGCAGGAAAACACAGTAGCCAGGCCGTCAAAACAGGGCGCCTTTGTCCACGGCTGACACCCTGGCCCAGAGCCCAGCTCGGTTCCAGGGGAGGATTTAGGTCAGAAGAAAAATGGGGCTGGGGGTGCCCGCAGCCTTAAAGTCTATTTCAGGATGGGCTTGAGAATGTGTTTCACCTCTTCCCATGGCCATGCCTATGCCCCCCCGGGCCCAGGGTGGGAATGGCTGGCCTCACCTTGGTAATGACAGCTGATTTCAGGAGAAAGTCTCGGGAGGCCTCCTCAGCCCTGCGAAAGAGCTATCTGGCAAATTCCCATCTGCGCTGGAAATTCCCCAGGCCATTCTGTTAGGCTGTCACCCTTTTCCAGTCAGCGGCAGTCAGAAAGTCTCTGCTGACCTCTGTGGAGACCACAGACCCACGCACAGGGGCTGTGACCCCATCAGAAGCTTCCCGGCAACCGGGGAGGGGAGGAGGTGCCAGCAGGGCCACGGGGCTGGGAGTGATTTCCAAAGCAAACAAGCTGCCCGCTTTGCCAGGCAAGAAGGATGTTGTCCCGAGCCATTTAGAGTTCGGGAGTTTTATACTGAGTTCCTTTTCCATGGCCTTCACGACTCGCCGTTATGTTTTCCCTTCAAACACCTTTTCCAAGAGGCCACTTGCCACAGGGGTCAGACAGAGAACTTGCCCTGAAACCTAGTTCTTATCCTCCATGCACATTTTTAGGGTTGGCCAATATTTGGGGGTTTCTGCATGTTTTCTGAAATAGGGTAACCTGCTCTGGCCTGGCCTTGGCCGCTGACTGTGATTGTCCCTGCTGGCCTCGCCTGCCATCTCCTGGACGAAGGCGGTACTGCTGCCACAGAGATGAGCTCCCGCCCAGGTTTCTAGAGCAAACTTGAAAATGAACCAGGGAAGGGCCTTGAAAAAAAACTACTCTTGAATGGCAAGAGGCCAATAATAAGTTTCATTTGCTACATCAAAGATGCACACTTCATGATATACTTCTTTCTTTCTTTGCCATTTCCAGCATGTCTTGCTTCACTCACCAGTCAACAAGAGTATAATTGAGCATCTACTATGTGCCAGATGCCATGCTAGGTAGACAAGAATCTGACGGTCCCTGTCCCAAAAAAGGCTGAAGCCTAAAGGTACAGAAACACGTGAGCCGACAGTAATATTTGAATGGAGTTAGTTCACTAGAGAGTTGTACCACATGCTACAAGGCCCCAAAAGAGGAAGTCTGCTTGTGGCAAAAAAGGGAAATGGTCCAAGAGAAGGTGACATCTGACCAATATTGACCAGGGAAAATCAAAAATCAAGGGCAGAGAAGGTTCAATTAAATGTTGTCTAATGGAAACTTCCACCACTTCCTTTATACCCCATAGGTCAGCAACATTGTTAGTAGAATACTGGTCACTAGGAACCCTGGAGAGTGTCTTAAAGAGGGGAGGTAGGTGAAGGGTATGGGATCTTTTTGAGACAGTTTAGAAGTCCATCCACAGATGTGGAACAGTGCCGAGCCCAAGAGGAAGTTAAAAACCAGACTTTGGAGTAAAACAAACCTGATTTTCGATCTCAACTTTGCTATTTAAAAGCTGTGTGGCATGAGCAAATCACTTAACCTCTCTGAGCCATAGTTCCTTTGCACATAAATAGAAGTGATAACAACAATCCCCCATGAAGGGAATGAAACAAAGTCATGCATGTGGACCCCTAGCCGAAGGCCCAACCCATACATGTCCTCATGAATGATTGGCAGTGGTGGTAGCAGGGAACAATGCCAAGGTCCCAGCATGGTTCTTCCATAGAGCCCTCAGGGTTCACCCGTTCCCAGAGACATCCCCACACCTCTCAGGCATCTTCCAGATACCGCCTGGGACATACTCATATTAAAACAGTATTTGTTGTTTATCTGAAATTCAAATTTAGCTGTTCCTCCTTTATTTTTAGCTGCTAACTGTGGCAACCCTACTTCCAATCCCATGTTGTGGGTGTGACACAAGGTAGTGAAGGGAGATCACAGGAGTGGATTGGGGCTGCCACAGAAGTCCCTTGAAGCTGCAGGGAGTGCACACCAAGGTCAGAGGCTTGCCGGCAGCTTCTGCAGGTCAAAGCTTCGTTTTGATCCACCCTCAAATAATGATCCCAGTGTCACTAAAGCAGGTTCCCTGTGAGTTCTGTGGGAAAGTAGTTCTGAGTAAGGGAAACACAGAGCACACAGGGAAAAATGAGTCTAGAGCCAAACAAACTTGGGAAAATCTGCATTAAACAAAGTGCACAGGTTCCTTCGATGCTAGGCTTCTCAGACCCTTCAATACACTGATGTGAACTGTGAATTTCTAGCAGGGGAGTATGGCATACAATACTTCCCAAAATTGTCTGGTCATGGAAACTTGAGCTTCATGGTACATCCCTTGGTACTGGCTTCCTGAGAAATACTCCCTGGGGAATGCTGCCTTAAGGTTGGCATCAGAAAGAAAAGGTATGTCCAAACTCCTACAAACCGCAGCAAGACCCAGGTGCCAATACAGTCCCTGGAAAAGGGAGCCATGTTTGAACTTGCCAGCAATGAAGGCAGCCTCTTAACCAGCAGACAGACCACACAGCCATGGCCCCGGTTTGGGTTTTGAAGGAGGGTCCCACGTGAAGTATTGTAAGCTGATGGGTGTTCATTGTCTTGTGGCACAGGGAAGGGTTCTGAGCAGCCTTCCCCCTAACACCCAGCCATCTCCCCCATTATCCTTCTTCTGCACCTAGAACTATTCTCTAGGGTTAACAGGTCTCAACACTGGTGCAAACGCAAATATGCCTGAGAGGAGTGGCGCAGTAGGCCAGTCACCAAGACTCAGCGTGATTCTTAGATGGGATCCCTCTCGGGTGGCAGCTGTGTTTTCCTGGCAGGGAAGTTACTGGGGCTCCGAGCGGGGTCTAGTGGTACGCGCGTAGGGAAGGGGCAGGGCCTGAGCTGTCCCAGAGAGCAAGGGCCCACTGGGGCTGGCAGAGAAGAAACACAAGCTACTAAGCTAAGGGCATTCAGAATTTGCCCAGCTCAGGTCTGACATGGAATCTTACAAAAATCTAAGCACGGCCCTGGAGTGACTGCCCCTCGCATGCAGCTGGAGGCATAGGTGCGGCTCATCTCTGGGGACTCCCATCAGTCAGGGGCCTCTCAGTCACCTGTGGGATCTCATAGCACTTACAGGCACAGGTCAGCCTCAATCTGGGCCTATTCTAACCCACTCCCTGACTCTGGAAGCTGAGCCCCCCACCTGCTACCCCAGTTCCAGACTTGTCGCTTACTCTCAGCCCCTCACCTTATTTCTTCAGCCCTGAGCTTGCTTCCCTGCCAGACCCTCCCCTCCTCCTCCTGCCTTAGTCTTCTGTCTCCCATCTCTTAGTCTGGCATCCCTTCAAGGGTCCTACCCCAAGCCACAGGACAAACCCCGCTGCTTGCTGTCTTGGTTGTCAATGCCGCCTACTTGCTGGAAGGAGCCTCCAGGGGGCACGCTCTACCTGCCTGCTGGGACAGTTGCTGACCGCCTCCTGCCAGATGTCCCCAATGCTGAAGGCCCCCCTTATGGTTCCATGGCATGGTGGGTCTGGTGCCCACGGTTCTGGTCCAGCTCCCAGGTATTCCTGCATGTGACATACTCCTCCCTGCCTTCATCTCCTCCCTGGAACGCAGACCTCCACAAAGCCAGTGCTGCAGCTTCAGCTTGTCACCAGGCATTCTCTAGAGCTGAAACCCCTCCGAAGGGTCTTGTGGGTTCAGCTTTTCTGGGGTGACCTTTGGATGATTCTGCAAAGGGCCAAGAGCAGGAATCCCTGGAAAAACTGGGCTGAAAACCTCCTCCAACAAGCTGGGGCCACCAGGGGGCAGTATTGGCCAACACTCTTCAAGGAGTTGAGGTCGCCCTCCTGTTGTTAGAGGGCGGGGGAGGATGGAGTAGCGCAGAGAGAGGAGAGTTCTGTGTTAACTAACGCAATGTGAAAAAAGGGTGTCAGATGAAACAGTCAAGGCGGCTTTATTGAGGCAGATCCCAACAAAGTCACAGGGGAGACCTTCCATTTCCTCACTCAGCTGAGCCAGTTTGAGCACCAAGAGCCAAGAACGCACATTCTAAAAGCCCCAGTGATATTGTCCTCAAGGTACAGGGCTAAAAAGAAATTTAAGAGAAAAAATAAATAAATAAGCAAAAGGCCAGTTGGGAGTGGCGCCGGCAGCAAGCGCAGGACCCCAAGCCCAGCAGATGTGAGGTGGGAGCAAAGGTACCGCCCACAGGAAGTGGGGCGGGCGACTCACCCTCATTTTCACAGCAGAAGCTGCAACCCAGAGGGTTTCAATGACTTGCCTCAGTCTTGGCTTAGCAAATGGCAGAGCTGGTGCCAGAAGCCCAGGACTCCTGTCCCTGGTACAGAACATCTTCCAGGGCACTCCACTGGTCCCCTTTTTCACCCCAAATGAATCAACAAGTTGTTACCGAGAGCTACTGTGTGCCCAGGCTGGAGGGTCTCCAGGGCTCCTTCCAGCTCTGAATGACGAAAGCCCCGGATTTCAGCCTGACACAGGCTCTTCCTGGGAACATTCCTCCCTTTGGGAGCTCCAACCCCATTAAGACTGAGAGCACCTTTATTCAGGTTTCTCTGAGGTCACCATAGTGGGCTTTCCTTTACCAAACCCCGCACATGAGTGGTCACTGGGTTTCTATGAATTATAAAGTTGGGGAAAGTGGCTTTGCTAAATTATGCACAAAGTTCCTATTAAACAGCAAAGTTCCCACAACTGTCACCCTGCTATCCAAGCCTTTAAAATAGAATTAAACGTATACGACTTTGATTTACATCCAAGTTTGTGGGAATTCACCTACTGCTGATTCACCCACATCAAGGTAGAGAGATAAAAGTAGGAAAGTGGTTAAGAAGTGAGGGCTCTGGTTCTGCTTGGGGTATGTAAGCACAAAAAGGAGAAGGTATAGATAGCTCTTTGACCCTCTGATCCTGCTGCCTTTGTCACACTCACTAGCCAGGAGGGATTCAGCCACCTGACAAGGGCATTGGCTAAACCAACCTTTTATTGGCACCTACTGTGAGCAAGGTAGTGTGCTCTGCCCTCAGTCACCTCTAACCTGGTGGGAGAGATGACACAAGACCAGACCATTTTGTCACCAGGCAGCCTGAGAGCTGAAAAGCACACAGTTTCACAGGTGGTGGTAGCTGGAGGCTGGAGGGGAATTTCACAGGCAGAGACAAGGGCAAGAGGATGCTCTAGGCTGAGGAAACTGGCTATGAAAAGGCAGGCAAGCATGGATGTATTTAGGGAACATCAGGAAGCATTTCCTCTCTCTCCAACTCAATTAGAAACTGCACAAAGGTAAGAATCGCATACCATGAACTTGATATTTCCCAGCAGTGCCTAGCACAGGGTCATGAACACGGAAGGGGTTTGTGAAACATTGCTTTGGGGTGAACTTCTCAAAAGACAGCACATTGCCCCAGGGCAACGAGGCAGATGTGTTGAGAGGGAACTGACTTGCCTCTATGGACACTATGGACACTCTAGGCCAATTTTCCATTCACTGCCTCTCAGCTGCAAATCCTCCCTTAACTGCCCTGCTGTGATCCTGAAGCTGAGCCCCGTGCACATTTCTCTTGCCAGCTGGCATGACATTAAGCTGTGTCAGTAGAGGGCACTGGAGAGACACCACCCCAGGAAGGGGCTTCTCTCCCTGGTTCTGTAGTGCCTTCTTTTTTTCTTACTCTCACAAACCTGCAATGCTTGGCCCCCATGCAGAACACCTAGTTGTACTCACCTCCAGAGAATTTCAGTAGCACCTTGAGGGCAGCTCCCCCAAAATTTTCCCAGCTGAAGTTCTCATCAGTAACTTCCTGGCAAGTTCAACACCCCCTGGGCAGCTTCCCAGTGAGTTTTGTTGGCACCCAGCAAGCAGTTTCCTGCTTGCCAGCATTGACCTGTTTGACCTTGACCTCAGCAAACTTTTCACTTTCAGTGGCTCAGGCATACCTCTCCAATGAGGTCTGAATCTCAGCCTAGAGGGTCACCTCTTCCAAATGTATTCTGTTCTAGATATAATAGAGTTTTCTTTACCCTCTAAGTAGTAGCCAATTCCCTATTGCTAGTTAATAATTCTTTATATTCTACCTTCCCTGTTGGAATTACTGTGTGGTTTCTGTCTCCTGGCTGGGCCTTGACAACACTCCTACACGTGCATTCATACACATCCCTGCATCTTCCTTGGAAGGCCCTCGTTGGGCAGTCCTTGCTCCCTCCTCAGTCTGATATCTCCAGTGTATCACCTTGAGTCACCTCCTTCTGGATACCCCATGTTGGCCAGAAACCACTTTAAGTATTTTATGCAGGAAGAGATTAAATACAGGGACTTTAGTGCTTCAATCCTGGCTTCACCTCTTCTTAGCTGTGTAACTGTGGGCAGGTAATTTAGCCTCTCCATAACTCAGTTTTGACTTCTATAAAGATAGAATAATAGGACCTAACTCATAGGTTGCTCTGAAAATTAAGTAACACAATCCAAGAAAAATTTTCAGTGCCTGGTACATGGTTAGTGCCCAATAAATTGTTACTATTATGATCTTCTAAATACGCCAGTACACCTGAGGAAAGTGTCTCAAAGCCACAACAGAGACTGTAGCTAAGGCAGCCAGAAAAGGAAGAGGACATTTTAGCAATAAGACATCCATCTCTGGGTCAAGTAAGACTGCCCAGGATTGGAGAGTGGGAAAAAAAGATGACAAGGCTATGACCAGGTGGCTTGAAGATACCTGTCTGTCCTCAACTTGAACAAGTTATTCATTCCAAACTTCATCTATGCTGAGCAAGGCTCTCTCCTCCAGATACCTTTTTAAAATTTTAATTAAAGATGTAATATATACATGTGGTTTTTAAAAAGTCAGAGTATAAAATGGTATACAGTTAAGAATCAGTTTCCCTCCTACCCTAAACCCCAATCCCTCAGCTCCCCAACCACAGAAACAGCCATCATGAACGAGTTTCCTATGTGTCTTTCCAGACATACTCTAGGTATACAAGACGATAGTATATTTTCATATTTAGATACATGTGGGAACATTGCTCCTGCTCTTCTAGTAAATAATGTATCTTAGAGAACAAGATATTTGCACTGATGCAGCTACCTTATTCTTATTTTCCTTAATCTTATTCTTTTAAACATCTGCATGGTATTCTTGAGATAGATACAGCACCAATTGTTTAACCAAATCCCTTCTGTTGGAAATTTAAGTTGTTTCCAGTTTTTTGCTGTTGTAAACAATGCTATAATAAACCTCTATGTACATACTTTTTTCTTTTTATGAGGCAGAAAGTCTTTTCACCTCTTAGAGTTGGAGCCCCAAAGACCATCTTTATGGTCTAGTATAAAAATACAGGGAGGCCGGGTGTGGTGGTTCATGCCTGTAATCCTAGCCCTTTGGGAGGCAGAGGCAGGAGGATCACTTGAGGCCAGGAGTTTGAGACCAGCCTCAGCAACATAGCAAGACCCTATCTCTACCAAAAAAAAAAAAAAAAGAAAGAAAAGAAAAATTAACCAGGTATGATAACACACACCTGTAGTCCCAGCTACTCGGGAGGCTGAGGCAGGAGGATCGCTTGAACCCAGGAGTTTGAGGTTGCTGTGAGCTATGATGACACCACTGCACTCTAGCCTGGGTGACAGAGTGAGACTCTGTGCCCACAAAAAAAAAAAAAAAAAAAAACCCCACACAGGGAAAGGAGATGGGAAACCAGCATTGCAGTCCTGGCTCAACCACTAACATTGTTTGCATGCAGACACACACCACTTCATCTCTCTGTGGGACTTAAGTTCCTTGTTTATCAGGTAGCAGTAATTGTATCTGCTTTAAATTGCCTCACAAGGGCATTCTGAGAATCAAATGAGAAAATGTACATGAAAGCTTATGGGCACCGTACTGATATACAAGCCTCTCATCTGGTTATTTGCCAAGCCTATAATTGATACACTGGTCTGTGAACATGCCCATTAATCTTCAACATGGGGCTTGCTATGCCCACTGCCCTTTCTAAGGGAAACTGACCCACCCGCAGCTCCTGCTGCCGGATAACCCCAGCCTGCTGTGCACTACGCCCTACGACCCTGCCCTCCCATCCTGCCACTTCACCGCAGAGTGAACTGGGCTGGGCACCTTCCCAATCTGTAGGCTGCCCCGTGGCTCGAATGAAAAGCTCTGCCGTAGTGGAGATAAGCCAGCGCATTCTGATTCTGCCCTTGGAAAGGCCTTCTAGGAAATAATGAGCAACGCCGACAGTTAGGACAAGCGACACAGGAGGCAGAGAGGCCATATGGTCAGGGCCTGAAGGACAGTGAGAAGCTGAAGTTATGAGTAAGCTGAAATGGGGAGGAAGCAGAAATCTTGCATACAGTGAAGCTAACAGGCAGGGGACAAAGTGAGGAAGCATGTTAATGAGAAGTGAGAGGACACAGAAGCAGAAATACCAGAATCAGCCAAGTTCTAACAGTGAGTAAGACATAGGAGGGACGGCAGCTCTGACTGCTGGGCCCTAGAACTGCCCCGAATCCAGCAGTCATCCCTCGTCCCTGTTGCTGGGCTCCCACGCAATCCTGTCTCCCCCGTCCCTGTGTGTGACTATACTGTACGCTCTTTCTCTGAGCTCGATGGGGGAGGTGGAGGCTCTTCTCATCCTGCCACCACTGCCAAACTAACCCGAGGCTCATGAGACCTATATTCCCAGCCCGAAACGACAGGTTTGTCCTTTGTTTGGTCACCTTATCTAGGGAGAAGGAGAATGCTAGACTCTGTTTTGCTTTGGAATACACTGCTTTGCTAAATGAATTAATGCAGTTTCACAGAGGTCAGCCTCCTAGGGAAAGGGCAGGGTAAGAGAAGGGCAGAGGGCAGAAATGGAGAGGCAGTCGGAAAATAATGATCAATCAAGACTGCTCATGCTCATCCTCCCTCTCACCCAAATCCCACCCACTCTTCGTGTCACTTCTTCCACCAAACCTTCCCACAGCTGAGCTCTTGACTCCCATGGGACATTGCCCAGTTGGCCCCAATTCTTCATCCTTTGTATCCACACCTTTGATCC
This sequence comes from Varecia variegata, assembly GCA_028533085.1. Taxonomy (NCBI): domain Eukaryota; kingdom Metazoa; phylum Chordata; class Mammalia; order Primates; family Lemuridae; genus Varecia; species Varecia variegata. The sequence goes on from CM052437.1 coordinate 31,932,789, forward strand.
TATGTCTTTGCAGTTCCTCCCACTAAAGGGACAGAGTACATTCCCCATCCTTTGACTCTGTCTGGGTTTGGCCATATGACCATCTTTGGCCAACAGCACAAGACAGGAGTGACAGTGTGCCAATTCCGAGGCCTCATGTGGTTCTTTCTTCACCACGAGAAGAGCGTGCCCAGGCTAGCCCACTGTTCCCAAGAAGATGAGAGACACCTGAAACAAAGCTGCCTCAATTATTTGGTCATATATAAGTGTTTCTTTGGGCAGGTCTCTCCTAGTTAAGATGGCCAGAGTAGCAAATAAGAACACAGGATGCCCAGTGAAATGTGAATTTCAGATGAACAACAAATAAGTTTTTAGTAGAAATGTGTCTGATGCAATTTTTTGAACAAATTTATGCTAAAAATTATTTATTTAAAATTCAAGTTTAACTGGGCAGATCCTACATTTATCTGGCAATCCTACTCCTAGTGCTTGAGGCAGGATAGACAACTGTTAGATCACATGGTCCCCACCATAATGCCAGGAGAGGAAAGCCACGCCTCGGTTAAAGGTTTGCAGGAAAGACAGAAGGTAAATATTGATCACTCTCTTCTCTCCAGTGACCCCTTTTATAATAATAACAATGATTGTTATCATTTGCTTAGTCCCCATATGGTCAGGGAGTGGGCTAAACACAATATCTTATTTTCATATCAGTGCTGCAATGTAGGGAAATAGGTAAATCTTTATCCCATTTACAAATAAGTATCCTAAGCCTCAGACAGGTAAAATAAACTTCCCTTGGTCACACAGCTAGAGAGAGTAGCAAAGCTCAAATTCAAATGCAGCCTTCCTTTTTCCATAATGCAGCCCTGCCTTCAAACATCAAAAGGTTTTGTTGTGGTTTTCACAAAAGGGAAGATGGCAAAATATATTCCCCAGCCTTCCGATCTCTTTGCTGCTCCCCCCAACCCATTCTACCCCCCAGGGAGTGTGAAGGATGGGGTTGCGCCCACTTGATAGGGCCACTGTAACACAGTACCGCAGACTGGATGGCTTACACAACAGAAATGCATTTGCTCCAGTGCTGGAGGCTAAACATCTGAGATCAAGGTGTCAGCAGAGTTGGTTCCTTCTGAGAGCTGAGAGAGAACAATCTGTGATAGTTAATTTTCTGTGTCAACTTAAATGGGCCATTGGATGCCCAGATATCTGCTTAAATATTATTTCTGAGTCTGTCTTGAAGGGTGTTTCTGGAAGAGATTAGCATTTGAATCGGTGGACCAGGTAAAGTAGTTCACTCCCCTCCCCAATGTGGATGGGTCTCCTTCAATCTGGAGTGGGCTCCAACAGAACAAAAAGGCAGAGGAAGGTTGGGTTGATTCTATCTGCCTGATGACATTGAGGTGAGCCATCAGTCTTCTCCTGTCTTTGGAGTGGGACTTACAGCACTCGTGGCTCCTGGGTCTCAGGCCTTTGGACTCAGATTGGAAATGACATGACTGACTGGCTTTCCTGGGTCCCCAGCTTGCAGACAGGGGATCTTGGAATTTCTCAGCCTTCATAATTGCGTGAGTCAACTCCTTATAATAAATATCATTTTATATATCCTTTATTGCTTCTGCTTCTCTGGAGAACCCTGACCAATCCAAAGCCTCTCCCCTTGGTTTGCAGACGACCACTTTCTCCCATGTCTTCACGTCATCTTTACTCTGTACATGTCTGGGTCTGAATTTCCTCTTCTAAAAACTCCCGGTCATATTGGATTAGGACCCATCCTAATGACCTCATTTTAACTTAATCACCATTATAAAGACCTTATCTCCAAATAAGGTCACATTCTGAGGTACCAGGGGTTAGGACTGCTACGTATGAACTTGAGGAAGGATGTGGTTCAGCCCATAACAGGGTTTATGGAGCTAATTGTGACTCATCCCAATACAATCTGCATTTAAAAGAGTAACCCAAGGGAATAGATTTCAGATGGTGGAATAATTCTGGATTTCAAGTGGCGGAATTTTAGTTTTCAAAGAAGTTCTTAGGGGTTGGAAAGGCCCATTCTGCAGTTCTTAATGGCACCTCAAAGATGTCACACCCTCTACCAAAGGGGCCCTAGCAACTAGGTAGAATGTGGGTTATTGTGAGGACAGGGGATTGTGATGGTGGCCGAGCTGTGGAATCTGGTGAGGCCAAATGTTAGTGCCTCAAAAGATGTCCTTTGGCCCCAGTTAGCAGCATTGTGGTGATCTGGATGGCAACAGAGGACAGGGAGATGATGGAGGCTCGGGGGGCAGGAGAAAGCTGCCCGACCTTCCCCAAGATGGTGCCTGGTGAATCCATGTCTGAAGGGAAGCCCAGGGCTTCTTTGGTAAGGGGATATCCCTTCTCATTGCCCCAGTGAGGGAGAGGGAGGTACTCTAGGGACATGTGATTGGAGCTGAGTTCTGAGGTTCCAGAGATCTGCCAAGAAGAGCAGGTGACATGTACCCCATTCCCATCACTGGTACCCAGCTGTCATCAGGGACCAGACCAGGTAGCCCCTCATAACATAGTGAAGTCACTTGAAGCTGGCTTTGATCTCCTCCATCTGCCACCCCATGTGGGGCCCTTTCTTGCTCTGTGGATGGGACCTGGCTCCCCTGTGGCCCTCTTGCTGGTCCCCATATGTTTAGGCTCTCTCAGTGCAGACCTGGGGATTCCTTCTCCCTCTGTGGCCCCCAGAAGACCTAGTGTCTAACCAGTCTCAAAGCTGGAGGTGGGGTGGTGATTTGAAAATCTCTGGGAGGACAGACAACCCCCTCAACTCCCGAAGCCTCCGCTGGCAACTTTCAGGCACCCTTAATATTAGTTTGCCCTCTCCTTAACTCGCGGGTCATGACAGCGCCGGGTAAGTGTGCTTCTAGCAAGAACTCAGTCTAGATCTTTACAGTCAGGACACTCTTTCAAACACCCCGGTCATTGTGGCCTGGGGCTGTGGGAGTGCCACGGGGTGGCAGGCAGCGAGATTCTGAGGCCTCACTGTTCCCCCCTCCCCTTTCCTGTCCCTGCCCCAGGAGGCACAGTCCCCGAAGCCAGATTCCTCCTATGACTACTTGGAGGAGACGGAAACTTGTGAGGACGGAGGAGGCTACCCCGGGCCACCTGAGGACGGAGGAGGCTACCCAGGGCCACCTAAGTCGCTGTCCCCCAAGGCCGGCCCCGCCACCAAGGGCCAGGCAGGCGATGGACCTGAACCCCCAGAGTGGCTTCTGGCCGCAGGGACGGAGCACAACGCCACCGCTACCGAGATAGAGCTGGAGAAGATGCGCATGGAGTTCGAGCTCACGCGGCTCAAGTACCTGCACGAGGAGAATGAGCGGCAGCGGCAGCACGAGGAGGTGATGGAGCAGCTGCAGCAGCAGGCGTCGCCCTCGCGGGCGTCTCGCCTGGTAGGTGACCTGGTAGGTGACAGGAAGGAAAGCGCTGGGCAAGCCGGGTGAGAGAGGCTCAGGCGACAAGCCGCCCTTCCCTGTCGCACCGCAGTAATCCGCCCTGCGGATCCCATCCCGGATCTCGCTGCAAAGGGCTGAGCATCCACGCAGGCCAACTCTGCCTGGGGTCACACGGCTGCTCCTGGCCTTAGAGACCGCTGCCCCACACCGGACGGCTCTGTTTCCCAGAGCTTCCACCGTTAGCTGAGATCTGACTCTCTAGGGAGAGCTGAGGCTAGGAGGGGCCCCAGAACCACATCGCCCACCCAATGGCCCTTTTGATAGCTTAAGGGAAAATTAAGGGGAAAGTCTTCAACACTTCCACTATGACCGAACTTCCACCACTTTCAATTCCTCTCTGCATTTTCTTTTTCTTAAGAGACAGGATCTCATTCTGTCACCCACCCTGGAGTGCACTGGCAAGATCATAGCTCACTGCAGCCTCCAACTCCCCGGCTCAAGGGATCCTCCTGCCTCACCCTCCAAAGTAGCTAGGGCTACAGGAGTTCACTACCACGCCTAGCTTAATTTTTATTCTTCTGTAGAGATAGGGGTCTCATTATGTTGCCCAGGCTGGCCTCCAACTCCTGGGCTCAAGCAATCCTTCCGCCTTAGCCTCCCCAGTTGCTGGGATTACAGGCGTGAGCCACGCCCCGGTCTCTGCATCTCTCACATGGTGATGCTGGAGACTACACCTCAAATCCCACTGCAGAGGCTATTCACGGGCTCTACAGCACACTACAGCCTTGAATTCCTGGCCTCAAGCGATCCTCCCGCCTCTGCCCCCTGAGTGGCTGGGACTACAGGTGCGAGCCACCAGGCCCAGCTTTGGCCAGTGGATTTTGATGGAACCATCACCTTCCCCACCCGGCCTACATTTGCTCTGCTGTGTCACACTGCCTTGTAGTCAACTGTAAGAGCTGAGCCATCTTTACACAAGAAATGTACCACTCTCTCCAAATCTGTACTAAATGGGGATAAGAATGCTTATTTGAGATTAAACGGGATGTGAAGAGCTTAGCACAGTGGCTAGGCCATCATGAGCACTCAATAGTGGAAGATGTTATTGTTAAAGCAGTGTTGCCTAGGCTTTAAAGTCAGACAGTCTTGGGTGAAAAATCCCGTTTCTACCATCTATAAGCTTTGCATTGTTGAGCAAGTTACATTCTTGCTCTTTGAGCTCTGGGGTTTGCTCACCGATGAGGTTGTACCTTCCTCATAGGGTTGTTGTAAGAATTAAATGAGAGAATGCATGCAAGGCACTTTGCAGTGAGCCCAGCACATTAGGTAAGTACTCAATAAATGCTAGCTATTACCATTTTTATGTACTCATGCAATTCACTTCTTGACCCAAAGGCAGCAACTTACATTTATCACTTTTCAGTTTTATTAGGATGTAATGTATTAGCTATGCTTCCCAGCTCTGAGTCATCCTCAATTCTGAGAAGCTTGCCTTCTGTCTTTATCCAAGTCACTGCTGTAATTGTTGAGGAGGATATGACCTAAAATAAATACCACTAACAGATCTCCCTACAAGTTAGCAATGTTCCATTAATCAGTACCCTTAAGTTACATTTTATCCAGCTCACATTTCTCCACCTTATCCAAAAACCTGTTCTGAGACACACTGTCAATAGTTTCCTAGAATTAAAATATTATATTACCTATAGCATTTTCCCAATTGACTGGCCAATTTTTTTTTAAAGAAAATGGGATGGGTTTTGCATGATTTGTTCTTAATGAATACATGTTGGCTTCGTAATTTTTTTTTTCTTGCTCACAAAATGCCTGATTATACACTAAATGATTTCACTGAGCCCAGTCAAGCTTATTGAACTGAGATTACCAGGATCTTTTCCCCCTTCTTTTTTGAAAATCTAGAAAATATGTCCCTGTATCTACGATTCTGGCAAAACATTTCCTAATATTTTTGAATTCTCCTAAGTTCCATTGCCAAACTTGCGTTTTTTCATAGTATCCTAGGATAAAATTTGTCACGAGTTAGAGCCTGAAACTACTTAAAGAGGATTTGCTATTGCACTTTGCCTTTGGTCTGTGTCTCCTCTAACCATATTTATTTCCCATTTTTAGACTGAAAAATCTCTCTCCTTGCTGGACGAGATGGAAATCCTTGGTGTATAGTCCTATCTGTCTCTGTCTTCTGCTCAAAAGTTAGATCATTGGAAGTATTTTGAAAAGTCTAAAGGGTTCACAAATGCATGTTTTGTGATCAGAATCATAATGATCACTCACCAGCATTTTCAGACTGAAAACACGCAGACTGCAGGAAGGTGGCAGAGCGCATGGGTCCGGAGCCACACTGAGCTTGCAGAGAACCACTGGGTTGGTCCAGCCCTCCACTCCCATCAGAACATTCGGTTTCTCTGGTCTTCAGATTTCCTCGCTATTCACTTTAAAGGCAGCATCACTGGAATCACTTTCTGCCCTCTAGGTTGTATTTAGTTGCCCTCACATTGTATGTAGCTGTTTCAACAATGATGTATCCCATCCCCAGCCTGTGGTAATAGTTTACAAAAGTGTTTCACTTTTTGTGCATTTACTAAAAGGTGAGGATTTGACTTGATTGTGAAGCTCCCCCTCTTCTCTTTCTCTGATTGGATATATGGATGGGCAGATAGATTTTCATTGTATTGAAAATACTACTTTGAGTGTGTTTCTAGCTAGTTTAGGGCATCTCAGTCCCTGGCACCTGGCTGTTTTCAAAAATTGTGGCATGATTTTTAAAAATACTTTAAAGAATAACCCATGGGTAATGACTTCTTAACTATGAATCAAAATCATTATATCAGCTTTTGCCTTATTTATACATTGATGCTTTCTACAGTTAAAATAGGATCTGTCAGACCCCAATTATATAGATTCCAGAAAAGAGCTGCTCACAGGCAGAATCAGCCAGACAACTCCAGCTGCTTTTCCCCAGCCCAATACTATGAGGGAGGTCCTAACACCCATCTCTCAGCACCTGTCTCCAGGAGAGACCAAACCCTGGACTGAAGGACCAGGGACTGACCCAGGTGATGCATGCCATGACCCAGGGAGTCATTTGTATCCCAGGGACACCCTCTGATCATGCCATTTTGTCTAGAAAACCAGGTTGTGTGTCAGGGAAAACTGTCCAAAGAACACTCCCAAGACCCAGCATCCAGATCTGGGGAGCCTGGAATGAGAGAGAGATTGCCCACATGTGTAACTCCAATGGACAGTATGGAACATGATGAGAAAGAAAGGTGTTGGCCTGGTGCCCCAGTCAGAAGGAAGAGCAGCAGGTTCAAAAAGTTAAAAATAATGAGTTCCCTCTCTGTGCCAGTTACCTTACTAGGAATTTTCCATTTTCTGTCTCACTCTTCTTCCTTGTGAGCTTGCGAAGTGGGCACCATTACCCTTTCCTTATGTGAGGACAAGAACCTGCCCAAGGTCACATTCAGGCAGGGATCGAGCAAGACTGAACCCAGATCTGCCTGGCGCCACCAGCTCCACCATCTTCTCTCTCCCACAGTTCTCGGGAGGCTTCCAGGACCTCATGCTGCCCCAGAACCAGTTTGCCATGTTCCTGTACTGTTTCATCTTTATTCACGTAATCTATGTCACCAAGGAGATGGTCTTCTTTCTCTTCTCCAAGCACTACCTGTTCTGCATTGCAGCCATTTTGCTCTGTTTGATTAAAACTTTCTGGTCATACTTCCAAGTGCCTTGGCTCTCTCCATCACTGGGACCCTGCCCTCACCACCCCCCATGCCAGAGTAATATCAGGACATGATCCAAGTTGTCCCCCAGCCTCCCTGGCACCGTCTCCCCTCACACTGTGCCTCCCTGCAATGAGGGTGTCAGCCACTCACACCCGAGTAAGAAGAAACATGTTTGGGCCCCTTGTACAGCTTGAGTTCTCACTGTGGATGACCAGACTCTATGCCCTGAGAGGAGGATTCCAGAAGTCAGTGGATTAGGGAGGTGTCTATGGAGAAGGAGGAGTTTGGAAAGCCTTTCCAGAATCTCACCGTGACCACCACATCTATTCACATTCCTAGATCTCCGAGGTGGGGAGAGCCTGCAGTAGGCTCATGAGTAGTCCCAGACTGAAAAAAGATGTCCATGTTCCAATCCCCAGAATCGTGAACATGTTACCTTTTATGGCAAAGACACCGAGATGTGATTAAGTCAAGGACCTGAGTGGGGAGATGACCCTGGGTTTTCCAGGTGCGCCCAATGTAATCACGGGGTCCTTATAAAAGGGAGGCAGGAAGGAGAAAGGGCGGAGATGTGACCATGGAAGCAGAGGCCAGAGTGACGGGGGCTACAAGTCCAGGCCTGTGGGCAGCCTCCAGCAGCTAGAAAAGGCAGGAATCTGGATCCCCTCCTAGAGCCCCCAGAAGGAACCTAGCCCTGCCAACCCACTTTAGACATCTCACCTCCAGAAGTGTAAGAGAATAAATCTGCGTTGTTTTAAGCCAATAAGTGTGTGGTAATTTGTTATAGCAGCACCAGGAAACTGATACAGGAGCCAAGACTCCTGAACTCTTTCCAGCTGTGCCAACATGTTAGGACATCATCACCGGGCCATTGGCAAGGTTCTGTTTAGCACTGGGCCTGAGCAGAACTGAACACAGCCGGTCATGCAGGCTCAGGGTCTGCCTTCAGGTAATAAGTGATTGAGAAGGAGAGATGCCAAAGCTCCAGGCTGCCGGGCAGGCCTCAGAATCTAGTGGACAAAGGGCACCCCTGTCACTGAGCAGTGCATCCTTTGGGTGAGGCAGGTGGCAACATAAGGACATCCTCCTAAGGATCACAGGGAAGGAGGAACTAAATGCCTAATTGAACCCAGAGGAAGTCATCAATACTATCCTACTGGAAAAGTGGGAAGAGAAAAAAATCGGCACACACCCATCCACCAGCCCAAGCACAGACTCACAAAAATACAGCAAAGCTAACCCAGAAACAAATATGCCAACTTGCACACAGAGATACAAAGCAAATAAACAGCTGTCCACAATCAAGATGTTTGCGGCCCAGCAAATAAGCATGCAGCAGCAGCCAAAAGGAACCCACTTTTAACACTAGAGGGCTCACGAGCCAGCACAAATGAAGCTGCCCAGCGTGTATGTAACAAAGGAGTTCAACTCCCCCAGGCGCCAGCTGCCCAACCCTTTCTCCGACACACACACTCCGGCCCCCCACCCCCAGCCCAGCCCAGCCAGGACGGCTGGCTACGCCATAGGAGACTTGACTCCAGTGAGAATGTGCCAGTCTGCACGAGGCTAGCTGTGCACAGCTGTGCCATCAATCAAGGCTTTATTGACCCTTCCTCTTCCCCCTGCACAGGGCTCTGCCTTAAGCAGGACAAGAGAGAGTTTCTGTCTCGCTGGACTCTCTGAGTGATGCTCAGGGAAACCACATGGAAAAAACACTGCCTTGGGACTTCAATGTCAGCACACATTATCATGCCATTTAAGTCCATGGTGACTTCTCATTTTCCACCCAATTCAATACATCCATCCCCATTTATAGCTGCGTGTGGCAGGTACTTAACTAGGAGGTGATAAAACTGTCATTTCTCATTAAATATTCAACGATGGGACTTTGTGCTATGGTCACTTCTCACAATCATTTTATTTGATCTGGGTTTCTGGCATGGTGTTGAGGTAAGAAAAAGATGGAGATCATGATAGCAAAAAGTTTAAGGCCCACCTATTTATTATACCTTGTTATAAGACAGAATTGGGAGTTTGTGAAAAATACCAAGTACTATAAGGTCAATTAGCCCATCCTCCTGTGGCCAGGTAAAAATGGGACTTAAATACATTTATTTTCCTTAAAAATCTTCTGAGAAATACTTCGTTAACTCTTTTGAGCGGTTAAGTTAGCATCTTATCTCACACCCTTAGCCTTGGGCATTAAGTCTCCCCCTCTATGCCTCCTATTATGTTTGAAGACTGAAGCCAGCTGCCCAAGATATGCTCTCTAGGAAAATGAGAGCAACCCAATGGTCACTCCTCAAACTTAGAGCAGGTCTCTTGGTTCAATGCAAAACAGAAAATCAGAAGCAAGAGAGATGCAAAGGATAGGAAAAAGGCACAGTGAAGCAGTTACCAACGAGACAAAAGCCAACAAGCCAACAAACAAGCACCTCTTCAGCACCAACGCCAAGGTGCCAGGCACCCTACTAAACGCTTACAGAGGCTGTCTTCACCAAAACCCTGGCAGGTAGAAATGTATATTATCCCCATGTCACAAATGAGGATACCGAGGTTCAAAGAAGTCAAACGACTTACCCAAGATCATCCTGGAGCACAGGCTCTTTCCATGTTACCATGCTCCCAAGATCCTGCCTTGGAGGATTCTCCCAACTTTGCTGGCGAGATGAGTTTAACACACCTGAAAATGTAAAGACGCTATCAGCATATAGACCTCATTACAAAGCAGATGGAAGAAGGAGAGCTTTCTGCAGCCCAGGGTGATAGGGGAAGGCTTCTTGAAGGAGCAGCCTGCAAGGGTGGGTAAGCCTGGAACAGGTGCACATGAGGAGGGTAACTCACAGAATCAAAGGTCAAGGTGGGAGTGTATAGTAGGTGTTCAGGAGAGAAGGGTCACTCTGGCTCCCGTGAACGGTATAAAGGGTAACACACCCGGAAAATTGGTTTGGGGCCAAGTTTTATGGAGTCTTGGTCTGAAGAATACAAACTTAATCCCTTGGGAAATAGGGACTAGCTAAAGGTTGTAGAGTGCGATAGTAAACAAAAACAAAAAAAAAAGGAATAAAGGACCCCTTTCCCTTCTACCTTCTGGGGACCATGTTCTTGCCTTGACCTACCTATTTCCAATCCAGAAACATTCTTTCTGGGGTCCTGAGTTTGAGGATTATGTTCAGCTGTAAAAGAAACCCAGCCGCAGTGGCCTAACCAGGTAGAGGTTTATATTTCTCACATAGGGGAAGTCCCAGGTGGTCAGTCCATGGCTGGTGAAGCTGCTCTAGGAAGTCTTCGAGGACCCAGCCCGTCCTGAGCACACAGCTCTTACCTCGTCCCACGCTTCCAGCCTCATGATCTCCTGATGGCTGACACAGTTCCCGATACCGAGCCCCCAATTCCAGGTCAGAGGAGGAGGAGGGAAAAAGTAGCTACCTTTTAAAAGCTCTCCAGGAAGCCCCACCCATGGACTTCTGCTTACATCTCATTGGTCGGACTTGGTCCTGTGGGCGCTTCCAGCTGTAGCCTGTCCGAGGTGGTTGAACAAAATTAGGATTCTGATAGTATGAGGGGAGGGGAGATACTGAATAAGCACCGTGTCCACCATCCCTGCTTTCTAAGGCCCAGTGCTCATTCCCTTCCCGAGCTGCTGAGCCAGAGAAGTGGGGTTGGGGCCATCGGGTGTAGCACAGCTGTAACCAATCTGGGCTTGGCCCTGCTGGTCTCTGCCTTAAGGAAGAGTGCCACATACCACATACCACAGCAGAAGGTCATGGCTTTCCCTGGACACACGCCTGGAGCAGCTCTGCCTTCATCCTCCTGCCCTCTGCCTGCAGCCCCATGACCTTCCACAACCAGGGCAGCTGACTTAGGAGGGCACGCCTCTCTGTGCTGGGTGCCCTCAGCAAAGCTGCAAAAGGAGGCAGGTTTGACTCTAGGGTCCCTCCCTCTCCTCATCCCAGATCCCACAAACAGCCCAGTGCCCGTCAAGTGGGATCTGTTCAGCCCACTGCCCCCGAGCTGCTAACAGATCGTCCTCATGACAAACTCAGCTTCTGCCCAAATAATGAACCACTAAGAGTAAAGTTTCAGGCAGGCTTAGGAAGCATCTTTCCTGCTCCCCAAATGGAATCTCATAGTCTGCAACCCTGAGCCCGAGGACAGGACTAGAGTCGCAGAGACTGCTAAAATCCACAGGAGGGAAGGGGCGCAGGCTTGGATCCAAAGGCCACTTCCCTGCCATGTCTGTTTGTAATCCTAGTTAGGCAGGTGACTGTAAGCAAGTTGGTTAAGCTTTCTAGGCTTCGTTTGGGTGACCTCTAAATTATCTAGACTCTAACTCAGTGCAAAAAACCAAAACAACAGCAACAACAACAAAAACCCACAGCAGACAGTCTGATTGCAGAAAATTTGATTGAATTGATCTGAGATGGTGTCCACAGATGATTTATTACTCTTAAAAGTGCCCCAGTCGATTCTAATATGTAGCCAGGGTGGAAAAACCTGGATCCTTGGTCCTCAGCATGCAATCTGTGGACCAGCAGCATTGGCATCACCTGGAAAGCCTCTTAGAATGGCAGCACCCCAGGCCCCACCCCAGACTTGGAAATGGGTGCCTTCTGACAATATCCCCTAGCGATTCACGCACCTGAGAGCCTGGGCAGGCTGCTTTAGGTGATGAGACTCAGTTCATCCTATCCTCCCTCTGTGGGGAGACGCTGCTCTTGGCCTGGAGGGTCTTGAGAAGGAGGGGGCAAGAGAGAGAGGCAGAACAACCGAGTGTGTCGCCCTTAGAAGCGCTGAGGAGGCTCCAGCAATACCTGGTGTGGCCGGGGTGGCAGGAGCTGGCGGTGCCGCATCAGGAAGCTGAGCCTGGGAGCAGCACACCTGCCCCTCCTCCCTCGGGGCTCTTTCCCCAGTCCTTGCGCTGGGCTTCTGGGGAACCAAATGACTTCTCCCTGCACTCCAGGATTCACCAGAAAGTTCCAGAATCCCCCCAGGCCTGTGTCTGCCTCTGTCCCTTTTTTGATCTGGCTCCTGTGGGTAGCTGTGGGGAAATCTTGCTAATACACATTCATTCATTATTTAAAAGTTGCCACTGTTCCTTCACCAAGGTTAAGTATGATTAAAAGATGGGATTTTTCCACAGGGCCCAGCAGAAAAGCTGGGGCTCCCACATTTTTAAGCTGTTTTGGCCAAGCCTTGTTGCATAATTTAAAGTCTGTGACTTATTTAGATTTAATTAGCCAAAGGAGCAGCAGCTGCAGGTTCATTAGTCAGTATTTATTAAGCGCCCTCAGAGGGCTTTGTAGGCTCTTAGGAGCAAGTGGAGGATGGGTTTCGGACTCACAAATGTCTTACGCTTAAGTAGGAGGGGATTACAGATAGCACCGGGAGGCAGGCATTTTTGTTCCTCAAAGAGAGCCAAGGGGTGGCATCAAAAGGCCTGAGCTCAATTGGGCAAATCCCCACAAAGGGCCCTGAGTCGGGGATGTCCGCCCCTCCCGGGGCTGTAGTGACAGTGATAATGAGTAGAATGCGCCTGGCGAAGGGAAGTGGTTGCTGACCTGAATTTCAAGAACTGGGAGAGGTAGGGAGGATGGGCTCCAGAATTTGTGCAAAAGGACACTGCCGAGTCCCTTGTTCAGAAACTATAAGGAACTCCAAGACAGTGACAGCAGAGCATTAAACCATGCACAGGGTCCCCCGAGTGCAGGTTGGGGAGCTCCTGCCCTGGCAGCACACCAGTGAAACCGGCCCTGGAGGGAGATGGAGCAGACCGGGGAAAGGGACTTCTGTGGTACCTCTCAAATCTCCCCCTGTCGGCTCTGTCCTTGGCTCTGACTCCAACAGGAGGGAGGGAGCAGGTTGCACTCCAAGCTTCCAGCTGCCCCTGGCCCCATTCAGTTGATAATTTTTCTCTGGGCTAGAAAATCCAAAAATAGGAGAAGAAATCTACACTTTTTACCCCTTAAACCTCTTGTATCAAATGACACAGTCACTTTGCCTCAAACTTTTTATCAAAGGAGCCTTTGTAAGGTCCTGGGGCAGACAGCAGGCCTTGGAAGACAGCCACCAAGAAGCCGTGCAGAAAGTGCTGAGCCAGGGGAGCCTCGGTGCAGGAGGTGGGCGGGGTTTCAGGAGCTTCCCTGGGCCCCAGCAAGGGCCAGGGCCAGACACTTGCTGCCAGGGGGCAGCTCCTCTCTGAGCACCAGCTCTAGCTTCGGGCCCTGGAAATGCCAGAACAGCTAATAGTGTGGCTGCATGGACCACCCCATAGATGGGGCCAGCAGTGAGTCCACAGAGCTCAGTAGGTGCTAAAGGAAAAATAATGATCCATCCAATGAACAAAAGAAACGATGCAACAGGCAATCTGGGAACGGCTCTGTGAGCTAAAGTGTTCTGGGAAGGCTTCTAGGAAAGGGGAAAAGGGAGCTCACATTTACTGAATACCTAGGGTACGCTATGCCCTGTTCAATGCACTTGATGTCATCCCACAGCCCTCCATGAAGGAGCACTCAGCATCCCTAGTATATTAGTCTGCTCTGGCTGCCTTAACAAAATACCACAGACTGGGTGGCTTAACAGATTTGTTTGCTCAGAGTTCTGAAGGCTAAAGTCCAAGGTCAAGGTGTAGGCAGATTTGGTTTCTTCTGCAGCCTCTCTTGGCTTGCAGATGGCTGCCTTTTCTCTGCGTCCTCGTGTGGTCTTTCCTCTGCGTGTGCATCCCTGTCCCCTCTGTCCAAATTTCCTCCTCTTATAATGACATCAGTCAGATTGGATTAAGGCCTCATTTGAATTCAGTCACATCTTTAAAGACCCTATATTCAAATAAGGTCACAATCTAAGGTACTGGGGGTTAGGGCTTCACCACAGGAATTTTGAGGGAACACAATACAGCCCAAAACGCCCACTTGGCAGGTGAGAAAACAGACTCAGAGAGGTTCAGGAATTGTCTGAGCTTACTCAGCCAGAATGTGGCAGAGACCAAGTGTGGCACGGAGCTGAAAGTTGCTGTAAAGAAAACAAAGAACTATGCTGTGTCTTATTTATTTGGGTTCATGGATGAAGATTCAGAGCTGCTTTGATGACCTATGTTATTGTATTTCAGACGCTATTCTGTGGTCCCACTATATGTCTCTCTGTATGTGTGTAGCTGAGGGCAGCTTCAAAATTTTTCTGCTTATAAACCTACCCTTTTATTCTAACCACTCACACATTTCCCCTCACCAAAGGCTTTGAGAGGGAAGGGATATAAGTCCTCACTTGCTGGCCCACCTGTTCACACACCTGCCATTTTCGTGTGTGGCTGCAGCTCCATATTCAAAGGCCTGGACCCCACCCCATGTCCCCTCCTATGTCCCCCCGGTCAGGAGAGTGAGTCTATAACTGGAAGCCTGGGGGTCTTTGCTCTTGAATCAGCCATGCCCAGCTCTTTTCCTGAAGACCATGATGGTACAGCCCATCTGAGACTGAAGCAGGCGTATGAAAAAAAAAGGAGGTGGTTGGCTAAATAGGGAAATCTTACAGTTCACTCTTGCCGACTTTCATTTCTGGGCAATTCCTATATCACATACACAAAGTGCGTAATATTTGAGCTGGCATGAGTGGATTCCTAGAAAACGATGATTGGAAGACTCTGGAAGCGTAGTGGATGGTAGAAAGCTCACCTGCTCTTGGGTATCAGGTGAACTTCAAAGGAACTCCAGATGACTGCCCTAAATACAACACACACACCCAAACACACACACACCCCCCTCTCATTCTCAAACAGATCAGTTAGGGCCGGGGTCAGACACTCAGATGCCAGGAGGGCGCAGGTGGGTCAGGTACAACAGGGAAGCTGGCCAGGTGCAGCTGGCAGGGAAGGAAGAGCCAGTGAAGCGGGCAGCCTCTACTCACCCCTCCCATTCCACCATGTGGGATGCAGGCCCCATGTCCAATTCAAAGGCAGCCAGAAATTCTGACTTTTATGTGATACCTGCTGATTTTTAAATGTTGGTTCAATTTTCTTTAGCCACTCTGTGGACCTAATAAAAGTCTGTGGGGCCACCAGCTCACAATCTCTGAACTTGAGATGTTATTTCCTTTATGATAGAGTCTCTGTTTCACTTAGAGACACGCTGGGGGGTTTCTTTAAACAGAAGACACTCCTAGTACAAAAATAGAATGTGATTCACTCCCTAACAATGTTTAAGCACAGAAGCAGCAGCAAGGGATGCTTCTTCCCTTCACAAATTGCCTCACCTTGAGGTGTTTCAAGAGACAGATCTCTTAATGCATTTCAAATCAGGTTAGCATGGCAAAGATCTAATTTTCACACAACTTCTGGAAGGAAGATGGGAATTTAGCTAAAGCCTGGATCAAGATGAAGGAAGGTGCAAGGCAGAGGCCTGGGAGTAGGGAAATGAGGCGGGAGAGGGAGAGGCTGGGTGCCCAGGCTGGGTGATCCGGGGAGGGGCTGGCAAGGGCTCTGTGAAGCTGGCCAGACAAAGAGCAAGTAGGGTCTGGGGACCAGAGTGAGCTGGAGAGAGAAGGAGGAGGAGGGAGCATCATTAGTTGCCATGGTGACAAAGGAACAAGGAAGGGGAGAAAGAGTGAGGGGGATGTCAGAGAAGAGCTATGTTGTGCTGCTGCCTACAACAAACTCTCTCCTCTCTACCAGGCACCCTTGTCTCAGACTCCCTGGCCCCCCGACACCTCCCCCATCCCAACTCTGCTCTTCCCTGGTATGGATAAATTACTAGGAAATTAAGTCAAGGACATTTAGAACCTGGATGTGATGAATGGGTACCTACTTCCTGAGCCTCTGGGTCTCCCAGAGGCCTCTTGGATTCAAAATATTTTCTCTATTGTCCTGCCATAAAGCCTATAATTTCTTAGTCAAAGGCTTGTTCATGTTCAATGACAACCCCACACCAGTGGGATAATATCTTGGTTATCAATTTCTAGAATCTTGTAAAGAATTAATTTATCATGTGTAGCAGAGATCTCATATGTACACACATGACCTAAGCCTGACTAGTGAGTTTCAAACCTGAGTTAGAACTCATTGCTGGAAATCTTGAAAAGATAAACTCTCTTTCCACTGGTAACTAAGCTGGTAGAATATATGTTCAGAGCTGCTGTTGGCCATCTCGTTCCTCCTGGGGGAAGCCTACCTGAGAATAAAGCCAATAAAGAGAAAAATAGAGCCAAGAGATGGGATGACAGACAGGAAAGAGGGAGGAGGAGAAGAGAGTGAGTTCTTGATGACATGATTTGGGGCCCTGGATCCACCTGAAATAAGCGACATCCCTAAGCTTTGCAGCTTCCATTTTTGCTATTGACTTTGATTTGCATTGGGTTTCTGTCACTTACAGCCAAGAGTTCTGAATCCTGCAAGGGCTTTCCCACTATATGAGTTGGCACCGGGGTTCGGCAACAGCTAATACAGGAGATATCATAGCATCTGTCCCCAGCCTGCTCCATGAAGAAAGATGTGTTCATGAACCTAAACAAGGGAGTGTGAGAGATAAGGGGAGAAGCAGAGCTCTTAGGGGCACACGAAAGAATGTGTGCCTGCCTTCAGGGAAGGGAGTCCCATGCTTGAGAGAAAACAGCTCTTCTCTGGCACCAGAAGGGAATGGATTGATGACAGTGCCAAATGAGATGGCAGCAGGGCCTGGCTGAGAAGGGAGGCCCAGTGGGAAACTCTGCAGACAAGCATATGCTGGGCACTGCCAACACACGGGGCACTGTGCTCGCAAGTTGTCCATGAAAGGCCTGGAAACAATCCGGACGTCCAGCAACTGATGGGTGAATAAATAAAATGTGTGATCTCTATACAATAAAATATTTGGCAATAACAAGGAATGAAGTACAACATGAATGAACCTTGAAAATATTACACTAAGTGAAAGATGCCCATCACAGAGGACCACATGTTGTACGATTTCACTTATATGAAATGTCTAGAATAGGCAAATCTATAGACAGAAAGTAGATCAGTGGTTGCCTAGGGCTGGAAGAACAGAGGGATTGGGGGGTGACAGCAAAGGGGTACAGGGCTTCTTTGAGGGTGATAAATGTTCTAAAATTCTGTCGTGGTTCGTTGTACAACTCTATGAATATACTAAAAGCCATTGAGTTGTACACTTTACATGGGTGAATCATATGGTATGTGTAAGGCTGGTGGCAGGCACCCCTCCCCTCCCTAAAGGAAAAAGAAGAAGCCCAGGAGACCTGCCAAGGACAATGCCTGCAAGACCCAGATAAGTTAAAGGACGACCACACCTGGATGGTTACCCTGATAAGAGTCTCGGTCCCTAGAGTCCACACATACCACCAGCCCCTCCTATTTCTCAATACCCGCCCTAACACTGCAAGGGAAAATTCCTTGCTCTCCCCACCATAAATCTTCCTGCCAAAGAAACCCCTACCCCCAGCCCTAAAAACATATATAAGCCCACTCAAAACTTCTGGGCAATGTGACTTCTCTGGTCCACTCGTGGGACCCGTGAAGCTTGCCGGGGTCCCTGTCTTGGGACTCGTTACCCTCACCCGGGAGCACTCCAATAAAGCCTCTTTACTTATCCCTTTCAACTCTGCTCCTCTTTCTTTCTCTGGCCCTGGCCAAACCAAAAAACCTTACAGTATGTGAATTATATCTCAATTGAGTTAATTTTTAAAAAAGCAAGGCTCTTGAGGTTCCTGCCTAGTCTGTTTGTTGCAGGGGTGAGGGCAGGGGGTTGGCCTCCAGAAGCTCATGTAGCTGCTGCCACTCTGGGAGGCAGCACTGTCCTCAGACCCAGACATCAGGGACCTCACTCTGGCTCTTCTCCCTTCTCACCCTTCCCTGTGGGAAGGAGTCTACAGGACCCAGCAGACACATCCACACACATTCACACTTCCTTCTTCAGAGACCATACTCTAGGTATACAGGACTCTGGAATTCCTTGCCCAGAAGGCCCCAAACCTGTCTCTAGAACCCACAGGCCTCTTTACCAGGTCCATCCTCCCAAGGGCAGACTGAATTGCAGGTGAGTAGACAAGAGGTGTGATTGGAACTTGGCTGTGTAGGCTGGAATGCCCGTGTCAGACCCCTCAAAGGTTGAGGCAGAGCTGGGGGTGGGAGGAGAAGGAGAGCAGACCATGGGCTGTGAGTACGGGGGTGGAGGGTGGGAGGCAGGAGGAGGCCTGGAGCCAGCTCTCCCTACAACCGCCAGGTTCCAGCATGGCAATCTAAGGAGTACGGATGCTAAATTCAAACTTGACCTTCCAGGTCATTATGAAGACTTATTCGTCAAGATAGGAGCCTGGACCATATGACAGTTAGTTTGCTTTATAGCTGTAACATATTTAAACACATGATTTGTGGACCTCCTTTGTCCTCTTGTCCTGGGCCCCTACAAATATTAGGCCCTGACCTGCAGGGAGGTGCTACATGTAAGAGAGAAATCTATCAGAGTTTTTCTTTCTAGTGAATCTCAGTGTGAGGTTTTCCCAGGTAGCATTTATGGATTTGGGGAACACAATGCATAGATCCCTTGCTCCAGGCTAGCAGATGCACAGCTGCCTGCAGCCTTGAAGTTTAATGATTTCTCTCAACGTCTTCTCTGCTGAGCCCAAGGATCAGGGCATGTAGTGAGGCAGAGGCTGGAGACCGGGGTGATTCTAAGAGCCATACTAAGGAATTCCACGTCTGTCTGGCCCTCTTGACTTTTTTTTTTTTTAAGATACAATGTAATAGAGTCCATTTGGCAGGGAATTCCAGCAGAAGCTTGTGTGAAACATCTGACAGCAGGGCTGGGGGCAGGCCAGAGAGTAGCCACTCATTCTTCTGCATCTCTCCTGAGTGTTTAAGCCCTGGGGGAGCCAGTGCTAGTGCCCTTGGGGATAGTAAACTGCAAGTCACATGATCTCTGGCCTCTAAGAAGACACCATCTGGTTGAGGAATTAACACTGATACTGAAGTCATTTAAACACAGTATAAAAAACAAACCCCACAATATAATTTAGGGTATGACATAAAGTGTTCTCAAGGCTAGAGATCATCCAGTCCAGAGTTTATCAAACTCAGCACTATTGACATTTGGAGCCTGATAGTTCTTTACTGTGTATGTGTTGGGGGGAGGGGCAGAGGGCTGTCCTGTGCCTTGTAGGATGTTTGCAGCATCCCTGGCCTCTACCTACTAGATGCCAGTAATGGGCTCCTTGCCCTAGTTGTGACAACCAAAAATGTCTCCAGACACTGTCAAATGTCCCCTGGGGTTCTAAATCACTCTGGGTTGAGAACCACTGTTCTAACCTAACCCCCATCATTTCCAGTGTAATTAACACCTGTGAACTCAAAGCACTGCAGGAAGCTGGAGACGGGGGAGTGATTGTGAGCTGGAGAAAAGTGGCTTTACGGAGGAGGTGGCGGTGGCACCTGAAATGTGCCTTAAAGGATGGGAAACATTTGGCTAATCTAGCCAGAAGGACAGCAACTCCAGATAGGAGGAACAGTGTGTTCCAAGGCAGAGAGGCAGGAACAAGCAGCACATCCCATATGGTTGTGCAGCTGTGCAATGCCAAAGGTGCCCAGCTGAGGGGACACATGGGAGCTGGAATCCAGCCCACCCTCCCCTGGCCAAGCTGTGCCCCTTGGCACTGGGTTGCATCAGCCTGGAAGAAGAGGAGCCTTTTTCTTAGTACAAAGGTGTCCTGTGCTCCACACCCCATGGGCTCATGGTGCTGCATCTGCCCCAAAGGGGTCATTTTTCTAAGGACACAAAGGCACCACAGAGGCCAGCAATGGCCCCAGGAATGAGCACGCCCTGGCTGGCAAGGAGAGGCAAGCCAGCCAAGGAGGCCAGCATTCTGCCGTGGTCTCACAGGACTCTGGCTTTCCCCGGCCCGAGTTGACCCTCTCCTCTCCACTCTGACTGGTCTGGTACAGACCCATCCTGCCCTTCAGAGGCGCCCCACAGAAGAAAAAGAAGTGAGTTCTTTAAAGGCCTCAAATTGGGTTGAACCAAAAGAAGAAGGAAGGCCCTGAGAGAAGAGTCTGAGTGGGGAGAGAAACAGAGGCTGGTGTGTCTAGGGTCCGGAGCCCCTTCAAAAAAAGGCCCTACAGAGAGAGTGTCACCCTTCAGGGAGGTCCCTTCTGCTCAGGTGACCTTCCTTCCTATAAACAGTCCTGCAAAACCTGCAGGTACTCCTGCAGGTACTCCTTGTCTTTCCTGCCTTGCTCACCAGTCCAGCAATGAGCCAGGACAAACTAAGGTGCAGGAGCTCCTAAGGACACAGAGACTTTCCAAAGGGCACACATAGTGCATTGGTCTCTTAAGAGACTCACAGGACCAAGTCCTCAACTTCTGCAAGGGCTCTCTTGTCCAGGTGACTCATCTATAGACATGCTTATGGACGATGATGCTGGATCTTCCTCCTGCCCCATTGCATGATGCTCTTCTCCTAATCCTACAAGAAAGGCACACCTCTTACTCATCCCAAATCTCACCATGGTGCGTCCACTTAGGGGAAAATGTCTGGTGCAACAGAGGGACAATCTAAATCCTGGTATCCATGTGGAGAAAAGGAGTGGCTCTGATGACGGGGCAAATCAACTAGCTTCCAATTTTCTGCTTTCATTCAAAGTGAAGGAGAATCAATTCTAGTTGTCAGCTGATAAACTTTTAATGATCTGCCCATATGATTTTGTGCATATAACTCAAAAGAAGTTTACACAATTGAGTGACATTGTTATACAAAACTCCTTGCCTTTCTTTGTACTTATGTGAAGAAAGTTTCTGAGCTCAGCTCATCCATCAATATTTAACAAACAAACAAACAAACAAACAGAAATATGTCTGGGTGCAGTAGCTCATGCCTATAGTCTTAGCACTTTGGGAGGTCGAGGCAGGAGGATTGCTTGAGGCCAGGCGTTGGAAACCAGCCTGAGCAACATAGCAAGACCCTGTTTCTCCAAAAATTATTAATAGAAAAAGTTAGGTGTGGTGGCATGTGCCTGTAGTCCTAGCTACAGGGAGGATCGCTTGAACACAGGAGTTTGAGGTTGTAGTGAGCTATGATGACAACACTGCACTCTAGCTCAGGCGACAGAGCGAGACCCTGTCTCAAAAACAAAAACAAAAACATAAAAACCCAAAAAACAGAAATGGAATTAATGATGAACTCTGACGCTTTCTAGCAATAAGTAATATTCATCCATGGATATATGAACTAATTGGGGTGGGGGGAAAAAGCTTCATCTCTTTAAAAGATGCATTTCCAATTAAATTTTATTTTTTATTCTTCCTTATTATCTATTAAAATGTGTAAAGCATTTGTTTTGATTAATTATGTACTAATCATCATGGTACAAATCCAAACAAAATGTTCTTTAACATTTAGAGTCTACGGTCACAGAAAAATTGTTAAATGAATTCATTTTATATAGTTTTGTTGGATGGAAGTATGATAGGGTGATACATAAAAGACTTGCAATCCTAAAAATATACTAGGCTAAAATTCTGTAGGGGAAGTATAATAGAATGGAAATATAAGTCCAAGGAGAAAAAAAAAGATGAAATTTGTCCAACTTGTTCATGTATTTTTGAAAGGCATGATGGTGGTATTTAATCACTATAGTATTGCATTTAGAAATGTTTTTCAGAGTATTTTAAAATGTCAATATTTGCAATACACCAGATAGTAGACTCTGTGTACCCATCTAAACTTATAAAAGAAATTTTAGGTGTTTGTGTCTAAAAATATGCAACGGGGTATGTAGATTTTCAAAACTCTTTTAGGAGTCTGCAGGAAAAATGTTTAGAGCACCAGGATCGTGGAGGGTCACTTTGCTGGCAAGGGAAATGTGCCTAGAACTGACGCAACATCCAGGGCTTTGGGGACCTGAGGGCACCCTCAAAGTTAGGGGTTAAACTCTCACTGGTGCTGGGGGATGGGAAAGGAGCCAAGGAGGTCCCCGTTCACCCTATCTATACTAGCCTCTGGTCTTTCGTTTGTTTTCTTGTTTTATTTTCAGCGCTCCTCTAAAATCCCGTTCTCTTCACTCCAGACGTCCTGTTAGGACAAGGGGAGCTCTGGTCTGTGGTTTTCCATCCTGCCTCAACCTCCTTTCTCCTGGGAAGCGCTCCCAGCCGGCAGTACCCCCACCCCACCCCGGCTTCCCTCGCCCCAGTCCGACACCGCTTTTGCGCAACTTGGCAGCCACCACTTCCTGCAGTTGACTGTGACTTTGGGCCAGTCCTCACTCCCCAGCTGAATCCAGACTTTTCTCGTCTATTTGTCTCCTCAGCAGGAAGACGTGGGTAATCAGAATGAAGTGAAATGAAGTTTGTAAAGCGCCTGGCACAGAGCTTGGCCTGCAGCCAGAACTGGGCACCGAGTGGCATTTAGCAAATGCTTGCTAATCCTGCTGTTAAATCGTCTCGCTTCCCAGCGATTAAAGTCTGGGCTTCCTAGCGTCTTCCTTCTTCTTTGCCCGGGGAACCAAGGAGAGTTCCCAAACCCCCAGGTCTCCTTTAAGTAACTTGCCAACTTGGGGTGCCGAAAACGCCCACCCCTCTTCCTGCCGCCGCTGGGTCGGCTCTGAGCACCCGCGCCCCGGAACTATGAGGTCATGCTCGGGTCACGTGACCGCTGCTGCATCTGTCAACTGTGATACAATTACTAAGACAGTCCTGGCGTTTCTGACATTCAAACCTGCTCTGCCTCCTCCTCCCTTTCGTGTGCTCTGGCCCCTTTCACACCAAGGGACCGTCTTAAAAGTCTAGGAATCTGAAGGATATGGCTCCAAATGCTACGAGTTAAGAAAGGAGGGGAAGGAGGGAGAAAAAAGTCTAAGATCGCACTTCTTGCTGCTGCAGTTTGGAAAACATGCTTAAGCCAGGTTCTTTAATCTGCCAAAGCAATTTGGCATAAGAGTCTTTTTAAATTTTCATACTCTTTAACCCATTAATTTCAGTTCTAGGATGCTTGCCTGTGGAAACAATCCAAACCGTGGCAAAGATTTAGGTACACAAAGTTCACTGCTTTATTATTGCACTAACAAAATATATAATGGGATTGAATAAATTAGGGTATAAAAGAACAATATAATATTAGGAAGTCATTAAAAATGGTGATTTTCAAGAATTTTTTATGACATGGAACATCATGAAAAACTGACAATACCTGGTATTTGTTGAGTACTTACTATGTGCCAGATGTTCTGCTAAAGGCTTATATGGATTCATTTTTGCAACCTTAAGAGATAGATACGATTATTCTTCCTCTTCTAAAAACTGGCCTAGAGAAGAAAATTGCCCAAAGTTGACTAGCTAATAAAGTGTGAAAATTGAGGCTTACAGAGTTTATCCAAAGGGCCAAGTAAGTGTCAGAGGCTGGATCTAAACTAGGTTAATCTGAGTCTAGAGTCCAGCCTCTTAGCCCCCAAACTCTTAACTGCCTGCCACAATAGTAACTAGTAAGAAATCAGGATATATACACCATCAGGCCAGTGATGTGTATATATGTGTATATATACCCATGTGTCCTTACACACAGTGTATGCAGAGACAAAGAATGGGAAGACAGACTCTCACATTTTTACTACATCTTTAGTGGTGCAATTACCAGTGATTTAAATTTTCTACAGTTTGTGTGTATTAATAATTAGACAACATGTTACACACAGATTGATTTTACTAAAAAAGCCCTATGCTGATTACGTTATTTGTTGTAATGAAAACTTGAAAGTAGCTCAAATGTCAATTACTACTGGATTAGTTAAATAAATTATGATATATATATTAGTTGCAATAGTTTTCAGGCATTAAAAATGAAGATTACAAAGACCAAGTGATACCATTATGGGAGAAATCAAGGTGCACAATTGTAGACATATTATGCATAATTGTTTGAGCATACCACTGTGAAATCTGTAAGGAATGAGAAAATGATACCTGTAGCAGGATGGTAAAATTATATGTGATTTGAAAAACATTTTTGAACTTCTTTAACATTTTCTATTTCTTCTGTAATAGTAAAACTAGTTTCACTGAATTGAGATTCAGTATCGAAATTAGCATGGAACACACAGAAATCTCTTTTGCCTTTTAGAGTGCTTCCTGTTTATCTCATTTCATTGCCAAAACACCCTAATGAAAGTAGGCATTTTCTCTCCCATTTTACCAGTAGGAAAGTTAAGGCATGGAGAAAGTGAGTGAGTTACTTGGAGTAAACTAGCAAATGAATAGCAACCTCGGACTAGAACCTTAGGCCTGCGTGCTCCCAGCCCGGGGCTCTGCCCTATAAACTACACTGATTCCCTTACATACTGGGCTGCACAGCACTGCCTGGAGAATACAAACTGCTATTATTAAGACCCTAAATGCTGAGATCCAAGTGTGGATTCCCTCCAGTGGGTGAGCCTGGAGGCAGGAAGCATGCCCTGTTAATGCTCTTTGTCTTCAGAGTGGGAACACCTAAGGCCTAAAGCATTCTCCCGCCCACGCTGCAAACTCCTCCACCCACCCACCTCCCCCACACACACAGCCACCCTTGTCCCCAAAAGCAGTCTCCCTGGGAACATGCTCTGCCCTTGGATGAAGAGAAAAGCCAGTAGATTTGCAGTTTATTCTCCCCCACATCCTTTAAGGTACAACCCTGCCCTAGGAGGAGGAACAGGGACCCCACTGGCCAAGAGGTCAAGGGTCAGCGACAGCTGGTGAAGCCCGAACTGGAGCTGTGGGGAGCAGGGTTGGGGATGGGGGTGGCGGCTGGAGAGCACCAGGAGATTTGGTCATCAGGCCCTGGTCTCTCACTTAACAGAGCTGTGGCTTGCCAGGTTCAAACAGCCAGAGAGAATTGAGCCGGATCGAAAGCCCAAAGGAATCAGTCAAAGGCCAGGCCATGATTCCACAGAGCCAAGCTCCATTCATTCATTCATTCATTCAAGATAAACCCAGTGCCATCCTTGCTTTCCAGAGCTTTCCGATTCTTATGGGGCCAGAGCCAATACCCCATCCCTCACGCTGACCCCAGTCCCTTCATGGGGTTAGGTGAAGCCCATGGCTTACGGTGGAAAAAACGTGGGAAATGGCAGCCAACCTTTCCAGGGATACACACCCAGACTCCAAAGCGCATGAAACAAACCAATGGGCTGAGAGTCCTGAAGATTCCAGAGCACAGTGGGGAAAGGTTCCAGAAGGCAGAAGGAGGCAGAAAGACATGGGACTTGAGCAGTCCAGAAATTTAAATGTGCTTTAGAGAGCTAAGAGAAAACCGAAAGACTCCACAAGTGTGGTTATGGCACAAAAGGTTGAAAGGGGGAGCTAAGTCTAGGTTTACCAATCCTGCTGGCAGGCGAGTCCCTAGTAAGGAGAAAGGAAAGTGGGAGTACGTGGATAAGGTGGTCTGCTGTCCTAAAGGATTTCTACAAACAGTGCATTTGTTTGTTCCCACCTTGGGGTGGAACCCATAGAATACCGTGATGTTAGCAGTTCGTGCTACTGAAGACAAGGGTGAAGTTAATGGTACTCTTTGTAAGAAAAAAGGATGTATCATTGGCCCCAAATGCTATTTACAGACAATTTTTTTAAAGTGTCTCCTATGTAAAGACCTGTACATTGGTCTGAGCTGGCTGATGACTGGGCATTGGCTTTCCTATTTCTGTGGAGTTGGTGAGTTTTTTTTTGAGCAAGGAAGGGAAGGGGCAAGTGCTGTGTTGGGTACCTCACAAAAATGGGCACACAGTAAAATAAGGCCATGTCCCTTCCATGCTTGCCAGCTCCCAGTGGCTGCCCATGGTGGCCATTGGGATAAATCCAAATTCCTTAAACACCACTCACAAGCCCCCGAGTGTGAGATCTGGCCCTAGCCCTTCTCTCTCCCCTCCAACCACTTAGTGGAGCTCCACTGGTCTCCTTTTTGCTTCTCAAACCAGCAGAGCTGTGGTTGCCCTTGAGGTTCAAGTGTTGCTATGGTCTGAATGTTTGTGTCTCCCCAAAATTAATATCCAGGGTCAGAAAGGAAGCCCTGCAGCATTTTCTGGTCTGCTAGCCTGGTCTCCCTGCCTTCTCTGAGGTCCTGCCACTGTAAGGGCGGCCTTGCAAAAATAACAGGAAAATATCTAATCCCACCATTTCTCCAGTAACAATTAAAGATCAATCCTATGAGTTCTCTCACTAACAGGGACCCTGGAGGAGTTCTGTTTTGCACAACTTCTGAAAAGAGCTGAATTGACAGAAGATAGATGTAAATCTCTCTCTTTCAAAATTGTTTTTTGAGAATCTGCTTTTACAGAGTTCATGAGTAAACAGCAGGAGAATGAGCTATAGCCTCAACCATATCTTGAGGACAGAGTCACATCTCCTGTGATAATCTCTTCTCCCTGGAAGGGCAGGAGACCAAGTCTTGGACTTTGACATCCTTGCAGTTTTTGTTATCTACCTGCTGCTGCTTCTGTTATCAACTGACAGCCATTGCTATTTTTTTCTCTCTTCGACCCCCTTAAAATCAGCGAGCCACTGGTCCTCGCTGCTGGCATCCCCTACTCTTTCTTTGAGACGCCACGCCATCTCCCTGCTCTCCCCCTCTTTCCTCTCTCTTTCACTCTCTCATTCTGTCTTTCTAAGAAGATAAAATAAACCTTTTTACTTTTATATATCCTAATCTCTGCGTGAGAAATCTTTCTCCCCCCCGCGCTGTGAGCACCTACTAGCCTTTCCACCCTAACAGTCACATGGTCAAAGCATCCTCTCCGTGGCTGGCTCTCCAGGCAGCTCGGGATCAGAAGCAAGTCTGCACTCTTCCCCCACCAGGTTGCTACCCCTGCCTGCCTCCCGGCAAGTGAGGCAGGGCCCCCTGCTGTGTTCAGACTCCCCCAGTTCTCCCCCAGCAGAGTGAGGCTACAGCAGCCACACCCCACAGGCAAAGCCTCTGCAGCTGCAGCAGACAGCTTCCCTGGCAGCTGGGGAGGAAGTGCTAATGAGGAGGGAGGTGTGGGGAAGGGCTGTGCCTGCCTGTGGTTGTAACAGTTTGTTCCTTTTGGCTCATGGGACCAAGGAGCTCACACAAGGAACATGCTTCTCGAGGGGAGGATGTCAATGCTAATAAAGAATGCACGTAAGTTAGTACCAGTCAACTCACAGAAAGTGCCCAGTGCAAGCCTTTCTAAAGCAAAGACCCCTAGAGGGGTGCAGTGGTCTGTGCTCAACAGAATGGTGACAAGCAGCCCAACCCAGAGGTCAAGTCTAGCCTTGGGGGCCAGACAGACATGAACGCTAAGATGACGTGCCTCTACCATGGCTAAAGGCCCCTGTGGAGGACACAGACCAGGCCCAGCCTTTCCACAGCCCCTGCCCTTGCACCCAAGTCCAAAGCAAAAGCCCTTCTGTTTGTTTCCCAGGGAGAGAAGGGATGCAGTAAGCCCTCAGGTGCACCAAGCAGGTAACCAGCCACTGGATTGAAGAGAGGCAGGGACATATTCTGCCTGGAGTTCAGGCTGTTCCCACCCTGCAACCTTTCCCCAGAAACAGTACAGAAGGCTTTTCTTATCTGGAAGGACCCCTGGAATACAGTGCAGACACCTGCCCCTGACCACCATCTCACATGCTTGCCCCTTGCTATGGCCTCATCTACGGGCCAGAAGAGAAGAGAAACGCTGGAGTCCTCCATCCAGGAACCAGAGGCGGGCCCGGAAGAATGCAACAGCCACCAAAGCTTATTCAGAAACTAGTGTGGGCACCCAATGTCAGGTAAGGAAATCACAAGGCAGCAGCGGATGCAAAGAAGAATCAAGACAGTCCCTGCCCATGGGGAGCTGTGTGTGAAACCATGAGACAAGTAGATAAAGTAGCTAACAGTAAATAAAGGCAGCGCATGAAAAGGCCTTGATGAGAGATGCGGCCCTTACAGCCAGGGACTGTGGGAAGTCAGGGCTCGATTAGCCGGTGGGTTTTTGTTTTGCTGAGGGGACATGGTGAGGGGGAAGATTGGAACCCACAGGGTTGAGAGGCTGCAGAGGAGAAGTTGGGGAGAAACAGTGTGTGGCAGCTCCCGGAGATAGAATAGTTGGGAAAACATAGAAATGTTCGTAATTTTTTTTTCTTTAATATGATTCACTGGTTGTAAAGAGAGATGTTTAAATGGGACATAGGGGAACGTTTGCTCCGTGGATACCATGCAAAGTTCTCCTCAACTTCCCACAAAACCTTTTGTAAAATCTCCATGACTGGCCATGTTTTTGGGAGATGAATTGATGTGGACGGCCGCTAGCAGATGAGGCCGGCTCAGAGGGCCAGAGCTGGGGTGGGCCGAGGGGGTCCAGACACTCCTGGGTGATGGCAGGAAGTGGGGGCTGGCTCCCTGGAAGTGGGGGGCTCGGTCAGTTGGGAAGCGCATGCTTGGCTGGGCCTGAAACGATGGTGAGGAGAGAAGGGGGAAGGCTGCGAGGATAGGGCGGGAAATGCAAGATAATGTGAAACCGTAATAAAGCCTCAAGCCCTGGACAAGTGAAGAAATGTTTTAGGGAGGAGGGTGGGGAAGAGGGGGTGGAGGGGACGTAGTCACTGACTCCAGTCTCCCCAGGCCTATGTATCGTGAATTTCACCTGCTTATCATCTCTCACTGAGGCCGACAAATGCGCCCCCCACCCCAACAGATGTCCTGACTCCAGTCTCCCCTCCACTGATGTGTCCCCTACACACATCAACATTAGAATAATCTTTTTAAAAGTGCAGCTCCCATTGTTTCATTCACTTTTATGTAAGGTCCTTTACTGACCTCCTTATCACCCACCCACCAGAATTAAGCCAAAACTCCAGAGCAGGGCATAAAGCAGCCCATAATGAGGCCCCAGTCATCTTTCCCAGATCATCCATGGTCCCTTCCCCCAACCGCTCACACCCCATCGCACTGAACCTCATGCAGTTCCTCTAGCACACCCTGCATTTGCTCACCACAGGGCCTTTGCATATGCTCCCTCCTTTGCCTGGGGTGCTTTCCCCAGCTGATTGCCAGCACCCAGGAAGCCTTCTGTGAGCCTCCCTTCCTGTCACTATCTTCCCACAGGATCTCACATCAGCAGTAGGCTGGCACTTGCCACACTGTCTCATTGCCACCTAAGTTAAGGGACAGGACCAGATCGTCATCTTCTTTGCAGCCCAGCACCCAGCACAGGGTCTGGCTCATCACTAGCAATTAGAGAATGTTCACTGCATGACTGAATTTGAAACTCAAAATGTATGGCATAGAAGATACTCCCCATGGGGGAGTCTGTCCAGCTGATAAAGCACCTTCTTTCTCTGGGAACTGCCCCAGACACCCACTGGACCATAGGTGGACATCTGACCGAAGCTGAGCCAAATGGACTCCCTCTAGGAAAGTGGAATTGACTCCAAGAAGGTGGTTTGTTTCTGGAACTATATAACATGTATACTTTGGAATTGTGTGGCACAAGTACTGCCCCATTTCAACTGGACAGCGAAGAAAGTCACTCCGTAAAGAAAGAAAGGGAAGTGACCATACAGAGGATTTCAGATGGCTTTCTGAGTCCCAATCCCAGCCCTCTCCTGAGACCATGATGGGTTCCTGCCCCTACGTCCTGTGACACATCCTGTTTATTAGTAGCCTGTCCCCTACTCTGTGTGAGAGTGTCGTGGGGTTTCTGTTCCTTACACAGTCCTAGCCACACAGGACTGTGTGTGGCTTTGCCCTCAGCAGAGTTGCTTGGGATTTCTTTTCTTCAAAAAAATTTTATTTTAATAAATAAAGTATACTCAGGCACAGATTAGACTTTAAATTGCACATACACATGCACAACCAGCTTTATATTAACAACTTGCTGAGCCCAGAGCAAAATGAAAATGTGAGAGCCTTTGTTCAAAAAGAATTACTGTTAAAGGCACTAAAATATAAAGCTTTTTCCTTTCTTCTGCAGACTTTCTCTTTTAACTTTTCGTAGTGTTTATTTTCTATTTAATGCCTTTCTAAGTAAAGAAAAATTAAAATTTTAAATTATTAGCATAAATTCTACCATTCATTTTTCTATTGTGCAATGCCCATATGCAGAATCACCAGAATTATACCATCTGTGTTTCTTGGCTCCTCCCAGAAGGTGCCCCAAGCTGGGCAGAAGATGTGAGCTGAAGTTCCCCTTGGCATTGAACTGTCCAAGGGAGCGCTCCACCAGGCACAAGGAAAGAACTCATTTGCAGGCCAAGTGTAGAGCTCCCAAGGGTCCTGCAAGTTTGACAATGGTTGTGTTCCCCTTCCCACCAGCCACCAGACCTGTACACTGTGCCTGGGGCAGGATCAGGAAGTTGAACTCGGCATCTCCCCTTCCGATGAGCTGGCTGACCCACAGCAGACAGGTGACTCTTGCGGTTTTTAAACCTCCACACCAAGATGTGCTCAGGACCTGGTGGGCAAGGGACTTACCCTCCCTCAGTTGCCTACTGAATATGTCATGAAGCTGCCAGCTGGGAACAGAGATGGCCACCATTATGCCTGGCCCTGAAACTCCACAGAGTGAGCACATCCCACTGTGACCTTTCCTGCATGCACACCAGGCCCTGGCCAGAGGCAGAGGGCAGCAATGTCCACTGGGTGAGGAAGGGGAAGGCGGTGTCCAGGTTACCAGGAGGCTGGAAAGTGGGTGCCTACGAACCCACCCAGGGAGGTGGGTAGGCGTTGGGAGCCAACACCATGCATGAGGCATGGCTGCAAACCTCTGGCACAGGCTCCAATGTTCCATCTGGCTTCACTTACAAAACGCACATCCAAAGATAAAATTAGGATTTCAGCGCAGTAGCTACAGAGCATTAAACCCCAAGTGCTGGGCCCTTCTGAACATGGAGCCCTGTGTGACTATGCTGGTCATATGCCCATGAAATCAGCCCTGTACACATGAAGAAGACCTCTAAAGCTCATTAAATAACATAAGTTCAGATACCGAAGCTGAAACAGAAGAAGGAAACCACACTTCACATGCACGTTAAAGAAACATAGAGCACCCAGACCCACAGGCCAGGAACACCACTCACACCTCACCCGAGGCCAAACTAAAGAACAGATGTCCTGACCTCCCTTATCCAGACTACAGAACATAACAGAAGCTGTGGTATGAACTGGAATTCAATTTCTGACCACTAATTTAGGCTTTATGCCAAAATTAACACTTTATAATGCCTTCTGCTATTCAAAGAGTATTTCATGAAAGATAGAACAATATCAGAGCATCAAAGAGGAGGAAACATTAATAGTTTCCTTTGCCCAGATAACTTCGACTTCTATGGCTTATCAGTTCAACACAAGCTTCACTTCCTAGAAGCTTATATAAAAAACTTTCTGTTGGCATTAGCTCCAAATAAGGCCATTCGTATTTCTGGCATCTTTTGCTGGGCTGAGAGATCCAGTCGACTTTCCAAGGTATTGGAAACCTTTATTCTCTGATTGCCACTGTAGACCTCCACGCCTCCAGCTGCGTTCACAGCCAGGTGTGCTTCTTGATCAATCTGGACCTCCACATGTTTTTGGGAAGCCATCATGTATTCAGGAATGGCTTTTTGCACTGCAGCCTCCACCAGGAGGAGGTCCTGTGGCCTGCAGCGCACGATCATCACGGGCTCCAGCAGTCGGAGCAGAGCCTGGAGCACGAGTTTATCCAACAGCTCCTGGTAGATGTCTGGGTCCTCCACAATCTGGCTAAGTCTCATCTTTGCATCGTGGAGCAATTCTGAGATGAGGTCATCTCGGGCTCTCAGGACTTGCAGCCTTGCCTGATTCCTCATGGTGGACATCTGGATTTTCTTCTGCTGCTCTATCTGCTTCTCCTTCTTCTCATAGTACTCCATGATCTTCAGTCGTTGGGTTTGCACAAGGCGTCCTTTTTCAATGTTAAATTCTTCCTCAGCCTTGGCGTCTATTTCCTCTGCTTTTTCATTGGCTTCCTGCTCAATGAAAGCCATCATGTGCTTAATCTGCTTCTGCACATCGACATCACTCAGGGCCATGGTTGCTCTCAGAAAGGGAGGTGGAGGGACTCTCTGGTGGACTCTCTGGTTCCTTTGATTCAGGGCAGAGTTTCAGGAGTGTCTTCAGAGTTCCACTGCCTCAGCTGTAGAGTGCACAAGAAGGAGGAGAGAAAGTCAGAGCCTAAAAAGAAGGGTCATGGAGACCATATATACACCCCTCGTTTCACAGATGAAGAAAGAGAGGCCCAGAGAGGGAAAACAATTTGTCCAAGATCATAGTCTAGAGGAACAGAGGCTTGAACCTGGGTCTCCAGAGTTCCGTTCCTGCTACGCTCACTATTTTTTGTCATCAAATAATAATGAGACACTTAGGGCAGTCCTAACCAGAAGCTCTCTGATGGCCTAAGATTAAGATAACAAACCAACAGAATAGAAATACATATTAATACATAAATGGAAAGCGTACCCACATTTTGAGTGGAGAGGCCTGGGGAAAGTCTTAAGAAACTGATGGTCAGACAGGATACAATCCAGAAGGTGCCTGGAGGTGAAAGGGTTTCAAGAGCCCTCCAATGATACAAAGAGGTAGAGTACTACTAGACAGATAATGATATCTTGAAAAGAGCTGGGAGGTCGAAGGAGTTGAGGGTAGTCCTTTTACTGGGGATAGTTTGCAAAGCTGGATGTGTATCTGAATCATCTGGGAGACCGCTAAGAAATATAGCTTTCCAGGCCCCACCACATACCTACTGAATCAGAATCTCTACCAATAGGGGATGGGATTCCATATCTTTAAAATGCTCCTTGGGATGCTCAACAAACATAGAAAAATCATGTATGAACAAAATGAGAATATCAACAAAGAGATAGAAATATAAAAATGAACCAAACAGAAATTTTGGAGCTGAAGAATGCAATTACTGAATTGAAAAACTTCACTAGAGAAGTTCAACAGCAGACTTGATCAAGCAGAAGACAGAATCAGTGAACTTGAAGACAGGTCATTTGAAATTATCCAGTTAAAGGAGTAAAAGGAAACAAAGAATGAAAAACAGTGAAGAATGCCTAAGGGACCTATGGGACACCATCAAGAGGACTAATAGATACATCATGGGAGTCTCAAAAGGAGAAGAGTGAGAGAAAAGGACAATAAGCTTTTAAATAAGTAACGGTCAAAAAACTTCCCAAATCCAGGGAAGGAAATGGATAATCAGATTCAGGAAGTCTAATGGACTCCAACTAAGATAAACCCAAAGAACTACATATTGAGACACATTATAACTAAATTATCAAAAGTCAAAGACAAAGAATTTTGAAAGCAGCAAGAGAAAAGAGTCTTGCCATGTTTAAGAGAGCTTCTATGATACTACTTCTGTAATACTTAGCAGTCACCTTGCAGTCCAGGAAGGAGAGGGATGATACACTCAAAGGGCTGAAAGAAAAAAAAAAAAACCTGATAACCAAGAATACTATATTTAGAAAACCTGTCCTTCAAAAATGAAAGAAAAACAAAGACTTTCCTAGATAAACAAAAGTGGAGGAAGTTCATCACTACTAGATCTGCCTTACAAGAAATGCTAAAGGGAATCTCTCCATTTGAAACAAAAGGACGTGAGACAGCAACTTGAAAGCGTACAAAAGTATAAAGCTCACTGGTAAAGATAAATACATTGGCAAATACAGAATACTATAATACTGTAACAGTGGTATATAAATCACTTTTAATTCTGGTTTAGAAGTTAAAAGACAAAAGTACAAAAAGTAACAATAACTATAAAAATATGTTGGTGGATACATAACATGAAAAGATGCAATTTGTTACATCAATAACAATGTGGTGGGGGGATAGAGTTTTTATACCTGATTGAAGTTAAGCTGTTATCAGGTTAAAATAAATTACTATAATTAGAAGACATTTTACGTAAGCCCATGGTTGCCACAAAGAAAATACCTATAGAAAATACACAAAAGAAAATGAGAAAGGACTTGAAGCATGTGGCTACAAAA
Source organism: Varecia variegata (assembly GCA_028533085.1). Taxonomy (NCBI): domain Eukaryota; kingdom Metazoa; phylum Chordata; class Mammalia; order Primates; family Lemuridae; genus Varecia; species Varecia variegata. Next base: position 31,966,887 of record CM052437.1, read on the forward strand.
AAATCAGTGAAAACACAAAGACATTAAGAAAGGAAAAGGGAGACAGAAAACAATTAATAAAATGGCAAGTCAGTCCTTCCCTATCAGTAATTACTTTAAATGTAAATAGATTAAATGTTCCAATCAAAAGACATGAAGTAGCTGAATGGATAAAACAATAAGATCTCACTATATCCTGTCTACAAGAGACGCCTTTAGAATTAAGGACATGTGTAGGCTGAAAGTAAAGGGATGGAAAAAGATATTCCATAGAAATAGTAACCAAGAGACAGCAGGGGTGGTCATACTTAGACAAAATAAACTTAAAGTCAAGAACTGTTGCAAGAGACAAAGACATTATATAATGATAAAGGCTCAATTCACCTGGATGATAGAACAGTTATAGATACATATGTACCCAACATCAGAGCACTCAAATATATGAAACAAACATTAACAGACTTGAAGGAATAAATAGCAACCCAATAATAGTAGGAGATTTCAATACCCCACTTTCAAAAATGGATAGAACATTCAGACAGAAGATCAGTAAGGAAACAGAGAACCTGGGCAACACTATAGACCAAATGGACCTAACAGTCATATACAGAACATTCCACACAATATATTCTTCTCAAGTGCACATGGAACATTCTCTAGGATATATCACATGTTAGGTCACAAAACAAGTCTTAACAAATTTAAGAAGATTGAAATCATATGAAGTATCTTTTCCAACCATCATGGAACAAAACAAGAAATCAATAGCAGAAGGAAACTAGAAAAATCACAAATATGTGGAAATTAAACCACACATTCTTAAACAACCAAGGCTTAAACAATAAATCGAAAGGGAAATTAGGAAATATCATGAGACAAATGAAAATACAACATACCAGAACTTATGAGATGCAGCAAAAGCAGTTCTAAGAGGGAAGTTTATAGCAGTAAACACCTACACTAAAAAAGAAGAAAGATCTCAAATAAATTACCTAACTTTACACCTCAAAAAGTAGAAATAGAAGAAATAACTAAGCACCAGGAAGAAAATAATAAAGATCAGAGCAGAAATAAATGAAATGGAGAGTATAAAAAAATCAATAAAACTAAGAGTTCAGTTTTTTTTAAAAGAAACAATGTTGATAGACCTTTACTAGACTAAGAAAAAAGAAGACTCACATAAAATCTGAACAGAAAGAGCAGACATTACAACTGATGCCATTAAAAAGGATTATGAGAGACTACTATGAACAATAATTTATTAACAAATTGAATAACCTAGAAGAAATGGATAAATTTCTAAAAGCATACAACCTACCAAGAATGACTCATGAAGAAATAGAAAATATGACCAGACCTATAACTAATAAGGAGATTGAATCAAAAACCTCCCAATGAAGAAAAGCCCAGGACCAGATGGCAACACCGGTGAATTCTACTAAATATTTAAAGAAAAATGCCAATCCTTTTCAAGCTCTTCCAAAAAAATTGAAGAAGAAGAAACACTTCCAAACTCATTTTATGAGGCCAGCATGACCCTGGCACTAAAGCCAAAGACACTACAAGAAAAAAAAATTTTTAAACTATAAGCCAACATCCCTGATGGCTATAGATACAAAAATCCTCTACAAAATACTAACAAACTGAATTCAATTGTCTGTTAAAAGGATCCCATGACCAAGTGAGATTTATCCCTGGGATGCAAGGATAGTTTGACATATGAAAATCATTGTGATATGCCACATTAACAGAATGAAGAATAAAAACCACAATTATCTCAATAGATGTCAAAAAAATTGACAAGATTCAACACCCTTTCATGATAAAAACTAAGAATAGAAGGAAACTGTCTCACTATAATAAAGACCATTTATGAACAGTCCATAGCTAACATCATACTCAATGATGAAAAACTGAAAGCCTTTCCTCTAAGATCAGGAGCAGGATAAGGATGCCCATTCTGAACACTTCTATTCAAAATAGTATTGGATGTCCTAGGTAGAACAATTAAGCAAGAAAAATTAATAAATGAAAGGCATCCAAATTGGAAAGGAAGAAGTATAATGATCTCTGCTTGCAGATGAGGTGATCTTATATGCAGAGAACCCTAAAGATTCCACACACAAAAAAAACTCTTAGAGCAAATAAATTCAGCAGAGTTGCAGGATACAAAACAACATACAAAAATCAGTTGTTTCTATATGCTTACAATGAACAATCTGAAAAGGAAATTAAGAAAATAATCCCATTGACAATAGTACAAAAAAAATACTTAGAAATAAACTTAACCAGGAGATGAAAGACTTGTTCACTGAAAACATTGCTGAGATAAATTGAAGAGACAATTAAATGAACATCCCACCTTCACAGATTGGAAGACCTAATATTGTTAAAATGTCCATACTAACCAAAATGATCTACAGATTCAGTGTAATCCCTATCAAAATCCCAATAGTAATTTTTGCAGAAATAGGAAAAAAAGAAATCCTTATATTCATGTGGAATCCCAAAGGACTCCAAATAGCCAAAACAATCTTGAGAAAGAATAACAAAGCTAGAGGTATCACACTTCCTGACTTCAAAACATATTACAAAGCTAAAGTAATCAAAACAGTATGGTACTGGCATAAGGACAGACATATAGACCAATGACACAGAATGGAGAGCCCAGAAATAAACCCTATATTTACAGCCAAATGATCTTCAACAAGGGTGCCAAGACAACACAATGGGGAAAGGATAATCTCTTCAATGAATGGTCTTGTTACAACTGGATATACATATGCAAAAGAATGAAATTTGATCCTTATCTTTAACCCACACAAAAATCAACTTAAAATGGATTAAAGACTTAAACATAAGGCCTGAAACTATAAACTCTTGGAAGAAAACATAGGGGAAAAGTTTTATAACATTGGTCTTGGTAATGATTTCTTAGATATGACACCAAAGAACAGATAACTAAAGCAAAAATAGACAAATGGGATTACATCAAATTAAAGGGCTTCTGTGCAGCAAAGCAAATAATCAAGAGAGTAAGAGGGCAACCTATGGAATAGAAAAAATATTTGTAAACCATATATCTCATAAGGAATTCATATCTGAAATATGTAAGGAACTCCTACATCTCAATAGCAAAACAACAACAACAAAATACACAAAGTACTTGAATAAGAAATGGGCAAAGGACCTAAGTGGACATTTACCCAAAGAAGTCATACAAATGGCCAAGAGGTACATGAAAAGATGCTCAACATCAGTAATCATTAGGCAAATGCAAATCAAAAGCACAATGAGACATCACCTCATACCTCACACCTGCCATTATAAAGACAAAGGAAAGAAAAAGAAAATAAGTGTTGGCAAAGATGCGCAGAAACTGGAACCCCTGTGCACTGTTAATAGGAATGTAAAATGGTGCAGCCACTACAGAACACGGTATGGAGGTTCCACAAAAAATTAAAAACAGAATTACCATATGATCCAGCAATCCTACTTCTAGGTATTTATCAAAAAGAATTGAAAACAAGATTTCAAAGAGATATTTTCACAGCGTTCATTACAGCATTATACACAAGAGCTAAGAGGTAGAAACAACCTAATGTTCATTGATGGATGATGAATAAAGAAAATGTGGTATACACATAAAATGGAATATTATTCAGCCTTAAAAAGGAAGAAAATCCTGTCACATTTTGCATCTTAATGAACTTTGAGGACTATTCTAAGTGAAATAAGCCAGTCACAGAAGGGTAAATACTGCATGATTCCACTTCTATGTGTTATCTAAAGTACTCAAACTGAGAAGGAGGAAATAGAATGATGGTCGCCAGGGGCTGGGGGGAAGGGGAAATGGGGAGTTGCTGTTCAATGGGTGTGCAGTTTCAGTCATGCGAGATGAAAAAGTTCTAGAGATTTGTTGTACAATAATATGCATGTAGTTTACAACACTTTACTGTACACTTACAAATTTAAGAGGGTAGATTTCACGTTATGTGTTTTTGGACATAACACACACACACACACACACACACACACACAAGGATGTCCCAGAAAGAAGTACCACTCAATGAGCTTGGTGGAAAACCAACCCAGTGTTTGTGACAAAGGCCAAGCCCTTGGGTTCAACCTTATAACTGTCATTGGAAGTTAAAAAGAAAATTATTTAGCTCATCTACTCCCCATTATTTAAGATGTACTCTTTTAAAAACTGCATTTTTGTAAAGACAGCAAAACATTCTCTGCTCCTAAATAAGACAAGTCAGTGAATGATTAAAAAAGACGGCTCCTGAGTCACTGAGCTGGTCACTGGCTTTGGGAGCCACTGTCAAAGCAGAAAGAGTTCAAGACCCAGGAAGCTCCAGGTTATGTGTGTGGAGAACAAAACATACCAGAGAACACTTACCAGTCCTTGCCAAGGGCCGGTCTCTGCTCTGGCGCCGGGAGTCTGCACGCAGAATGTGGAACTTGGAACGCACACTGGAACCTGGCACTGTTGCCTCCCTCTTTGTGCAGACGACCCTCGCAGGCTGACCGGGCAGCGTGAATCCAAAGAGCCAGGCTGTCACTGGGGAAGGCTGGCCAAGTCTGCCATGAGGAGGCCAAGAGGGATTTCCCTGGCACCCGAGCTGTGGCCAGGGTTATCCTGGCACACTCAGAATCTCAATTAAGTTGGCACACGGTGGGCTTCAGCTCTGGGGTGGGCTCATCTCAACAGATACATGTGTGGACACAGGCAGCCAATTTGTTAACTTACAAATGAAAAATACAGCTGTCATGTTGGCAGATCACGGCCTCCTTTCCCTGTATGTGAGTCACACGTGAGGCCAAATCCAATGGTTGTTTAATAAGAAACCAGCACAAGCAAAATCCACCAGATGGTCTTTAAGGGAGCCACACTCGCCACAGGGGCTGCGGTGCTCAGGCCCGTGCGGGAGGACAGCTCTCCACGCCCAGACAGGCCTCGGTGGGCATCGCCAGCCTCTGCAGTGCAGGCCGCACAGCCAGACTGCCGGAATTCAGATCCCACCTCTGCATTCACCATCTGTACGACTCTGGCAAAGCAGTGCAGCCCTTGAAGCCTCAGTTTCCTCGTCTGTCTAATGGAAATAATGGTAGCACCCACACCCTAGGATTATTGTGAGGATTAAATGAGAGAAGTCAATGTTTAGCACAATGCTAGGCCCACGGTTAATGTTCATGCCTGGGAGTCATTATTACTATCATCATTACTATTAATATTATTATTGTTATCCCTTCGCCTCTGATTTAGGCTTCATTCCTTATCACAGTCAGAGAACCCATGAGTGATTTGATTTCCACTCACTTAAGTAGAAATATATCCCAGTCTTGCCTCCTTGTATTAAACTTAGTAGCCCTGCCTGGAGCTTAGGGACACCCCTCTCCAATACTTCATAGCACCTTTGCCCAAATCTCAGGTGGCCATCATATCCTTGGGGATGGTGGGGGAAGTTCCCCAACCCTGGGGCTCTGGGCTGGGGATGAGGTGGAGTCACCTCGCAGCCCATCACACATCCCTGTCCCTGAATCTGCAGTCCTGAGCTCTCCTGTCCCCTCCCTGCACCTCCACTTCTAAACAGCTCGTTAGTGCCGGGCTTGGAAGCAGCTGCAGGGGGGGGCAGGGTGGTCAGGGATTGAGCAAGTGTCTGCAGGAATGCGCGTGCCCGTGTAATGTGTCTGGCAGATGTGACTTCCAGTCTGTCTGGGAAGGGAATTATAAGCCCACATGGGCCTGTGGCTTGAGCAAATCTACAAAACAAACCAAGAAATGGGAAACGCACACGTCTGCTCTTCCAGGAAGCTTTGGACCCCTCCACTCCCCGAGGCAGGTTTGCGCAGCAAGTGGCATCCCCCTGCCTGTGCTTGGGGCTGGGGGCCGCAGGTCGGCCTCTCCAGGCCAGACTTACCCCCCACAACCTCTTCACTGTCGGGGCCTCTTTGTTGCCCCCCAAACACATCAGGCTCAGTCCCACGTAACAGCTGTGGCTCATACTGTTCTCTCGGCTAAAACGCACTGCTCTCCTCCCTCTTCCACTCACTAAATAAATCCCACGTTCTCAGGCCCAGTTTAAGCCCCACCTTAAACCAACTCCTTGACCTCTGGACTCCTCCTCAAAATAACCACAGCATGGCCTGTTTTCCAACTCAGAGATGGATTCAGTGTCCTTTGTTGTTCCAGTTATTAATATTTTTGCTTTCTCCAGGAAACTTTGAGAATAAGAATCTCCTTTCTGAGCAGGGGCTGGGTGCAGATAGGTGCTCCTTAAACATGGATTGGGGCAGGAGGGATGATTTCCTTTTTTTTTTTGCCTTTTTTATTGTGAAATATAATACACACTCAGAAAAGTGCATAGAATGTCAATGTACGGCTTAATGAATTAACATGAGGCAACTATTCTGTAACTACCACCTAGGTCACAAGATGGAACATTGCCAGCATCCCAGAAGCCCCTCCATAGGGCCTGGGGAAGGAGACAGTACCAAAGGGTGATTGTGTATTTGTGGGCAGAGGAAGAGTCCTTAGAGGAAACAAGAACTTGAAGATCTCTCTTCTGGGGCTGTCGCCTACCTGAGCCTGCCTGCTCCCTGGGGAAGCACAGCATCCACAGCACCGCCAGAGGAAGGAACGGCAGGAGCGCTCGGCGGGTAAAATGTGTCTGTCAACCTGGAGCCTGCCCAGACCCTGCAGCAACTGTTCATTCCAGCTGGGATTTGTTAGTAAGTCTGAGGTCAGACGTGTCTGGGTGTGGGCTCCCCAACCCTGGCCCAAAGGGAAGCAGCGGCCAACGTGGGCCTCCAGACACTTCGAGATTGCAGAGTGAGGAAGGGAAGGGGCTTCCCAGAGCTGGGAGCACAGGGCAACTTGCAGGGCCCAGGAAACGGGTGGGAAAATTCAGAGGAATAATGACTCCTTTGGGGATTCCAAATACTAAATATGTGGGAAGAGGGCCTCCCCTTTTCTGTCTTTCAAGAAGTATTTGTTGAATACCTACTATGTGCCAGGGCACATAGAAATAGGGCACCAGAAATAAAGAACAAGGCAGATTCCAGGTGTGCCCCCCAAGCCCACAATGTAACAGGGAGAGGAACCCACGAGCAGGTAATCACACGGCAGTGTGGTGTGTTAGGAATGAGCAATTTCAGGAAGGCTAAGAAGGAAGAGGCCCCATCCCTAAGCCTCTCTTCCCAGCTCATCATGGGCTCTTTTATAATGGATTGCCCTGCAGACAGTGAAACCCGGTAGTGGGTGGTTTGAGAATTTCCATCAGTAACAATAGAACACCAATGTGGAGAGAGAGGGCTGGAGATGAATAAAAGGACATAAACCAATTTAGGAAAACTCAGACAAGAAAATGAGGTTTCAGGGCACATCAACATAGTACCTACCTTAACTTGGAGGCAAGTCACCTGGAAAAGGTAGAAAGTTGGTAGTGTTCGTTAAGGAGAATTTATCCAAATAGATAAGAATCTGTCAGGCCTTTATGGAGACCCAACTCTAACCAATGCCTTGGGGTTTCCAGAGAGGGAGTGGTCCTGTGGGCACGGGGTCAGGCAGGTGGGATGAGTAGAGATGGGCATTGAAGGATGGACCTCTGGCATGGTAGAAAGAAGAAAGATGGTCTAGCCAGGGAGAAAGCTGTGGGCAAGAAGACAACGGTGGGAAGAGGTAGGAGTCCTGGGTGCAGGTTAAGCAGGTTTGCGTTGCAGTGAGACTGGGCAAGGTTGGAAATGTCAACCTGAGAGTTGGGGCATTAGGCAAAAGAGCCCATCAAAGGCTCTGAGTAGGCTTGTAACTTGGCCAAACCTGAGTTCGGGAAGATCAGCCTGGCGGTGGCAGGGGCAGGAGAGTCTGGCTATAAACCCAATGCTGGATGGAGACTGTGCACAGATGAGGTCCTGGGCATGAGACAAGGTGTCAAGAGTGGAAGGAGATGTGTCCCAAGGTGTCACAGGCTTGGGGGCTCAGCGTCTGGCCCACAGAGGACAGAGCTGCTTGGCCCAGGGTGAGGGTGGGGGAAAGCAGGAACAGGCACTCTGCTCCCTCGCAAGCTGGGGAGAGAAAACAAGAGCGAGAGAGTGCACTTGGTCTGAAAGTAACAGGAGACACCTAGAGAGAAAATCAGAAGTGCCTGAAAAGCTTCGTCTCTGCTTCAGTTGCAGATGAGTAAGGGCCACATACAATTTTATTCCAGGTACTCCACCCCCAGTGGCAAAGTGGGCTTTGGTTAGGGCTAGAGAAAGCTAACGCCTACAGGCAGGGGAAGAAACAGTCCTCCCAAAGTAATTTATGTTATTCACAACTTAATTTCTCCTTCTAAAACATCTGCAGGCAGGTAGGTTACTTCAAAGCAGTCAAGTTCTCCCCAAGAGCGATTTGCTTCAAAGTTACTTAGCTAATGGTTTCCAGCGGCACTTTCTCCAAAAAGAAAAGCCCTTCAGTTCTATCCCCGTCTAAAGGGGCAAACACTACCTGGGGCCATGCCTCACTGCCTTAGAAAATGTGAACCGGGGGTTATAAGATCTGCTTTTTTGGACAAGCTGGAAATCCCATTTTAAAAGTAAAATCTGGCCAGGTGCAGTGACTCACACCTGTCATCCTAGAACTTTGGGGGCTGAGGTGGGAGGATCACTTGAGGCCAGGAGTTGGAGGTTGAGGTGAGCTATGATGATGCCACTGCACTCTAGCCTGGGAGAAAGAGCAAGACCCTGTCTCAAAAATGAATAAATAAATAAACAATAAATAAAAGTAAAATCTTTCTCTTTTTTTGTTTGTTTTATTGTGGCAAAATGTACATAACAAATTTTGCCATTTAATCATCTTAAAGGGTACACTTCTGTGGCATTTAAGTACATTCACATGGTTTTGCAACCATCACCACCATCCGTCTCCAGAACTTTCTCATCTTCCCAAACTAAAGCTCTGTACTCATTAAATACTAACTCTACAACTCCTCGCAGCTGCTCACAACCACCATTCCACTTTCTGTCTCTATGAATTTGAATATTCTAGGTACCCTGTAAGTGGAATCATATGATGTTTATCCTTTTTTGACTGGTTTATTTCACTTACCATGATGTCTTCAAAATTCACCATGTTGTACATGTGTCAGAATTTTCTTCCTTTTTAAGGCTAAATAATATTTCATTGTATATATATGCCACATTTTGTCTGTTTATCCATAGACACTGGGTTGCTTCTACCTCTTGGCTATTATGAACATGAACGTACAAATATCTGTTCCAGTCACTGCTTTCAATTTTTGGGGTATACAGCCAGAAGTGGAACTGCTGGATCATATGGTAGTTCTATGTTCAGTGTTTGGAGAAACCTCCATACCATTTTCCACGGCAACTGCACTACTTTGCAATTCCACCAGCAATGCACAAGGTTCCATTATTTCCACACCCTTGCCAATACTTGTTTTCTGCTTTTTTCTTTTTCATAATAGCCATGCTAATAGGCATGAAGTGGCATCTCATTGTGGCTTTGATTTACATTTCCCTAATGATTAGTGATATTAAGCACCTTTTCATGTGCTTATTGGCCATTTGCATATCTTCTCTGGAAAATGTCAACTCAAGTTCTTGGCCCGTTTTTTAATCAGGTTCTTTGTTTTTTGTTGTAGTTGTGTTGTAAGAGTTCTTTACCCCTCTTGTGGTGCCAAGGACTCGGCCCCAGCTGCATGGCAGGGTGCTCAGCCAGCCAACACAGCCCTGTACCACGGTTTCTCAGAGTGTGGACTGTGACCCTTTAGTGGGCTGTGAGACCTCTGAATAAAAAGAAATGAAACCAAACGGCATAGAAAATCCAGAATTCATTACAGGTAGTAAGGTTAAGTATTGTTTTATCAAACTTTACTTGTTATATGTACACACAGAAATGTAATATGTATATGTATGTTTTCTGGTTCACAATGAAAAACGTATTTGTCACTGTCATTTGCAGTATAAAATATTTGAAAAACCTGCCCTAAAAGTTAACTGAATTCATCCTCCTTAGGAAGCAGTAAAGCAACCAACTATTGTTACTTAACCTTGTTACTTAACCTCAATTGTTATTGACCTTGGAAGGTCTCGTGTACCCACTCAATCCATTTGTCAAAGCACTCACCCTGTAAACAGGGGGTGCCTGGGGGTGGCCCGAAATCCCAGCTACATGGTGTGTAAGCGGTCTATATGGCTAATAGTTAGTGAGCATGCCTGTGTGTCGGGTAGACAGGGGACATCACAGGATGTAACTCCTCTGAGGCAGGTCTCCCTTCTCCTGCTTCATGAGGGCAGGGACCAGGCCTTCCCTGAACTAGGAAGTCTGTCTTTGCCACGGATGCTCCATGGGCAGCAGCTTGGTGTCACGAGAAGCCCACACTGGACTTGGCATCAGAGGTTCAGACCCCAGTCCTGATGTCACTCAAAGGCTAGGCGATCTGGATACACGCTCACAATCTGCCAGAACTCACCCTGATAAAGACACAGAACTGCATCTGTAAAATCAGGATGCTAATGAGCAGTCTGTCACCCTCAAGGTGGAGCTAAGGAGGTCAAATAACACAAGGCATGAACAAGCTTGGTAAAGTGTTACCTGGAATGTTAGATGTGGTCACTCGCAAAGCATCACCTCCCTGATCTCTCAACACTTCTCACAGAGTCTAGTACGTAGCAGTAGCTTAGTATTAATAATAATGGTTTGTTGGACCCATGGATGAATGGACAGGTGGTCTGTCTCCCCTATACAGACAAGAAACTCTCTCCCCTATAGACTGTCAACAGTCTTAAGGCAGGAAAGAGGAATGTGAAGATGATGAATGCGAAGGTGACACAGTGTCCTGCCCCAGAGGGACACCTTTGTTAGGTCCAGAGCCAAGAGAGAGACACACGAAGCCTCATGTGTAGCAAACTGCTGTTTTATTTTCAACATCTGGGTGCGGATGGTTGGAGCCCGAAGCGCGTCCACCCCTAGGGAGGGGAAAGCCTTGGGTTTTATAGAGGGGTTTTGGGGGGAGGGGGAGTAGTAACAGCTACAGAGATAGGGGAGCGGATAGCCCCTATCAGGGGGGATAGGAATGCCGGTGTGGCTGCAGCTGCCTGTGGTCGAAGTTAGATTTATAACCCTGGACTCTGCAGACTCCTGCGGTGTTTGTTTCACAGGCTTTATGATATTTTCCAGTTCCCACTCTAAGTAAACCTAACAACCGTCTCCTGTCCTGCCCACATTGCTGGAAGATAGAGCTCAGGAGGAACCTGTTAACTGTAAGTTATTTAAATGAATTTGCCTGGGGTCCTCTGGTTAAGTCTATTCTACTCAGAGAGGTGACCTGGAGGTCCAGGAAGGCTCCCACCTGCCTAACTTACACTCTAATCAGGGGTGACAGTGTAATTAACGCCTGGCCAACCGGAGTGGTCCTGCCTCAGTCAGAGCAGGGTCCTGACCACCCTCTGCTCAGCCAGACAGTAACCCTTTAGATACTGAATCAGGGGGTCAGAGGGATCCAGGGAAAGGCCTAGGTGATTGGGGCACCCGAGGAGCTCAGAGCAGGGAGTGTTTAGCAACCAGCATAAAATTATTTCAGTATTTTCATAACCTGTTTGGTTACATTGTTGCAAAGGGATTGAAGGTTAACATTCCCACCTTTAAACTGAAGGTCTCAGGAGCACTCAGTTCAGGCCGCAGCTGCTCTGCCACACACATCTCCAGCATGCAGGGTGTCTCCGACCACCTACATTCAGAACCCTCTCCCCTTCCCGGTCCACCATCCCCTGGCTCCCTAGAGCGTGTGAGAGACCAGGGTGGCTCCAGGAGAGGGAGAACAGAAGCTGAGAGGAGGCTGCAGCCTGTGCACAGGGATGAGATGGTGCTGGTGGGTGGGGCGGTCATGTCCCCAGACTGCACCACTATCTCAGGGTAGGTCAGGCAACCACTGCTTAGGAACCCAGAACCAACATCTTCCTCCCTCCCCCAGCCCTCATTCAGAAGTCAAACAGCTTGTCCTTTAAGTGCTCAGACACAAAGTTTCTTGTTTCCCCCCCCTTTCCCTGGAGAGTAGGGTCACTGACCCAGCCCCCTCCCTAGGTGTTATTATAGATGATATAATTATCAGTATGGTTGGGTTTAGGTCTATCATCTTGCTATTTGTTTTCTATGTGTCCCAGCTGTTCTTTATTCCTTTTTTCCTGACTTTTTTTTTTTTTTTGGATTGGTAGAGTGCATTTTTGAAATTAAGGTGAATTTTACAATAACATAAAATTAACCATTTTAAAGTGAATAACTCAGTGGCATTTAGTACATTCAATATTATATAACCACTACCTCGATCTAGTTTCAAAACATTTTTGTCACCCCAAAAGGAAACCCCATTAAGCAGTTATTCCCCGTTTTCCCCTCCCGCCCCGCCATCCCTGGTCCCATGGCAACCACCAATCTGTGTTCTATCTCTATGGATTTACTGCTTCTGGATATTTTGTATAAATGGAAACATATAATACGTGACCTTTTATGTCTGGCTGCTTTCATTCAGCATACTGTTTTGGAGGTTCATCCACATCATAACATGTATCAGTACTTCATCACTTCTATGGCTAAATAATATTCCATTGTATGGAAACATTACAATCTTTATCCACCCATCCACTGATGAACATTTGAGATGTCTCCACCATTTGGCCACTATGAATCGTGTTTCTGTGAACATGGCACGCACATGTATTTGTTTGAGTACCTGTTTTCAATTCTTTTGGATACATACCTAGCAGAATTGTTAATTTTTCAGAAACCTCCAAACTGAAGAAACCCACAAAGACTGAACCATCTCATATTCCCACCAGCAATGTACAAAGTTCCAGTTTCTCAACATTTTCACCAACACTCATTATTTTTCTTTCCTCACCCCTAACTGTAGCCATTCTAGTGGGTGTAAAGTGGTACCTCATTATGGTTTTTACTTTCATTTACCTAGTGACTAATGATGTTGAACATCTCTTCATGTGCTTGTTGGTTATTTGTATATCTTATTTGGAGAAATGTCTATTCAACTCCTTTGCCCATTTTAAAAACTGGATTATTTGTCTTTTTATTGTTGAGTAGTAAGAGCTTTATTTTTAACATATTCTGGATGCTGGACCTTTATCAGATATGTGATTCGTAACTATTTTTCTCCCATGCTGTATGTTGTCTTTTCACTTTCTTGATAATGTCCTTTGATGCAGAAATGGTTTTTTTTAATTTTGATGAAGTCCAGTTTTGTTTTTTCTTTTGCTGCTTGTGCTTTTGATATCATATCTAAGAAATTATTGTAAAATCAAAGATAATAAAGATTTATCCTTATGTTTTCTCCTAAGAGTTTATAGTTGTATTTAGGCTGTTCATTCATTTTGAGTTAATATTTGTGTATGTTGTGCGGTAATAATCCAAATTCATTCTTTTGCCTGTGGTTATCTAGTTGTTTCAGCATGATTTACTGAAGAGACAACTATTTCCCCATTGGATGGTCTTGGCTCCCTCCTGCCTTTTTTGTTATTATTATTTCATTTTATCTGCACTATTGGCTTATTAGTTATATCTTTGTTTCATATATTTGTATTTTTATAGTGAATGCTCTAGGTTTTACAATATGCATCTTTAATTTTTCCTAGTCTACCTTTGCTATAGTTTGAGTGCATGTGTCCCTTCAAAATTAATGTTGGAACTTAAACACCAAGGTGATAGTATTAAGAGGTAGGAACTTTGGGAGTTGATCTGGGAGGGCAGAGCCCTCATGGATGGGATTAGTGCCCTTATAAAAGGGCATAAGAGAGTGTGTTCATCCCTTTTTTTTGCCCCTTTTACCATGTGAGGACATAACACTTGTTTCTTCCCCTCTGGAGGATGCAGCAACAAGGCATCATCTTGAAAGCAGAAAGCGAGCCCTTACCAGACACTGAATCCACCAACATCTTGATCTTGGACTTCCTAGCTTCTAGAACTATGAGAAATAAATTTCTGTTATTTATAAATTACCCAGTCTAAGATATTTTGCTCTAAGAGCAGGAATGGACTAAGACAGCAAATAATACTATACCACTTAATGCATAATGTAAAGATTTTAAAAGATATATAAGGATTTTATATGTTTCTGGTTTTCCTTGGTGTTATTTTTGTTATAGATTTTATTTCTACATGTAATATATTCTACATGTAATATATTGCTATTATTTTTGCTATAGATAGTCCATTATCTTTTAAAGAAATTATTTAAATGAGAAAGAAATGCCTCATATGTACCCATATAATTACCATTTCTGGTGCTCTTCACTTCTATAGATCCAAGTTTCCATCTGGCATCATGTTCTTTCTGCCTCAAGAACTTCCTTTAGTATTTCTGGTAATGCAGAACTTCTGGTTTAAAAAAATTCTTTAAGCCTTTTGTTGTCTAAAAAAACACTTATTTTACCTTCAATTGTGAAGGATATTTTTTGCTGAATGCAGAATTCTAGGTTAACAATGCTTTCCTTTCTTTTATGCCTTTCATCACTTTCAATATGCTATTCCATTAAGTTCTGGTTTGCATTGTTTCCGATGAGAAGTCTGTAATTATTTCTATCTTTGTTCCCCTTTCCACTTTTAATTTTTTCTATGTATTACTGGTTTTGAGTGATTTAATTACAAAGTGCCCTGTTTGATATGGTTTATTTTGTGTTTATCCTGCTTTGGGTTTGTTGAGCTTCTTGGATCTGTATGTCTATAGTTTTCATTAAATTTGGAACATTTTTGGCCATTATGTCTTCAAATCATTACCCTCAGTTCTTTTCTGAGACTCCAGTTATGTGTGTATGTTAAATCATTCGATGTTGTCATATAGGTGATTGAGGCTCTGTGTTTCTGTTTCTTCCCTCGCCCTCCCCTCCCCTCCCCTCCCCTACCCTTCCTCTCTGTGCTTTAGTTTGGATAGTTTCTATTGCTATGTCTTGAATGTCACAGATATTTCCTTCTACAATGTCCAATCTACTCTTAAGCCTAGTCAGCAAATTATTCAGTTCAGGTGCAGCACTTTTTAGCTCTAGAAGTTCCATTTGGTTCTTTCTTGTATCTTTCCTTTCTATCCTCACTATGTTCATGTTTTCCATTAAATCTTTGTGTATATTTTATATTCCTTTTTCAGTCCTTGTCTGCTAACTTCATTATCTCTGTCATGTTTGGGTTTGTTTCTATTGACTGATATTTCTCCTGATTTTGGGTTATGTTTCTCTACTTATTTGAATGTCTAGAAATTTTTGACATGCTGAATTTTATATTGTTAATTGTATTTTTTTGTTGTCCTTTAAAAAAATGATAAAATTTGTTTTGGCTGGCAATTATGGTAATAGTGGATGAACTTGTTCTTTTTGAGGCTTTCTCTAAGTCTTGTTGGGGGGATGTCTAGAGTAACCTTTACTCTGTGGCTAATTTAGCCCTTATGGGGTTTATACTGAATTCTCTAGACATTTGACAAGGTCTCTTTACATAGGCGGGTTGAAACTCAACATCTCCCAACCCTGTGTGAACCTTGGGAACCAATCAGCTCACAGCTCCCTAGTAGTTCTTTGCCTAATGTTGTGGTTTCACCCTATGCATGTGCAACCTAGTATTCAGTGACAGACTCAAAAGGATTCCAGGAATCTTTTTTGCTGCCATACTCCTTCTCTGATACTCTGCCTTGAAAAGTCTCCCCAATTATCTTCTCAACTCTGCAAGCCCACTCTGCTCTGCTTGGGTTCACTGTCACTGTGCTACAATTCAGAAAGTGCTTCCAACAGAAAGTTAGGGTGATAGTGGGGTTTGTCTCATTTGTTCCCTTCTTTCAAGAATCACAGTCCTGTGCTTTGTGCTGTGCAATCACTGAAAAAAAGTGATCTCATATATTTTGTGCAATTTTCAAGTTGCTTACATACTAGAAAGGTAAATCTTGGGTATGGTAGAAGCAGAAATTTCTACGCTCCCTACACGAAGCATATTCAATATAGTGATCTGCTTCTCTAATCCCTTCTCAGGAGGCTGGGTTGCAAGCAACAGAAGCTGTCTATGGCTGATTAAACAGAAAAGAAATCTTAAAAGGATCATGGGCGGCTCACAGCATTGGTAGGGGCGAGCTAGAGAAGTTGCTCAAGCCAGGAACAGTGCCCAACATATGGCATAGGAACTATTCCAATGAGAAAACCACTTCTGGTATCATTGCTGCCACCAAACTCTAGACAACCCATGTGCACAGTTGTCACTTCTGAACCAGAAACTCAATTATACCACACCACCACCATTGCCTGCCCTGATGTGTCACTTCCTGTGTCAGGAACTAAATTGTGTACCCACCACTAAAGCTGCAACCCCCAGAGAAAGTGTGTCCTGTATTTAACTTTAGTTTCACTAGCTCTTAAGTCTGACAAAGAAAGCATTGGTCTGTAATTTCCAGCTTCTATAAGAGATACTGTTTTCTTCCCATTGCGACTCACAGAGTAGCAGATTCTCCAAACTCAAAATGTGGTTCTTATGTTTAGTGGCCAAAACATCCACTGCAGAGGAACAACTATAAGTGAGTCTTGGTTTTCTGGCACTGCTGGTACTAGAAGCATGGAATGAAATCACTAATTTCCTTACTGGAAGAGGGATCTGTAATGCAGCAACCTTTGGATCTCATGGGAGGGGACAACTCCCAGATCATGAGCCTTCCATACTAGCAACTCTAAGGAAGTGTCCTTGTGTATAGTTCAGCAATGGGTGGCAATGCCATCAGTCACAATGACTGGTCTCCTGACCTCAGGTTGCAGCAGAAAACAGTTAGAAATGAAAATGGCAAAACATCATTAAGGGTGCTCAAGCCAAAATTCTCAGAGGCTGGGGCATACTTCTGAGTTTGTGGTATCTAATGAACTGGAAAAAGGGATCTAGATACATTCTAACTGAAAATGAAAACCAAGTGAGCTGATCTTATTGGATTTATTTATCATCCTGACCATTAGGGACTAGTGACCTTTAAGAAATTGCTGCCATATTTAAGCCATTAATCCCTCAGCTCAAAATATTGTGAAATGTACATTACACCTGAGCCCTAAGAGAAAAGGGAGCAGATGGGAGATTTTAGTGGCAGGCAGGAAAAGAGGGATAGGTATGGCATGTAGCATGATGCTGCATGGAAGGCCAGGTGGAGTCTGGAGGGCAGAGGAGCCCTGGGGGCGAAGAGGCTGCAGTCTGAAGGTTCTGGGCATGTGTGGCAGAAAGAAGCATAACAGATGAGTATGGAAGCAGCAGGATTAAAGAATGATAGCCATTTTACCTCCTTACCAATACTCTCTAACAAGGGTGTTCAGAGAGGGAGAAGAGAGCAGGCCAAGACTTAGGGATTCAGAGTGAGCATGGACTCCTGTACTGACAAACCAACTGCCTGAATCTGGAACAACTCGTGGATTTGACCTGAATCCTTCTCACCTCCCTTTCCCCTTGGCATTGCTTCTCTCCTAAAATTCTCTATTTCCACAGTAGCCTGGGGAAGGCCTGGGAACTTTGAGTGGTAAGCCACAGCCCAATTGTCATGGGTATTGCTGGTTGCCTTCCCAGTGTGCATTCCCCCGTACCTGCCACCCAGTGCAGAAACCATAGAATCTGGGTGGAGGCAAAACCCCAGCCCCTGTAGGGTGGGGCTGACAACCCAATTAGGATAGACCCAACCCCTGTCACAGGCCTAGGACAACTGCCTCCTGATGTTTTGCAGGCCACCATGATTAGTTCAGGGATGAACTAAACAATCTCATCAGAGGAAGTCCAAGGCTTTGTCCAATGAGTGGGTCAAGAGAAGCTCTCTCTCCTTCTGGGCAGTGCAGTATATGGATGGTGATGCCTGGACCTGGTGCAGCCTTTTGCTTCCAAGAGAGAAGGCAATCTAAGCAGAAAGTTGACCCATAGAGAAGAGAAAAACCAAGAGAAGTGCTGAATAAAAAAGAACGAGAATTCTGATCAATTCATGACCTGAAGCTTGAGCTACTTCTGGATTTTTTCCATTACAGAAGTCCACACACTTCCTTTGTTGTTGAAGCTGGTTTAGGTTAACTTTTCTGTCACTTGCAACCTAAAGCACTGTTGCCACAACACCAAATGATCTATGGGAGTCTATTCTTCCATTACTTAAGTGGATGTGAGGGACACATGAAATGACACAAATGAATATCTTTTAGAACCTTACTATCCTTCTGGAGTTCTACTCTCAGCTTTATTTAGGCAGTTGGTTGCATGGTTAGGAATCAATAGGAGATGGGAAAGGTTTAACAAGTGCAGAAGAAACCCAAAGAAGTGAGAGAATAGTAACAGAGGAGATTAAAAAGGAAAAGAAAGAAGGAGAAGGTAGATGGAGTCACAATGCAGAAGCCTCAGAGTTATCTGGAATCCTTGTTCTCCCTCACACAGGTCTGTGGATTCTGTCATCTAAATATTTCTGAAACCCGCTGCCATGTTCAGTTCAGACTTCCACTATCTGTCTCCTCCTTGCTCTGTCTGCCTTCACCCTTGTCCTCTCCAAATCCATTTTCTACAGCAGTCCCAGGGTGACCTTCTCAAATGACAGATCTGAACTTGTTGTTTTCTACTCAAAAACTTTTGATACCTTGTCAATGTGGAACACGGCAAATAACATGAGCTTTGAAGACAGAACATTTTGAAATTTAGCTCTGCTACTTACCAGCTGGGTGACTTTGGGCAAGTGTCTTAATCTCTCTGCACATCACCTATCTAAACAATAGTGATGATACCGTGATAGTCAGGATTCCTTTGGTTACTAGTTACAGAAAACTAACCCCTGCTCACTAGGCAAAAAGAGGGGAAGATTTATTAACTCTAGTGATGGATGGAAGAACAGTAGCGCAAGAGGGTCTCAGGGATAACTAGAATTAAGAACTCACAAATGGCCTGTTTCCCCTCGGCCTCTTCTGGCAGAGGCGTGGGGGAGACTGGGTGTTGCTTTCCATGTTTGCTTCTCTCTGCACTTTAGCTTCACTTCCTTGGATTGGCTGTTTCATGACTGGCTGAAACATGAATGACTCACATTGCCCAATGTAGTTAGTAAAACAGGAGAAACTCCTGCTGTGAATCCCAAATTCCAAATTCTCAGGAAAGGGCTTTGATTATCGCATCTTGCATCATGTGCCCACCTAGGGCTAATCAACAGAGATTAGGGGCAGGATGTGTAATAAGATGGCAACTTCCATCTAAACCACATGATGACAGAGATTAAATCAGAAAGAACATTTAGCAGAAGCAAATGGAGCTGTTCTGGATGGACAAACCAACAGATATTCTCTACAAATCTTACCTTGCATGGTTGCTTTGGGGATGAAATAAGATGACCTTTATCAATGAGCATCAAATGCCAGGGACAGTGCCTGGGTACAGTACACAGCTACAGTATACAGCAGATGCTCTACAAGTTCTTGTTTATTCCCTTCATTGCTTCCTCACTCCCAGGGCCTCTTCTTGCCTAGATGGATAGTGCCTTCATCTTTTGCTAAGTAGAAGAAGGTGCCCCCCTCTGGGTGGATGCACCCCTGTGGCCACAGGGTTTGACAAACAGAGGTCACATCTGTGATAAGAAAAAAAAAAAAGCCCTTTCTTGCCATGAACACAGGATTGAGGTGGGGCTGTGCCTTTGTGGGTAGTGTGTGGGCCAGACTTCCCCCAGCAGTGCCCTTGGCCATGGCCCTTGGCCCTTGCACAGTGCACAGACTGCCCAACCAGGATGGGGCCCTGCATTCTTCATTTCACTTTCAGAAGCCATAGACTGGCTGCATTATACGGTTCCCAATTAAATATAAACCAGTTCCCCTGAACCACTAATCCTGCACTCTGTCAACCTTAGAGGGCTCACCATTCCTGGGAGGTTGTGTGCTGTTTCTTTTTGCCCTGATGAGGGGCTCTTGGCTTTTCCCAGGCATTCTTACCTTACTCCTGTTAGCGTCTTAAGTCTCAGGCCAATGACACAGCTTCTGCATATCCTTCCTCAACACACCCAGAACTCTGCACTAACTGCCTCCTCTGCATTTCCAGAAGCCCGTTCTTTGTTCTCTAGCACAGAGCTGCTCACATTATAGAGCACTTACCTGTTTGCTCATCAGTTCCCGCCCGCCCCCCTTGCAGTGACTGTGGCTCTCCAGCTCTGCACCCCTGCCTAGGAATAAAGCCTGGCATCAACAGACCTCACTAAATGCTTGTTTTTGAAATACGGGATGAATCAATGAAGGGGAAGAGGGAGTAGAGGAAAAAGAGAAGAAGAAGGCTAAATAGAAATTTCACTATTTTCACACAGACCTATCTCTTTCAACATCTGCAGTTAAAACAAAAGGAGAAGAGCAAGCAGCCAGCCTATGAGACACTCAGAAACAAAGTTGCTTCCTGTCTCTCAAATCCCTGAAATTTGAGAACTATCTTACCACTTGGGGCATTATCTTCTTTGCCCATGGGAAAGTGAGGTTTCTGTTGAGGTCTATTTGGTGCATCCAGCTAAAGCATTCATGGGCTGACATGGGGTATCCCGGATCACCCCCCCACCCCCACACACACCCCACATACACACCACATGGGATTGGCCTCAGAGCTCTAAGTATTCCTGGCAATCAGTTTTGGCATCTCCATGGGCCAAAAGAATGAGGTCACCGTCACCAATGAAGTCACCACTGCATGATTCATCTGACATCAGTTCCCCACTTGGAGTGCTCTGACATTTCCAGAGCTTCTCCCAGAACATCCAGAACCCAGGGTCCTGGATTTATTTACAGATAAGGAAACTGAGGCCCAGAGAAGGGAAGTGACATGCTCAAGGCAACGCTGCAATCAGTGTCAGAGCTGGGACCAAATTCAGCTCTCCTGGCTGAGTGCCCTCCTGTAGCTTCTTAACCTCTTTTGATAGACTCTCCTTTCAGAATACTGGCCCTGGCAAACGCTGCCTGAACAAATGGTTCTGCCAGCAAAGAATGGGGCAAGCCCTCCTCTCCTCCCCTCTGAGGAAGTGGCAGAGACCAGCTTTGAACCAAGATTTGAGCTCAAGGCACTGTACTGCCCTCCTTAACCTGCCATTCAATACATACAAAGTATCTTCCAGATTCATTACATCTAAAGCAGCCCACAATGCCAACGCCCACACGCAGACACAAAGGGCTAAAGGGCGGGGCCTGGGGACCTGCTCAATGAGAATCTGCGGGGAACTTGAAATAATCGCTGAAGTCTTCCTGGGAGAGTGAAAATCAGATGCCAGTTGGAGTTCAGGCCTGGAAAGTGAGGAACGGGAATGTAACAGTGAGCATTTCCCAAAGTGTGCCCCAAGTCCTTGAGTGCTGTGAGCAGCTGTGAGCCTCTGGGATAAATAACCACTTCACCTCCGAGGTCTCGGCTCACTCACCTGCAACCCAGGGAGGTGGTCCAGTGACCTCTGCGATGCCTCTCAACACAGCTTTTCGCTAACGCTGAGAATCGATGGAAGGAAGAGATTTATCTCCAGTCAGCAAGTTGGGGGAGGGGGTGCAGTGTCAGCGTGGAGTGCACCCTCGCCCCAGTGCCAGTGTTCAAAACTACACTCTTGGCCAGTGAACAGGACCTGGACAGACGGGTGTTTCCAGCCTTTGCCAGACAGAGGGGCAGGGGTTGCCACCTCGATCACAGGCCAAATTTTAGAGAGCGAGGGTGTATCAGTTCTCCGGGATTACAACCGAATACCTTCGAGGGACACTGGGGACCGCAAGGGGGCCTTGGAGAATGTCGCCTGCAGGGGGAGCACAGGTACATTTGCCCGGTCCAGAGCCGACGGGGTCTCCCTTTTCTGGCTGGTTGGGGTGGAGGGGCTTCAGTGGTTCAACATGCTGTATCTCCTTTAGTCACCGGTTTCATAGTAAATGATTCAAGCTCTTGCTGTGAAAGGCGTGGGGTGCCGGCTCGGGGACCAAACAAGCCAGGAGTCCCTGCTTTCCAGCTCAGGGACCCCCCCCATCACCCTTCCCCCACCACCCTGCGCGCCTTTTAAATTAAAAAAAAAATAACCCTCATGGCCTTTCTTCCTGATTTCTAGTTCCGTTGTGCACTTAAGAGGCCGATAGGATGGCTCTTGCCTTCCGGGTGGAGTTTAAATATATATGTATAATTTTGCATGACTGTTGCGTCATCGTTCAAGTCGTCGTGGTTCCCCAAGAGGCCTCCTCGTCTTCTTCCAGCATCGGGGCCTGTGGACGCTTCCGGGCGCTGCGGGCACTTTCGCGAGGAGCCCTCGGCTCCTCCCGAGCGATTCCCTGTCGGCCCCCTCCCCCAGACTCACCTTCCTCCCCCTCCCTCCTCCTCGGCTCCTCCCTCTCGCCCCCTCCGCGCAGCCCTCCCGGGGAGTCGCGCTGGGGCGAGCTGGCAGGGCCGCGCGGCGGCGGCTGGCGGGGCGCGGGGCGCGGGGCTGGGGCGCGGGGCGGGCGGCCGCGCTCGGGGGAGGTGCCTGGGCCCGCCCTCCTCGGGGCCCGGCCGGCGCGGGGCGGGGAGAGCCGCCTGGCCCCTCCCCTCTGCTGCCCTCCCCAAAGTTGCCGTCTCCCCCGGGGCCGGACGGTCTTATGATCCGGCGGATCCTCCTGGGGAGGCCGGGCCGGGGAGAGGGCGCGGGCGCCGAGCGGCGGGGGCACCGGGCGGGCGCGGCGACCGGGGCCCGGGCGGGGATCGGGGCAGCGACAGAGGCGGCGGCAGCGCCCCGGGCCCGCCGCCCCCTCCCCTCCGGCGAGGGGAGCTGCTGCATGGGGCCGGGGGGACGGCCCTGCTGCGCGGAGCGGCGGCAACGGCGGCGGACCCCCCAGGCGGGCTGGGGCTGAGTCCGGGGCCGGGGCAGGGGCTCCGGGGGGACCATGCCTGGAGGCCGGCCGGCCGCAGCATGGCTCACGGGCCCGGCGCGCTGATGCTCAAGTGCGTGGTGGTCGGCGACGGGGCGGTGGGCAAGACGTGCCTACTCATGAGCTATGCCAACGACGCCTTCCCGGAGGAGTACGTGCCCACCGTCTTCGACCACTACGCAGGTAAGCCTTGGAACTGCTGACTAAGGGGCCGCTCCCCGGGCCGGGAACTTTGGAGCAACTTTGGCGGAGCCCCCTCGTTGCCTCCCCTGAGCACGCTCCCCACCCTTCCCCCGCCGCGCCCTCTGCCAGGCGGCCGGCCCCACCCCCGCGGCTTGGCTGCTGGCACCCTTTCGCCTGCGGATCCACCCCCTCCTCCTACACCCCCCCGCCCCTGCTCCCCAACCTCCTCGGCGCCGTGGGCCGACCTCCGTGACCTTCCCACGAACGCCTCCCCTATTGCCCCAAGCCCCTGGGGGAAGCATTTGGAAAGCCCGGGCAAGACGTGGCTATGGGACCTGGGGTGGACAGCTGGGGGCCACATCACACCCCGGCCCCATGTCACTTCACAGTGAGCTGGGCGCAAGGGAAAAATGGGTGACATTTCCCGGAGAGCGCCCACACGCCTCCAGCTGGGTTGGGAGAGGAGGGTCCAGGTGGGGAGTGAAATCGCCCCAGAGCCCAGGTCATTGTGAGCTTCTCTCCCCGCCCCCACTTCTGTCCTTGCAGTCAGCGTCACCGTGGGGGGCAAGCAGTACCTCCTGGGACTCTATGACACGGCCGGACAGGTGAGTGTCTTGGCCTCTGGCTGGCACCCCCCTCCCTTTCCCCAATTCTGTGTGGCTGCGAAGGGCCTTTGGAAAACTGAGGTGTCTAGGCGGGAGGGTGTGTCTGTAAGGGGCTCCCTCTGGATTAGGTCTTTATTTCTTTTATCAAGTCAGTGAATTAGGAAAACAAACCAACCAGCCAACCCAGATCAGCCCACCTATGCGAACCCCCGGGCTGGGAAAGTTTTTGCCTGTGTGGGTCGTTCTGTGTGGTGCGCCTGGTGTGTGGGTCCCAACTCCTGTTGCAAAGTGGCAGCAGCCAATCATGAAGCGCCCTTATTTTTAGTTGCAGATGACCAGGTCTCCCCCTCACAGCCTCTGTCTGGGCCCTCATTGGTGAGTGGTCTGCCTGCCCGAGGAGCCTGATTGGTGGGAAATGGCATCATCTAATATGATGGGAAGGCATTTGGTCCTGGTTATGTTTATTACAACATCATTGCACTCTGGGACTCCAGTCCCTGAAAACGTAATTTGTGGTGTTACCAGAGGACCACAGGGAAAAAAGAAAAGAAACAACAACCATGCAGCCACTCCCTGGGGTGGGTGTGGGGGAAGAAGGGTTAGGAGTTCAGTGTGAATCTTGGAGGAAGAGGTTTTTCCCCCCCTCAGGAAGGCCAGGTGACTTAATTGGGGTTTTCTTTGGGAGAGATTATTCTGTAGAAAGAAAATGCACACTTCTCCCTGCGGCCTCTTGCCAGTGTTTGCAAATCAGAGGTGACCAGGCTGTGCTCCTAAAGGATTAGGTCTTCTCTTTGTCTTACTGTCTCAGCTTCACCCTCTTCCCAGACCCACGTTTGCTCTGGGCCTAAGACGATTGTGTGTGACGAAGTTTTGTAGAATACTGAGCTATGATTAGATTTGAGGACTCAGGCAGAAGTTTCCACATGTCATGCAGACTCCAGTCCTGAAGGACCCAAAGGCTCATAGAGAGTGTCTTTGGGAAAAGTCCAGTAGTAGAGTTTCCTTATCTGTGAAATGGGCTGGGTGTGGTGGCTCACACCTGTAATCCTAGCACTTTGGGAGGCCAAGGCAGGAGGATTGCTTGAGTTCGAGACCAGCCTGAGCAAGCGTGAGATCCTGTCTCTACAAAAAATTAAAAAATTAGCTGGGTGTGGTGGCGCGTACCTGTATTTCCAGGTACTCGGGAGGCTGAGGCAGGCAGATCACTGGAGCCCAGGAGTTTGAGGTTGCTGTGAGCTAGGCTGATGCCACGGCACTCCATCCTGGGCAACAGAGTGAGACCCCGTCTCGAAAACAAAACAAAACAAAACACCATCTTCCTGGGCATATATTGTATGCCAAATGCTGAACACTGAGCCTGGCACACACCAGGTGCTGTTCTTTAGAGCCTGTCTACATTTGGATTTCCAAATTGTGGTACTAGGTTAGAGTCTGGGTTGGATTCTGAAAAATGTCCTGTGGGGGAGGTGCCTTGATGGTGGTCTCTGGTTTCTAAACTATTAAGTTAGAGGAACATCTGAGGGTAGAGAACTGCTGGCACGTCAAGGTGCCTGAGGCCGCCCCCTTTCACGAAACCGACCCAGGGCAGTACAGTCAGTTCTCAGCTTTCTTGAGCTCCTTTCGGTTAACCTGCCCTGTACCCGTTATTCCTTCTGCCTTCATCAGAGGGCGTGGAGAGCAAGAGGCAGAACTCGCTCAAATAAGACCAGCTTTTACGTAGTACAGTAGATAAACAAGGGGTTGTCATTAGTGGTTGAAAGGAGGGAGGGTTTTTAAAATTGCCTCTAATTTTAACTTCTCTCACTACCTCCCCTTCCCTTATCTCCGTTATTTGTCACCATGATCATTTTTGACCACACTTCCTATGCAACAGGGCGTGTATAAGTCAGAGCTGTTCTGAACACATTCAAACCCTACTAATATTTACTGAGTTCCTTCTACATATCAGGAATGGGGGGGGGGGGCACAGGCAAATATTACCTTGCCTACTCCACAAAACAACCCTATGAGGTAAGTGGTACTCCATTTTTGCAGGTGAGGAAACAGGCTCAGAGAAGCTAGGTTATTTGCCTGAGGTCACACAGCTACTTGGGAGTGTTGCTGGGATTAGGATGAGGGTCTGAATCTGCTTTAGTTAGAGGTGGTTATACACACAGGAAGCCGTGGCAGTGCTGAGCTGCCACCAGGTCGAATGGATGGTTTGTGTGCCCATAGACGTACCTGGAATCTTCATAGCCATTCTCTGTATGGCTTCTCTACAGAGGACAGAACTTAGATCCAAAGAGTCACCCGAAGTTGAACCCACTCACAAAATGCTTTCCATATATCATCATAATTACTCTTCCTGGTGGAGGATTGTGAGATATATACGAAGCAGGATCAACATATTAGTAAAGCTCAAATACTACTGCTTTTCCCAGTGGTGGGACACCTACTCTGTTGGCCAAGATGTGTTTTAGGGCCCCTTGGTGTTTCTCCTAGTGTCTAAGACTTTTGTTTTTGGATCACAGGTAGTGATTTTTTTTTTTTTTTTTTTCTCTCTCTCTCTGTTTTAGAGACAGGGTCTTGCTCTGTCACCCAGGCTGGAGTGCAGTGGCACCATCATAGCTCACTGCAGCTTCCAACTCCTGGGCTCAAGTGATCCTCCTGCCTCAGCCTCCTGAGTAGCTGGCACCACTATGCCTAGCTAATTTTTTTATTTCTTGTAGAGACAGGGGTCTCATATGTTACCCAGGCTGGTCTCAAACTCCTGGCCTCAAGTGATCCTCCTGCCTTGGCCTCCTAAAGTGCTGGGATTACAGGCGTGAGCACCATGCCTAACCAGAGTCAGTAATATTTCATCTTTCAGCATTTGAGGGTTTATTACTAATGAGAACAAATGACAAGTGCCTATCATATACCTAGTACTATGTTAATCACCTGGGGAATGCAAAAGAATAAATTTGAGGTAGAGATCTACCATGGCTGATGCCGTGTTGCTGGCATAGGTAGAAGTGTCTGGCTCGGATGCCTGTTCACGTGTGTTATATAGGAGCTCCTGTGTTGTACTTGGTCTTTAAGACCCCATGCCTCTATGAATACATATCAGATTCATCTTACAGTAATAATAATGATAAATGAATACATACTCATACACACATGTACATATGTATAGAAATTCTTAAGCCTGATGGGCAGCAGAGGAAAGCCCCTGGGGTTTGGAACCAAACAGGCTTGTGCTCAGATCTCCACCTTGTACTAATCATGTGATTCTAGCTCAATTATCTACCTTCTTTGAGATCTAGTAAAAATGTGAATGATTAGAATCTACACTGCAGGGTTGCAGCCTGGCTTAAATCCTTTAACATATGTAAAAGCAGCTGACACTTCTTCATGCCTAGTAGGTCTGTAATAAATATCACAAGAAATTATTGTACTCCACTATGGGTGGTTTTATGGGGAGGAGTCAGAGGTGGCAGAAGACAGTGTATTGTGCCTGGTGTTGATAGAAATTCCACTGGCATGCTAGATCCGAGGACCTTTTCAACAGAGGTATGGAGCCAGCCTTGCACTTTATAATTCCGTCAGTCCCCATCGTTGGACCAATGGGCCCAAGCTGAATGCTGTCTGCCATCAATAGCAGCTGAATGCTGTCTGCCCTGTTGTGTCAGATGACTTTCTGTTTTTTTTTTTTTTTTTTTTTGAGACAGTCTTGCTCTGTTGCTCAGGCTAGAGTGTTGCGGCATCAGCCTAGCTCACAGCAACCTCCAACTCCTGGGTTCAAGTGATCTTCCTGCCTCAGCCTCCCAAGTAGCTGGGACTCCAGGCATGTGCCACCATGCCTGGCTAATTTTTTCTGTTTTTAGTAGAGATGGGGTCTTGCTCTTGCTGGTCTCAAACTCCTGAGCTCAAGCGATCCTCTCGCCTCGGCCTCCCAGAGTGCTAGGATTACAGGCGTGAGCCACCACACCTGACTGGCTTTCTGTCTTAACTAGAGCTTGCATCCGCACTGATGTAAGAGAAGTAGCTCAAGAGTTCTGTGCAGAATTTGAGAAACACGCAGGGTATGTAGGATTCAGTTGGTTCTTGTTTCAGAGAGGTAAGACAGGTTGAGGAGGAAGCTTACAGCACTGGAAAGCAGTTGCCTTCTATCCAGAATGTTTGCCCACACATGTGGTACTCATTGTATTTGAATAACAGCAATGGTGCCTCTCTCAGGTTGGAACCTCTAGTCTGCTTGCTCACTCTTGGCCTCCTCTTGACCCCAGTCAAGTTCAAAGCCACAGGCCTCATTTGCCCAATTTATATATTGGAATCTACCAGTCGCAGGATGATTATTGTAGATGACCTTTGGCCTTCTAGAGCAGGCTGCTTTCCACTTGACCTCTGCTGCTATTAGCAGAGAGAGAAAGAGAATGGGAGTGAGAGAGTGTTGGACATCAGTCCCCATCATGTGCTCTGCCTGGGGACATCCCTCAGCAGCCCCAGCACACTCACTAGCACCAGCACTGCTGCCAAAGGGAAGCCCTGCCTCTGTTGGCCAGGCCCACAGGTGGTCCAGGAGCAGTGTGACATTTTGACTGCCAAGCATTTTGGAGTGGAAGTTGACAGCGGCGCCTTCCTCCTCACTGGGGGCCTCCTGTGTGTTGGTGGGGGAGGGTTGGCTTCCTGCCTGGGCCTGTGTAGAGCTTCTCCTTTCTAGCCCGGCTTTCAGGACCTCAGTGCAGGCTCCACAGCAGCCCCGTGGTCTGCTCAGGGAGGGACGGGAGATGAGATCTTTCCCTCCTGCCTCTGCACAGGGTGCAGTGAAGGGGAAGAGAGAAGAGTTCTCCAACTTGGGAGCTGCCTGGCAAGCTGCTCTCTAGCTGTGGGCTCCAGGCTGATCTCTTAATCCTTGGCAGGAAGGCAGAACTTGATAGCCTGTGCAGGGAAGGACTGAAGCCCAGTTTATCCAGGTCCCAGAATATCCACTCAGGAGGATATGTGTTGGGGGGGAGTTTGGGATCCCTAGAGTTCCAGATTTAGCCACTGTCTCCGTGTGTGGAAGTCCATGTGTATGCTTTGGGGTGTACTGTTGCTATGTCCATTAGCTTAAACATACAAGTTCAGGGATGCATCCATGACAGCTCCAAATATCCTTTACTCTGGTGTCCCCTGGGGTTGCTGTTTCAATGACAAGTGACATTTGTTTCACACTTGACATAACCCAGCAGCTGTGGCTGCCCTGCAAGCTGTCTGGGTGCCCAGGGAGGCACTTCCCCTGCAGAAGGGAATCTCCACCCGAGGCAGCGTCAGCACGCCCTGCCGTGGCACGCCTGCTGCATTTCACAGGACAGCACCCAAGGGTCCAGTGTAACAGGAAAGGGGAAGGATAAAGGGTGAGGGTATTGCGACTCACATTCAGGCAGGGCATCCTTGCAACACCCTTCCGGGTGAGCTTTTCCCAGATGAGGAAATTGGGAGCGAGTAGGCTTACGGGAACCAGACATGTGACTAGGAAAAAGGTTTTCCTACTTTAGAGAGGGAACATCAGTAGGTTTAGGACAGGGGTCCCCAACCTATGGTGAGTTGTATAATTATTTCATTATATATATTACACTGTAATAATAATAGAAATGAAGTGCACAATAAATGTAATGCACTTTAATCATCCTGAAACCATTTCCCCCCTCCCCGGTCTGTGGAAAAATCATCTTCCATGAAAACGGCCCTTGGTGCCAAAAAGGTTGGGGACCGCTGGCTTGGGAAATGCCCACTGGCCACATCAGGCTCCAGGTCCTTGCGGCCCCATGCCCTCCCTGAGGAGCCCAGTGAGCGGAGTCTGGGAGGAGCCATGGGGTTCCTTCCAGACATCAGTTGCAACAGGTGAGGTGCTGGCACTAAGCATCCTGGTTTCCCTTAGTAACCCACTGTAGATTTGTCATCTGTGCATTTTGCTAACCTTTTTAGAAGCTATTTATATCTGCAGCCTGCGCCGCGTCACACGGTAGTGCTGGTTTCCTCCTCTGTGTTGGGAAGGTGCGCGGCCTTTGTTGACTCCAGAGCCTTTGCTGTCACCGAATGCCTTGTGTTCCCCTGCTCTGGACTCTGATGCGGGCTAGGGTTATGCTGGCTCAGAGTGGGCTGGCAGGCAGGGACTTTGGGGAGGGCGGTCCCTGCGGCTGTCGCTGGTCTCTGTACCTCACCCCTCCTGGCCCCTGATGCGTTTGGCTTCTCCACTTCTGCCACGATTCTCCTGAGGTTTGGTGACATTTCCACTCTTTGAACCAAAGCTTCCCCACAGGTGGATGAGGCACAACTGTTACAGGTGTGCCGAGATGCCAGCCTCTGAGCTCAGGGAGCCTGGGGGAGTGGCCAGCCTCAAGGGGGCCAGGCATATGTTGTCATTTGCTGTAGGTGCCGTGGGATGAAGAAGGTGGGAAGCACTGCTTTAAACCCCTCGGGTCAGAGGCCTTCTGGAGAATTGGGCTTTTGTGGTTTTGTTGTGGAATTTGGGGTTTCCAGAGATGAGATCTAATGGTATTAAAACAAAAGGAACACAGCAGCTCTCCATGGGGGTGTCAGTTTCCAGCCCTGGCGTGTGTTGGCAGCAGTGGGTACTACCAAGAGGCCTCAGACACAGAGTAGCGACACTGCAAGGGGGAGGAAGTGGAAGCAGTTACAGAGAAACAAAACAGAAGCCCACACCTGCCTTTTGGCTTTAACAATTAATATTCGTGACCCTCAACTGAATTTCCTCTCACCCTGAGGGGCCCTAATTTGGCACGGCTGGGGCAGAGAGCCGCATTCTTTGCC
This sequence comes from Varecia variegata, assembly GCA_028533085.1. NCBI lineage: Eukaryota > Metazoa > Chordata > Mammalia > Primates > Lemuridae > Varecia > Varecia variegata. Next base: position 31,997,282 of record CM052437.1, read on the forward strand.
CTCAGCAGTTTGCTGTTCCTCTTTTAGTTTCTGGCCACAGCTGCGTTGCGTGCAGGGAGGCCGGGCTGTCCAAGCTCTCAGGGGTGTCCCCGCTCCCCGGTAGTGTTGTCTTGCACACACTACCAGTACCTCCCGGGCCGGTTCTTACTCTGTAAGAACGAGGGTTGTCTGTCTTTCTTTACCGCGTTTCCTGTGCCCACCCAGTGCCTGGTGCATGGTAGGTATGCAACAAGTATGTCTACAAATGAATTGATTCTTATTTGGGTGTCAGCTCATTTCTGCTAAAAGGTTAACCAAAGGCTAAGGTGATAGCTGCTAAATAATAGCTTCAGGCATAACCCCTTTCCCAGAAAAGCTTTGTTAATACAGTGAAAGTCTCCAAGGTTCAGAGGAGTAACAGGCATGCTGGTATGGGTCAGATCACCAATTTTGTCCTTGTACAAGGCCAGGGGGAGTAGCTGTCACCAGTGGGCCTGTCCCCTAACACTATCTCTCAGGCTCAGGCCTTTCCATCTTTCCTGAGACCTCTTGCTCCCAGATCTGAGGAAGGGGCAGTTTGGCAATGGAAGGAGTGTGGGTTTTGGATTCTCCAGATGAACTTTGAACCCTAGCTCTGCCTCTTGTAGGTGTGAGACTACCAGACAGCCGGCTCACCCCTTGAGTCCCTCTTTCTTCTGTGTAAAATGGGGAGCTATTTCTACATTGAAGGGTAGCCGTAAGGACTAGAGGTTATGTATCTGGTTGCTCTGTATGGCCTGGTGCTCAATCAGTGGTAGCCGGGAGTGGGGACGCAGGCCAGCTCTGGAGGGCTCCACACTGACTTCATTTAGCTGGCGTTGGTTTGGTGCCTGCTCTGGGCTCAGACCTTCTGTGGGAGAAGAAAGGGAGACCAGACCACAGAAAGGTCCACTACGCAACTGGGAAGTTCATTGTGTGAAATTGAGTGCTGCAGGGTTCCAAAGAGGAAGAGGTGGTAGGGAGGAGCTTTTCGGAAGATCTGGGGGTTTGTAGGAAGAGATGGGAGGCAGTAGGGTCCACCCCCAGCTCTGCCACTTCCCAGCAAGGGGCTTGACCTCCTAAAACCTCCTTTCCTTATCTGTAAAATGGGGATAATGATAGTACCTTCTTGTAGGGTAGTTAGATCAAATCAGAACTTCCCAGCTCCCAGATAAGGGATTTCCTTAGTCCTCAGGGCAGCTGGGTGGGGCCTAGGGTAACCCAGGGCTCAGGTTGTCCCTTCTAGCTTGAGCGGTCCCACCTCCGTCACTTACCCATGGCTCCCCCGCCCCCACCATCACATTTTCTCTCATCAAGTGAGAGTTTGGGAAGCGTGGGACTAAATGAGGTCATGCAGGCAGAGGGGTGCGGAGAGCTCATATTCTGGGTGGGGAGGGCAGGCATGGGGGTGGCCCAAATGTGTCTTTTTATGGCCCCCAGTTCCCTGCTATCAGTGTCAACATGTGCAGTAGGGTTGCTAACTAAATTATGGAGTTTTTCCACCCAGTGACTGACAACTTAGTAATTACAGAGATATTAATCTGGTGCCCTGTTGCTTGTTGATTTTAATAGAAAGAAAAGAAAGTG
>CM052437.1:31999365-32050663 GCA_028533085.1 Varecia variegata
CAGTTTCACTCCAAGATGGCATCACTCTTGCCATACCACAGGCTGCTTTCCTACAAAAGGGTTTTTCATATTTATGAATGTCTAGCAGTAGACTTAATAATCATGCAGGGCCTGGGGCTGTTTTCACCATACAAGTTATATAGCCCCTTAGCTCCCACCCCTAAATGCCAGTAGTGTTCCCCCATTCATTTTGATAATTGAAAGCACCTCTTAAATGTCTAAAATGTCCCCCAGACATAGAATTGTACTGCCTTAGTTGAGAGCCACGTGCCTACCTCTGTATTTTACTCTAAACTCCACGAGGGCAGGGTCCGTGTCTGTTTTCACTCGTACGTACACAGTGCTCAGCACTAGTTGCCAGACATTTATTGGAATGAATGAATGAATGAATGAATGAATATTCCATGTACATGAAATACGTACCAAAAAGTTAGAAAAGGAGTATACCACATGGAAATGGGACCTGACGTTTACTTTCTTCCCGCAAGCCTTAGGCTATCTGACCTCTGTGTTAGTGACAGAGACTTGTAATTATAGTTCCAGACAATGTAGAATTTTAGCTCTAAATTCTTTACAACTAGGGAAGTCACCTCACCATGCACAAAAGAAATAGCACTGGCTCTGAAGTTGTGGTTTGTCTTTTTTTGGAAAGTCAGGCTTGTCTGCTGAAGAGCTCAAAACACTTGACCAGCTCTCTCATTTATCTTAACATGTGTATGCTATATTTATTCTCCCTTCACAGATGGGGAAATGAAGCTTGCCTGAGGGCCATATTTAGCTAAGTCTTGATCCTCTGCCTTGTGGGGTCAGCTCAGATAAAATGGAATCCTAAAACTCGATTTTTATCCAGTAGTTTGAACCTCCTCCCACATTAAATCTGTTACTAGGGCTTTTCACAAGGGTAAAAAGTGTTAGTTTTAGCGTTTTTCACCATGTGACGGGACGATCTTGTAGTTCAGTTCCCTGCTTTTAGAGATGAGGAAGTGCTGGTTCATAATGACACAGTTAGATAATGACAAGGCCAGTCCTCTAGCTGGTTTCTTTCTGCTCCACCAGATGTCAATTTTCTCTTCTTTTCCTCCAGCTAACCTAAACAGGAGTTCTGACAAGTCCAGTGGTCAAAGGAAGGTAGCAATGGGAAAGAAGCCCAAGATCTGGTTCACTGGCTCCGAAATAATTAGTAAATTAATTAGGAGACTGACTTACTATAAATCAAAACATATGAAGGTGACAGTTGCTGAAAGTTAGAAGCTAAACCTTCAATGTCAAGAATTCTTTTACTAAGAGCTAATCAGGCTATCAACATATAAATACCATTTCACAACCAAACTGAAGATTAAAAAAGAAAACACCAAATGTTTAAAAAGTTTTTGAAAAATAATTACCACTTAGGAATTTGTAGCACTTTGTAAAAAATTCTTTCTCCTCTTCAAATTTTCTTTAACAGTACTGGGAGGTAGTAGTACTATTTTTAAAGAAGCGAAAAGTGATATTTTCGTTTCACAAAGTTAAATATAAATTGAACTCAAAAGTGGCAAAATGACTAAACAAAGGAAATGAGGTTCCATAGACTACTATTACCAAGAATTAGTGTAGAAATGCTTATAGTATGTGTTAGATTTATGGCACAACACTTTTCATTTTCAGAAGCTAGCTTCAGTCCGTGTGTCCTCTTCAATGTCGCCGCTTGGAGGGGTGGAGGGTTTCAGGAGCCACGCCTGGTGCCTATTTTGGGCTTCTCACTAGAAACACATGTTTCAGATGGGGTTACTACTGTGTGCCTTGGAAGTGACAGAGAGTTGCTACTTCATGTGCCACAAAGCCACCAGTTGTCAGGGTCATTCTTACTTAATTATCATACATTTTATATATCTCTTAAAGTCGTCAGAAGCTGTGTTAGATTTTGGAAGGCTTGGGCTTGTCTGTCATACTTTTTCTTATTCTAGGTTATTACGGAGGAGAGCTCTTGGAGGTTTTGATAAATGCCTATTGCCTAAATCAAAGGAGACATCCTGGATTATCTGGTGTTGTAATATATTCCTGTAGTTACTTTATGATCTTCAAAGCATTTGTCACTGACATTCTCCCATTTTACGGACAGAGAAACTAAGAAATAAGGGACTAGACCAAGACCACGTTGCTAGTAGGTTGTGTATTTCAAATCCTCTCCATTCTGGAAGGACCAACTAACTCAAATGCCTCTTCCGAGAAGTCTTTTCTTAGTGTCTCCTAATTTCTACTTTTGATATTTACCACATTTTGATTTGTAATATTGTGTTCACATATATGAACTTCACATACATGAACATACGTGAACTTCTTACAAGCAGAGACTGTTCCACATTTGTGTGTATCTCCCCACCGGTGAGAATTCTTCCTCTTGGGTGCTAACCCTGGGCACGTTCCTACACCAGCTGGCAGTGTCGTCTTTTCTTCTCGGCTGTGGCTTTGAAGTCTGCCCAGGTGCATTGTGGGTACTGTTGCTCATTTGAGCTCGTTGCCTTGTTTTTAACATACAGATATTTAATGAGAGCTTTGCAAATATTTACAAGATGTTTTAAAAATTAGATAGTATTTGAATCTTGTCCTTCCTTCATTTCCCTGATGATTGCGCTTAGCACTTTCCTGGGCACATAGTAGGTCCTAGTAATGTTTCTTAGATTAATAAGCATTCATATATTCACCTGCTCCAGCTTACACTTTTATTTCTCCCATTATTGTATATGACTATCTTTTTATATGTTTATGTCTTGAATTCCCAACTAAACTGTAAGCTCCAGAGGGCACAATGATGTCTTTTATTTGTGCATATGCCTCCTTAGAACATCTTCCATGCAGGATAGTCTCAGTAGATCTTTGCTGATTGCTTTTAAATGGCCAGTGTGTGATAGCATACCAGCCAACAAAGCATGGTAGAGGCTAAACTGTCCAATGTGAGTGGTTTTACTTAAAATGCATGTTTTGGATATGTATTGTAAACAGACATAAACATCCTAAAAACATGTATTTTCAACAAAGATCACTAAAGTAGGAGGGAACACCCAGGTCCACAGTGAAGGGGACGAGAATAGTGCAGGCGTGGAGAGGCTCGTGGGCACCGCTGGCTGAGCTGTATGTGAAGAGGGGTCTCCAACGGGTGGTCATTGGCTGCACTTCTCTGTTGCATCAGAGTATCTTTTGTCTCCTCTCGGAGCCCATTTCTTCATTTTCTTGTTGTCTGCATATTCTTGTCAGGTGTTAAGTGTTTGATATTTTTAAGGGTTAAGGTTGTTATCCTCACATATCCAGGACTCTTCAATAATGGAAAGCCTAATCACTAAGCTGCCAGAATATATTTTTTGACACTTGATACCTCTGGTACCTAGCCAGTTGGTAAGAAGATGAAGAGTTTACTAAGCAGTCCAACCATCCTGTTGACTGAACTCACCATGTGTTTCATGGTCTTGATGTCAGACAGGTGTCTTTAATATGCTTTTGTCTACCCCTGAGAATGTTCCAGTTACCACGCTGAAATGTTTAAATACCTACATTTTTTTTATTAGAACCATAATATAATAGGTTTGTTAATTAGGAGGACGCTGGAGAGTTGGCTGTGAGAAGCTCCGACTTTGATAAGTGGTCATTTAAAGTAAGGGCAGTTGCTCCACATTTAAGGTTCTCTGTGTTCTCAAATTTAAAATATATGGCTTGAGATGAAAGATTCTGCACACTTCCACGTATTTATTCCTACATCCAACATTTTATATTAAATGCACTCAAGATACTGTGCAATGGGTATAAACCATTTTATATAATGCAGGGTACAGTATGCAGAAGGGATAATTTATTTTTTAAATTTGCTGTCTATTATTAGACTTCTAATTACTCAAGCTGAATGGAAGCAGAAAGGTCTCATTCTTATTAATAACTGCCAATTATTTAGCCAGAGACACGCAGAAGGAGTTCATTTAGATAGTTTAGACTTAAAAAGCAACATTTCTCTCCAAGGTGTTCTAAACACACTTGTTTTTGTTTTGTTTTTTATAACTCCAGTTCTTCTCGTTTTAATTATTCTAACAAAATCTGCGGTTTAACAAATATCTAGAAATGATTGGTCTAATTGCCTTCCTTTGTGCCCACATGTCTCTCTCTGAAGAAAGTCAGGCTTCACTGTGGTTATGAAAGGAATCTCTACAGCAGATTTATGTTCTGTAGAATATTTGGGTTAATATTATTAAGCATTTCTGGAGAACCTAGCATTCAATTACTTTTCATTTCTTGTCATCTCCCCCTAGAGAAAGTGCACAATTCTATTTCCCTAAGGAGGTAAACTTGCTTGAAAAGTAAAATTTTCATTAAAATATCTAATTTGGCTTTCTTAAAAAATATAAATCTTTCTTTGTTACATTTTAAATAGTCTTAAGGATATAGAGTTCCAAAATGGCTAATTTAGACAGTAATAATATATCATTCTCTTTTATTAATCTGAAAATTATACTGCCCACAAGAGACTTTAGTTTGATTTGTTTTGATGACAGTGTAGAGAATTTTATTTCTTACCAAAGAAGTTTCTTCTCGGTGGTTGGAAGGAAATAGAAAGCCAGGACTAGTGTGGGACACATGGGACCTTGCAGGGGTTTGCAGAGGGATAGGAGAATCAATTTCCCACAGGATAAAGCTTTATGCTGAAGCATTGGAAGAGTTCTTTTATGTGCCAGGTGCTATGCTTAGTCCTTTAGTTGCATTATTTCATTTATTCCTGTAATCCTGTGGGATAGTATCCACATTTCTATTTCTGTGAAAATTGGAAATCTAAATATGGATGAGGAGTGATTTTTAACAAAAACGCCCCATTCCCAGACTATGCCAACTGCAGGTTTGCTCAGAAGCATAGAGTTGGTGGGTAAGATGCCAAGATTAAATGCGGTCTCCTTTTTTCTCATGGACTTGCAGTTTGAAATAGGCAGGAGAGAACAGGAAGTACCTTTAATGCATCCAATTGTACTATTTAACACAAACTGATTTTTAAAAACATGTTATATTTTTGATAGTAGTCTTGTAGTAACTGGCTGGGCTGTAACATGGTTCATACCCACTGTACTTGATTTCTTCATCATTACTTTCTTAACACCAAAGCACTGCTTTTGTCCAAACCATTTAGAGGCCTCCAGGTTTAAAAATAAAAGGTACAGAAGATTGGAGATGGTATTTCCCCTCTTGTCTGGTGATAGCCGACACCTGAGAAATTTTATAATGTCCACAGCCCAGATTATAGGTGTGCCTTTCAAAAGCATCACAGAAAAACAAAAGGGTTAACCACAAAAGGCAGGAGTTTGAGATATTAATATGCTTGACTTGAAAGTTATATTAAGAAAAATGTCAGATGATGTGAAAGGAAAATTGTTCCACGAGGGAAATACTACTGCTGAAACTCCAAGTGGAAGAGGTTTTTAATATTCCCTCAGTTCCACGTTCATTTAGTTCTAGTAGTGAAGTGGGTCATTTAAGAGGGGAGGTGGCCTAGGCTAAAAATAAAGTTTCCTTGAAACCAGATGAGAGTCTACCATGCCAAAAATGGAATCCTGACTCTGCTCACTCTCTAGAATGTAAATAAGCAGAATTCTGTGTCACATAAAATGGTCTGTGCAAAACAGGACGTTCACATTTTTTATGGTAGAGAGAGGCTAAAACAATCATCAGAGTATAGCTGTTCTGTGGAACATGAAGCAGCAGTTTAAAATAATATGGAAGTCTAACATATTCTGATTTCAAAAGACCTCCAAGACAAGGAAAGTGCAGAACAACAGGTATTGCATGATTTCATTTATGTACACGTGTGTGACTATATACAGTTGTAGGTATATACATGCATAGAAAAAGAACTGGAAGGATACATATGAAAATGTTTGGGAAAGGGAATGAAAGTTGGGGAGAAAAGGGGGATTTTTGTGGGTTTTACTCTGTGTGTTTCTGTCTTTAAATTTCCACACACAGACACACACACAATAAAGAAAACTATATAAACGGGGAAAGCGAAGCTTGAAGGTCTCAGCTGTACAGTGGTTAAGAGCGTAGGCTCTGGAGTAGAAACTGCCAGGGTGTGAATCCCAGCTCTACTGGCTGTCATCCTTCCACAAGTTAACTTTTGTGCCTCAGTTTACTCAAATGGAAAACAGGGACAAGGGTACTTTGTCATACAGTTGTTACAAGGATTAAATAAGTAATCCATGAGACAGCTCATGAGTATATAGACCAGCAAACATTCAGTTTTATGTTATTATAAATTCTAATTCTTAGCCCACAGCTAGCTATACTCAATTCTTTGTGCAAACTTTTCAGTTAAAAATGTTTCTAGTGACAGTGTTAGTCATCACAATGTATTTTCTCAAAGTTTGCGTTGTAGTTGCTAACAGTACTGTCCTATTTTTTCCCCCACTAGTGCTCAGAACCTCAAAAGAATAAAAACAAATGGAATTATCTTGTTTTATGTGGGGTGCTGTACATTCCATCTGTGGAGTGCTCCTGAATTGGCGTCTTTTACCACTTAATCTAATGTACATATTATTAACACTATAGAAATGTAAATATAAAAATATGTTCTGAGGTTTTTCTTTGTTCCTTAGGAAGACTATGACCGTCTGAGGCCTTTATCTTACCCAATGACCGACGTCTTCCTTATATGCTTCTCTGTGGTCAATCCAGCCTCATTTCAAAATGTCAAAGAAGAGTGGGTACCAGAACTTAAGGAATATGCACCAAATGTACCCTTTTTATTAATAGGAACTCAGGTATGTCTAGTTTGATTTTCCCTGTTTAAGAATAAACTCTGTGGTCTGTTGTGGGGGGTTGCTCTAGAAAAATGGTCCCAAGGTTTAGCAAATGCTGCATGTGTTTAATCTCAGCTGCAAGTTAGTAAGTTTTATCTATTTTTGGAAAAAATAGTGCCAAAAGAAAGCAATTATATTACTAGTTTTTAAAAATTAAGTTCTTTTGTTTAATCTTTTTTTTTTGTATGTGGGGATGAAATGGGATTACATCTTTTATCTTTAAAGACTTGTAAGATTATGGGACATTATTGACCTTTTTTAATTAGATTGATCTCCGAGATGACCCCAAAACTTTAGCAAGACTGAACGATATGAAAGAAAAACCTATATGTGTGGAACAAGGACAGAAACTAGCAAAAGAGGTAATGCAACATTTACAGAATTTAAAATTAAATGTAAAAGAAGCTAAGGTAATAGAAGCTAACATTTATTGTGCATTTACTGTATGCCAGGCACTGTGCTGAGTGCTTTTCGTGCATTAGCACTTCTAATCCTTGCTCTGATGGAGTAGGTAGGTCTATTTCCCCCGTTATACAGAAGAGACAACAGAGGCTTGGAGATGTCAGGTAACTTTCCCAAGGTCCCATAGGCAATAAATGGCAGAGATGGGTTTCATTCCAAAGCCTGTCTCCAGGGCCCTGGCTTTTATACCTGTGCTTCACAGCCAACAGTATTTTCCAAAAAAGTCACATATAGAGAAAGAGGCATCAGAAACAGGTGCTAATATTTTCAGGCCTTCTTAATTAAACATTCACAGCCAAATCAGGCTCTGTCTTCAGTTAAGACTCATTGAGTTATGTAGTGGAGCAACATAGGATGACAGTTTGAATTTGTGGTTAAAACCAAAGAATTATGGCTAGGCTTGAAAAGAAATGTGTTGAAATTTCCTCCAATATTTTTATGAAAAGATAGAAAATATTAGCATTTTAAAAATATGTGTAACAGTGATGCACATCATACCTTTTAACATATATTCTTCTCCACCCCAAAGCCAGGTTTACTTTTTTTCCATTTGGCCCTAACATTATTGGATTCTATTTTTTAAATGTTGTGACTTTAATAGGACATTGTAGAAACAGAATCTAATAAGGACTTTTAAAATGTACTATCAGGAGGCTGAAAAAACCAAGAAAACTTTCTGGAGGACACTTTTTCCTAAAGCAAAAGATAAATGGCTTCACTAACAAGTCACTTTAGAAATTCCGTGTATTCAATTTTGTAGTCATAAATGAAAATATTGATGATTTAACTACATAAAAATTGAATACTACATCAAATGCCAGAAATAAAGTAAAAAGTCACATAACAAACTTGACATGTGTGGCAGGAAGATGGGTTAACATCCTTAATATACAGGAACTCCTTGTGTATGAATTAATCAGAAGACATATATCCCAATAGAAAAATGGGCTAAGAACATCAATGGAGAATTCACCCAAAAAAATACAGATTGCCACTTAAGAGGAGGAAGTATGTTCAAACTTATTAGTAGTCAAATGTAAGTTCAAGTTCCACCAATAAAACTGGCAGAAAATGAGAAATTAATTATAATACCTGATGTTCCAAGGGTGCAGGGAAATGGGCACTCTGTTATACTATTGGTCGTTGAATCAAAGCAATCTTGACAATTTGCAAAAGCCTTAAAATTGTGGATACTTGATCAAACAATTCCATATGTAGGAATTTATCTTAAGCAAATTATTAGGAAGTTGGTCCAGGGTACAAAGTTTCAGTTAGACAGGAGGAATTGCTTTTTTGAGATACATTGCACAACATGGTGACTATAGTTAATAATAGTGGACTGCATATTTCAAAATTGCTAAGAGTAAATTTCAACTGTTCTCACCACAAACAAATGATAAGTATCTGAAGTGATGGCTATGTTAATTAGCTTGATTTAATCATTCCAAATTGTGTATATATAACATCACTTTGCACCCCATAAATATTTACAATTGTAATTTGTCAATTTATAATAAAGACGAAAATTATTAGGGATAGGTTTAGATAGCAACAAAGATACTGCATTGTTTATAATGGCAAAAAATAATACTGAATCTATTAAAAGTTCATACTAAAATATCTAGTGAGATGTTCATATCTACTATGTAGTTTAAGAAAAAGATTAGTTACAAAACAATATGATCTCATTTCTAGACCTATCAGTAGCATTTGGCAAAGTTGGTTCCTTCTTGAACCAACTCTTCCCCCCATCTCTTCATTTTCCTGGTATCTGAATGTTGAAGTCCCCAGGAATCAGCACTCAGCTTCCTGGATGTCTTTTCCTCTATAGCCACACCCAGTCCCTAGGCCTAAATGAGCCGCTTTCAGTCTTGTGGCTTGAATAGTCTACAAGTGAAGATCCCCAGATTTCTGTCTCCAGCCTGGACCTCTTTATTCCCTAAACTCTAGACTTGGTTACCCAATTGTTGATTCGACAAGTCCATCTGGGTGGCCAAGCATCTCAAAATTAACATGTTCAAAATAGAATCCCTAATTTTACCCTTCAAGCCAGTCCTCCCTTTCTCTCACACTATACACTCCACCCTTCAGCAAAACATATTGCTCTACCTTCAGAACACATCCAGAGTCCAGACACTTCTTTCTCACCATCTCCGCCTTCCACCTGGTTCAGGCCGCCTCCATCTCTGGCCTGGATTACTGGAACAGCTTCCAACTCACCTTTCTGCTTCTGTCTGTGCTCCATGATAATCTGTTCTGAACACAGCAACCAGCCTAAGTCTTACAGTGTCAGCCCAGTCAGGTCAGTGTTCTGCTCAGAATCCTCCAGTGGGGTCCCCGGCTCACTCAGAGTAAAGGCTGAAGTCCATATGATGGCCTCACTCGTACTCCAGGCACACTGGCCTTCTTGCTGTTCCCCCAAAGTTCTACCTCAGGGCCTTTGTATTATACTTTTACTGCTCTCTCTGCCTGGAATGTTCTTCCCCGTGTGAACGTTATTCATTCTTTCACTCCTTTCCGGTCTTGGCTCAAATATCACTTTTTCAATGTGATACTGTTGCTTGAATGCTCCATGCGTGCTTCTGCATCAGGGTCCTTGCATCTGTCGCCCCGCCTGCCTGGAGCTCTTCCCCTAGGTATCCCCTCACTGCTCAAACTTCTCCACTGGGAAGACATCCCCAGCCACCACCACTGTCCTCAGCACTCCCCGGCTCCCTCTGTTTTTTCCCCATAGCATTTGCTACATCTGCTCTGTACTCCCTTCTTGGGTGCCTCTGCCCCAGTATAACAAGAGCAACTCTTAAGTGACACACAGCAGGGACTTGGCTCTTCAGTTCATTGACGTCCCCTCAGCACCTAAACAGTGCTTGACATATGGTAGATACCCAATAAATATTTGATGAATGAAAAAATTTTTCATGGAAAGTCTAGAAGGACATCACTAGTATTTTAATAGTTGGCTGTCTCTGGGGATTATGAATATGGATGATGACTTTATTCTTTTTGCATAGCTGTATTTCATAATTTTCCTTATAATGATGTTTATATCATACTAATTGTATAAAAAAGATTTTATATTTGTGATATTTTTTCTCCCTCCCAGATAGGAGCATGCTGCTATGTGGAATGTTCAGCTTTAACCCAGAAGGGATTGAAGACTGTTTTTGATGAGGCTATCATAGCCATTTTAACTCCAAAGAAACACACAGTAAAAAAAAGAATAGGATCAAGATGTATAAACTGTTGTTTGATTACATGAGAAACATCTTCAGTGGCCAAGGAAACTGTCCATTTCTCTCAGAAAGCCTATGAAATGCTACAGCTATACCCAGACCTCTTATAGATAATGAAGCAGTTTAAAACTTGAAAGAAAAAAAAAACAAACCTGTCCTCAGAATTCTGTAAAGTTCATTAAGAATGTTTCTTAAAGGTCTAAGAAGCAGTAAACAGCATCTGAAGCCACAATCTATTATAAATACTTCATTTCAACTAGAAGGTACAATCTCTCAGGGGTTTCATAGTTTAAAAAGCTACAATCACATCATGTAACTACATAAAAAAACAGTGCTGTAAATGGAGCTGCTTGCCTTTGACCACATACATTTCTGCACAGCTCATATGGAATCTGCACAAAGAAATACCTTCTCCCTTTGCTCCAATTAATTGTTCTTGTACGTAAGTTGCTTTCTATTCCAGTATATCCAGAGTGGTGAAGTAACAAGGCCAGCCACGTAGCCAAAGGTTGCTCCAAGCGTACAGGAGATGGGCCATACCTGAGGAGAGAATGTATGAGATCAAAAAAGAACAAATGTTTTATTATTACTTGAGCACAAGTGTAACCTAAATATTTCTATATTAAAGCTTAATGTGCTTTCTTAAAGAATGCCAAAAGTGTAATAAGGTCATAACTGCATTTATCATGAACACTAAAAAATGTACACATTTTAGTTAATGTGCATTAAACTGTAACAAGGCTTCTGGCAATGGTAGATTTAGTTTGATGCTCCCCAATCTGCATGAGATACAGGCTAAAATTACAAATTAAAATTTTGGGCCATATTTTGTCATAATCTTGGGTTCAGCTCTCTGAACTAGCTGGTATTTTTTTTTTAATTCCTACATTGGCTGTGTATATCAAATGAAATTAGAAGTGTGTATGCTGACCAAACCACAAGAAACTTTCTTAAATTGTGTTAAAGAGAAAAGACCTAGAATCCAAGCATGTCACGTGGAATTTATAACAGAGCAGCTGCTTCCACCTTTCAGATATAGATGTTGGAACCATAGCAGAAGTTCTAGAGCTACAACTTATGTACACACCTAGGGTGTAAGTTAAACAAAATACTGGCTTCAGATAGTAATTTTCTCCAGCCATATTACATTTCAAAATTGTACATCAAGCAAGAAGTAACGTTGATTTATTTCATCCACAAGCAGTGCGTGTTGGTCCCTAGCTTTAAGGCTCAGCTTAAAAAAAATAAAAAGTTGGAGACAAATTTTCACATTAATCTGTGAAGCTTATCTGGTATACTGGAGCCATTTCTAATCTTTCTCTGGGGGGAACAGGCCAAAGAACTGTGTTAGAGGTGAACCATCTTAATTACTAGTTCTATTACCTAATTCAGCTTCTTTGTTTGGTCTGCTGTGGATCTGCCGTATTCCAAACGCCATGCAACAGACAATAGTGTTAGAGCTTCAGGATGAACAACCTAACACAGTTGAGAGAAACATAATCTAATCCATAATTTTTTTTCTAGTCTTTCCTATGTTTAAACTTGCTGTTGCCTAAATTATGATTTCTTTATGTCTTTGGTGGGCTTTTGTTAATTTCCATGACTTGAGCTTATAGCTATGTCTACTGCACAGACTGGGTAATGGAACACTAAACTTTTATACTTGAAAATGACAGCCTTAAATGCTCATATCAGTCACAAATCTAGGATGTACTGTTTTGTTGTATGTAAGCTTTGTAGAGATTTTTAGAAAATATAAGCATCATCTTCCCCATTGAAGAGTGGAGAGAGTCTAGTGGATAACTATTCAGAAGTTTTCTCTCTGAATTGGACATTGGATGTCTTTATCCCAAGAAATGGTGGTTCACATTAAGTATCATGGCCTTATGTATGCTCAAATAGAATCTTATGTAACTTATTTCATTTTGGTCTGTTATTTTTAGGTAGAATTGAAAGGAATTGTATAAATCCATTAACATATGCGCTAAGTTGTCCAACACATGGTAAAAAAGGAATTAAGACAGTAAAGTATTATACATTTCCAACTTGCCTATGGGGATTTGATGGGTTGTTTTTTTTTTTTTTTTTTTTTTTCCGAATTCACATCTCTGAAACCCTTTACACTTTGTTTACTAGCCAATGAAAGTTAAAATCTAGAATTTGTCCTGCCCTAAGAGAAATGGATTAGGAATCTGGAAACACAAACTGGTGTCACCTCTGTTTTCTTGACTGGGCCTCAGTTTCCTCATCTTATTATAAATATGGGCGGTAGGACAGATGATCTCCAGTGTCTCTCTCATTTACCAACTCTTATGATTTTCTCTTATTCACAATAGTCATTGTTGGACATTACCTTTTCAGTTTCACATTCTCAATATGGTAAAAATCATGTACATAAATTACTAGAACTCTAAGGAAGATGATTGTCTTATCTGAACCTGAGGTGCCTTAGGTACTCTACTGACCTTGATGGGGTTTGGAGTTTCCCATTGCTTATTAAGAACTTTTTAATTGCTTTGGTTCTTTAGTATTTCTTTTTGCAAAATCCTTCCTACCACTTTCACTAAAAACCAAAGATTTCTATTCATAAGCAGATTATAGAAAAATTGCCTTATTTTCAGAAGTGTGTCTTCATTAAACGCTTAGGTTTCTATAGAAATTCAGACTAATCACTGGAATGACTATTTCAAACTAATGAAATATGTAGAAAATAAAATGCTTCAAAAATATTTTATTGACATGAATTTTGCTAGTGAAATACAAATACATTGCTTCAAATAATGTCACGTATGAATGAACTTAAAAGAAATTTGTAGTTAATCAGTTTTTGCATATGGAGAATTAGTTCTAAAGTTCTTAAAAATAAGTTTAGGGGCTCCCTGAAATCTTATTTAATACTTTACTAACACCCTTATTCTGTCTCTACAGGTACATTTTAGGTTAGTCCATATTAAATTATCAAATTTCCAATAAGTAGAGCTTGAATTAATGGATTTTGTTATTACTTAGTTACTTTAGATGCTGTTTAATTTGATTTTTAATTATTAATTTAAAATACCAAGTTAAATATTGGTTTATTGGTTGTTGCTTTTTAAGTGATTGTTACCTTAACAATGTCCCTTCTTAACATACGGGGTTACAAATAAAATAATATGCATAGTTTACTATCTATGTAAAGCATTGAACTTTTTACCTTAGTAGTTTTTATTTAACATCCTATGTAAACATTTCAGATAATATTCTTTCCTCTGTTTCCTCATGCTGTGAGTCTATTCATCACTGGCAGAGTGTGAGCACCTACACTTTATTAAAAAGCTCATTGTCAAAGTACAGGGAGAATAATAATCCCTCATGAATCCCAACAAATTCCAGTTTGGGTTACTAAACTGTATTTTAATCACTTTGTAATTTCAGTATGGGTCTTTGTTCTCAAACACATTCATACACATTCACACATTCTTTAAACTGCCATACTTCACCTCCAATAGAATGCCAAAAATGAAATGGTGGTTAAAAAATTTTTGTCTAATGAGGGGCTAAATCTTGGAACACTTGCTATTCAATGTTATATAAATCTCAAGGAATCCATGTCATCAGCAAATTAAATTGTTGGAATGGCTTGGAAGACTGTTTGCTAGTAATGGATTAGGCTTTGCACTCTCCTGAAATAAGCAGTCCTTCATTGTAACACAGTTATTTTTTTAAAGAGAATTTCTTTATCCAAGGGCAATTTTCATGATTTTTGAATACCAAGATAGGGAATGGCAAAAGGAACAGCTGAAGGGAGTTGAGGGAGGTAGCCCACTAATAACCACTCCTCAAGCAATTTCCTACTAACTTTCTTATAATTGCTTTAAATTGTAAAGACTACACCATGACAAGAGAATTCATATTGACTTGTCTTAATCATGTATTTTCATTAGATCCTAAGGTTTTCCATTTAAAAGTATTTCTTGATCTCACATGTAGAAATGTTTCTATTTAACATGCTTCATACTACAAATAGGATTTTTTTTTTTTAAAAATGGTATCATCTATTAAACAGACAATTCTCCTACATTACTATAAACATTTCTGCAAATTATGGTTACCTAAGATGGCTATATAGAATTATCTGGTTTTGTTTGAGGAAAATAGCAAACTTAGAACAAAGACATTCATATAAAGGAAGTCATTCACAAGTGTTTGCCACCAAAATGACAATCTTTTTATTCATTTTTTTAATAAATTTAAATGTTTTAAAAAAATCATTAAATAGGAAAACAACCTGTGTTGCATAACAAAATATACTACAACTCAAGTGGGTAAAATTATTAAGATTACCACTAAAAAGAAAAACCTATTTTAAAATGTGAGTGGCTACATCATGTGAAAAAATGTATCCTGCTTAGAGCACTATAGTTGTTCTTTCTCGAAGTCAAATGACTCCTTATGTATTTTCTTTATCACTTAAACTGAAAAAGGCCAATGTTTTCTTAAAATAATTGATCAACATTAACAAAGGCCCTATATTACACAGCATGGGGCCTGGGTATATGGTACCAATAAGAAGTTATTTTTCTCTCAGAAATGAAACAGTTTCACCTTAATAAGCTAAATTTATAATACAAATTATATAATACAAATTTATAACACAAAATACAGATGTAAACTTTATGTTTTCTCTGTTATACAAATCAATATTATTGCTGGTTGAAAGACATTTCAAAATTACATATGCTTATTTCCACCTGCAGACCATACTGTGCTCTCTTCTGATCAGGCATAGAACTCTCTGCTTATGTTTTGGAAAGAAAAATGTACTAACGTTTCTGTTTAGCATTTGATATTTTTCAAAGCATGTTTTAAGTAGTACAGAATAGTGATTAAGAACACCGATTTTGGTATAAAACAGACTGGATTTGAGTGTTGGCTCTGCCATTTACTAAATATGTGACCATGGGCAAGTCATTTAACCTTTCTGTGCCTTGGTTTCCTCATCTGCAAAATGAGGATCATCATAAAACTCACTTGAGATTGCAATGATTAAATGAGGTAATGTACTATGTGATACTTAGAACCATACCTGTAACAGTATCTGGCACATAGTACAACTGACCGGTACATGTTAACTTTATTGATAATAATCCTTTATATTCATAAAAGGCACATATGAAATAAGTTGTCATTACAATCTAGACCAGCATCATTCCCCAAATACAAAACCTCTAAAACTGCTCCTAATAAAAAAAATCTGCCCAAATTTTCTAAAAGTACTTTAAAAATATTTTTTAAAAGTACATCTAACAGAATTCATTTTTCCTTCTTGTCAAACGTGATCCTCACATATATATGTTTTTGGGTGTGTGTATGTGTATATACATATAGGCACATATATTTTCAGGGGTTCACAGACCTCTGAAGCCCATCTGTGGACTTCTGGTGAAGAATTCCTGCACTATGCATCAGTCTACCATAACAGGTATTTTTATTAACAGTGACCCTTTACTTTTGGTTTCTGAATTTGAAGGATCAATTTCAATGATGTAGATGGCATTTGTAATTACATGATTTGAGTAAACAATTTAAATACAGTTTACTTGATTATATTATGCACATTATTATGTTCCTTTCGTATATAGTAAGTACAAATAGATTTTTAAATTTGTAATGTCATTAAAATTATACCCACAAGTTTTTGATATTCTACATAACAGCTATTTTGGTATATCACTACTGATTATGGCAGTTTATAAACTGCTGCAGGTTTCCTATAATGATGGTCATTTACTTGGAATTAGATAATGTGCAACAAAAATCTTAAAAATAATTATACTAAGATATTAAGCTATTTTCTAAAATGTCGTATTTTATCTGGGAGCTTTACTTTGCTTTTCTTGGAAGGAGCACAGGACAGTGGAGTAAGAATGATCTGAGTTTGGGGGCCAGTTCAGCCACTTACTGGCCATATGACCTTAGCCAGGTCACTTAACATCTGAGCCTCAATTTCCCAATCTACAAAACAGGGACAATGGTACTTACTGTACTTAAAATGTGGGACTGTTGTATTAAATGAAGTAATATTTTTAAATTTGTCATGAAAGCTGTACAGTACCATGTACCAGTATTATTTTGTATGTTACATATTTTAACTTAAAAAAATTAAACTTACGTGAACACTAATTATTTCTTAGGTCACTGACACTGCTAGGTAATAAATAGAAACAGCAGTTTAGAATGAATAGTTCATGAGTAATGTTATACTGTGTGGTAGGAACCATTCCCTTACCCTTGGAATGCAATCATCTTTAATACTTGCTTATTCTTCACATGAAATGTCTGGGGAGTATAAAGCTTGCAAGAAAAAACTCTCAGTAGCTACACAACATACTGGCATTACATTAACCATTTGTGGCCTCCCCTCAGAAGAGTGATTCCCTACTCCTAGCTGTCATTTTTCATAAATTCTAAGAAGCAAAATAAGTACAGATATTGGTTTTTAAATCACACTGGGCATGGTGGCTCACACCTGTAATCCTAGTGCTCTGAGAGACCAAGGTGGGAGAATCGCTTGAGCTTAGGGGTTGGAGGTTGCAATGAGCTATGATGACGCCACTGCACTCTATCCAGGGCAACAGATTAAAGAACCTGTCTCAAAAAAAATCATTGGTAGATATTTGTGTTAATTTTAAAAGTCTATATATGACTCCATTCATTCATTCAAAACTATTGTTGAAATCATAAGAAACTTCTGGGGAAAAAAAAAAACCAAACTATTTACTGAACCCCTACTATAAACCAAGCAGTTAAGGTGTAAACTGAGATTAAATTATTTAATTCTGGACACATTTTAGTATAAAATTTTAAAAATGTGTTCCAATGTAATTTTTAAAATTACTTATAATTTTGGAGGGCTTTAGAAAACATGGAAAAATTGACCTATCTGCAGATCAGAACACCTAGAAACATTTAGAACTCACAAACATTAGGATTACTGCCTTTCTTTTCAGATAAAAAGGAAAATAAAACCCAGGCAGCTAGTTCTAAATCTCTCCTGAGCTACTTTTCAATGTTTGTTTCATTGATTGTGTTTACCACAAATTTGAATTTTGCATGACTGACAGAATTCATCCTTCAAAGCCTGCTGATCTATTGGTTTTAAATGATCACTTATATTCTCTGAATTTGGTTTTGAGCAATGTGTTTTTCCAGATATTCCTAAAGTAAATGCTATTGTCTGATGTAGAAATACATGCACAGACAAATCTACTCATCTGGATATATTCCTTTGCTTATAAATCTGCACTTATCTGTGTATGCTCTGACCACTCTCCTATGACTAAGAATACAGATTTAGGAAGAGTTATTTGTGGAGTTGTAGTCTCTGGTCTGGAATTCTTGTCCAAGTGACACTAAATAGTCCTGGACACAATTCATGCAAATGAGTTAACTTGGCCAGCATTATTCTCTCTCACATGAAAGTGTGTTAGCAGAGCATTATCAACATGATTATCCTACAATAAACATACCTCATATATCCAAAACCATTTATGTCAGTTAAGTGTTAAACATTTTTCCTATGCTCAAAACTTATAAATCATAATATACATTAATATTTTATTTTGGTCTAAAACAAAGTATAGTCCCTTTGGTAACAAATACCAATTAACCTAAAAACATGCAACTCTTCAATCAATCGAATCCATAAGCTTAGTTTTATCCCTCCTTCCAGCATTTTGCAATAATTCATTTAGTTATAATCCTATGATCTCTAGTTTTAATTTATGAAAATTATCTATGGCATCTGTAACTTTAGAAAATGAATAAATATTTCACAAATATTAAATTTTTAACCTGGTAAAACTGAAAAAAACAAAAAAAGGATTTTTAAATACAACAATGCCTCATTTATCTGGTGAGGGGGAATAGGTATAAATATTTTTAAACAATTTTCAGTTGTTTCAAAGATAATCTCAAGTGTCTAAAATTCAAAAATTTCAAATTCAGTTTAAAATACTTTATAATATCAATTTTTCTTTTTACCTTTATAAGAAATAAGTATCCTAAAAGAGAGTTGGTTGTCTGATTCCTTTTAGAGGTAGTAGCATTGAAGCCCATAGTTTAAAGGCATTTGTAGGTTTTTTAGGCACAAAAGCATTGCATATTAGCTTTAAATACTCTCCTACAAATGTATTAAATTATGGCCTAAAATACAGACACCACAGTGGTCATGGAATTTAAAGGAAACAGTGTGGGAAAAGAAACGCAATATAGTAACTACTCAAGTTATTCCAAAGAGACCTAAGCTATGACCATTTTTAAAAAAGAAAAGCTGTGTTTCAGTCTCCAGCAATGAAGAGAGCCTTAGTGTAGTGGGGCTGTCTTGTCTTATTACCAGCCAAGTAATGCCCAGCAAGATGTGTACTCCTCTCCCCAACTTTGACTTTCTAGTGTGTACAAATAGGAATGAAACTACCTTGCACTACAGTTGTCAGGATTAAATTACTTGTGTGATAGTGCCAAACCCCATGCATGGTAGGTACATAGACAGATCTACACATGTTACATTTTCTTTCTATGTCAGACAGGATTGAAAATTGCATGAAATCCAAATACCCTAAATTGGTATAACTAAATACCAGAGAAATAGACAAATTAAGAGTCTATCTGCCAACTGAATGACTGATGGGCAGAAAGAATAAAACAACACACTGAGACAATTAACATACTCTCTAACAAGAGAACTCAAATGAATAATAGAATTTGCATTTTTTGGAATGCTAAAAATATAATCATTAAACTACTCCCCTTATAGGTCACAAATGCCTATAACATGAATTAAGCAAAAACTATGTGTCAGGTGCTGAGCTAAGTATTTGAGAAGGATTTTATTACTGAATCCTTTCTAGCAAGTGGCAGAGCCAGGATCTGAATCCAGTAATCTGATGCCATAGCTCCTAATAATCATGTTATCTGCCTACCTACTAATAAAACGTAGGGTTAACAACCTCATGGTCACTTTCCTTGCTCAAAATAACCAACATTTCTTAACCTTCCACTAATTTTTTATAACATGAAATACTAGCCCATGTTTTGATAAAAGAAAAAATTAAGACATTTTCCAGCTCATAGCTACATATTCTACAAAATGTTCAAAGCATATTAAATCTGAATCTAAATCTAAATCACAATCTGAATCTAAATTACTGTTATCAAGTGATTAAATTCTAGGCCTGGGTGATATTTAAATATCTGTTATACTTACTTAGAATATATGCTTTGCACATAGTAATCACTCAACAAACACTTATTGATTAGCTATTTAATTACAACATTAAATTATAATGTACAAAGATTTTCTGCAGTCCAAATATTTATTTTGTCAGTAACTATACTATAAGCTTTCTCTCTAGGAGTGAAGGTGGCTGTCTGGGTTATGAGAAATTCAAATGTTTATTTTCTTGCTGACATTTTAAGACAAATAAGGCAGGGAAGAGAAGCAAGATGACTTTCAAATATTATAAACAACAACAACAAAGATGACCAACAATGTAGTGGGTAGCCACTCTTCCATATTCTCTTTAACCAAATCCCCGTGCTGCCTTCTACAAAGGCAAGGCTTCCTCCGACTATAAAGATGCTGAATGTCGTTGATCACCTGTCATTACTTAAAATCACTTAAGATTTATATGAAGTGAAAATACTTTTTCATTGAGATTACATATTTTCAATGGGCCTTTCCAATCATTTAGTGAAGAAACAATTTAAAAAATATAAATATGCTTGAATCAGCTCATTACACAACTCATCATTATTATCTTATGCTTGGCCTCAGGAAGGTTATACAAAGTCAGATTTGAGTTCAAAGTTGAGAAAACAATTACAGTATGTAATAATTTTTGTGGGGTTTTGTATATGTGTATTTGTGTGTGTTTAAAGAAAGTATAATTGCTTAACCAGATACACTTGTTTCTCTGACTAGAATACAAGTAAAACCAGATCACAATCCCGAACAGCTTACTTTACCACAAACATACCAAATCTGTATTGGGCTATAAGGAACAAAGAACTGACATCTCTTCTTAATACATGTTATATTTTAGGTCATAAAGTGTATACAGTACTATTTTACAAAATTTTGCTCTGTTAAAAATCTCTATTTTTAGGAAATGCCATATTCCCTTATCTGAGTTATTTCTTCTCTGGCTGATTCTGTTCTGTGTAGTTAGAATTATTACAAATTAACAGTAACAAAAAACAAACAAAAAACTTTGCTGCAAATAAAAAGTGAAAGAAAAAATGAAACCTCATCATTTCTTTAGCTTAATAGTAAATAACTGTAAAAGGGCCAGGGGCAGGTAAGTATTTTATGAGTAAAAGATTTTTAATTATACATCAATTCTATCAGTCCCTCAACAGTATGTATCATAATTTTAAAGATGATAGTGAATAAGTGGGCCATTAACTTGGAATACTCTAAAAGTAACTCAACAGTAAGATAATTAAGCAGCCAGTAATATTCCAGCTGAATGAAACATTCATAATGAAGACCAACTCTTGTTAATTTGAGTTAGCCAGTTAGAAGATCTTTATAAAAAGTAAATTCAAATGGAAACTTTATATTAATTTTAAAAGTCTGATACCATCAATTTGGATCCAGCTTACCCCTTATTGTAAACAAATACTGAGGTAGAAAAATGAGTCAATAGCTAAAAGCCTGAACAATCTCCAAATGGATAATTGGATTATAAATAATTAACATATATATTTTCTAAGCAAACCTAAACTCAGATCTTATAAAGCACATCTAATCCCCATAATTCAATTTCTACTTCTTCATAGTTGTGTAAACAGAAAAGACTTAAATTATGTATACGATATCAAATGTTTATGCTCAAATTATCCTATCTATATACAAACTGATGTGTTTATGATACATTATCTTACCAACTCATTAAAGCTGATATCCTATAGTGCTTTATCAATATTTGTATTTAGATTTAATTGCAATATTTGAAGTCATGAATCTACTACAGTTTAAAGTAATTTTCTATGTATACTTTTCAATGATTATGATTGTCCCCAATTTAGAAATCATTCACACTCTGTTGAATGAAATTATGTGTAGACAATGTCCATAAGATACCAACTTGAGTACAGATAAATTCTCATCTCCCAGTAATCCCTGAGATGGCCGAGGAAATGTACAGGAAACCTTTACTAGCACTAAAACTGTAGGAAGAGTATCTGTGACACCACACACCCCAAACCTCCAGCTTAGACTTCAGGAATCACTGAACATGCAACATTGTTGACCACTCACTTTTTCATAAAGTTCTCTTCTTCCTTGATTGCTATGTATGCATTCACCTACCTCTAAAGCTGCTCTTCAGAAGGCCTTTTTTTTTTTTTTTAAACAAAGTTTTCTTGCCACATAATGTTGATAGCATAGCATAGCTCCCTGCATCTGACATGTGAATAGTAAATTGGCAATAGATTTTGGGTATCACTAGAAATCTTTCAACATCTTTATAAATCACAAACTGCCATCCAGGTATTTCACATAGTGAATGAAGAATCACAATAGGATCCAGTAGGAAGGTCAAATCCAACAGACTTATTTAATATGAAAGAATAACTCAACTGTGTCGGAGACACAACATCTAACCAAAAGCACAAAGAGTGGACCTAAAGGTAGGCAGCTAGGTGCAAGACACACAATCTGGATCCCACATTTGGTAAGTGAGGTATGTATCAAAGATTTAATTCAGCCATTCAATACCTAGGAATTTACCCTAAGGAGAAAATTAGACAAACACACAAAGATGTATATTTAAGCATAATAACTGTAAATAATAATAATAAAATACTAATAATGAACACTGAAAACAATCTAAATGTCCTTTCATAAAAAATTGGCATGCCCAAATAATGGAATATTACATATATGTAAGTTTTCATTGATAATGGAATGAGCTCCATAATATACTGTTGAGAGGAAGAAAGCAGATTAAAAATAACGTGTATTGTTGTACCCCCATAATAAGTTATAATAATAAAAAAAAAAATAACGTATTACGAATAGTTACACACACATGGAGAGAGAGCTGCAAAAATTATCATCGAAATACAAATGGAGCTTTCCTCTGGGTGGTTGGGAAAAAAGTAATTTTTACTTTCTTCTTAATGATTTTAATATTGCTTAAAATTTCCAAATAAATACATATTATCCTTGTGATCAGAAAAACATTCTCTTCATGTTGGAAAAAGAAAATATAAATTTATTTTTTAATACCATTATTCTATTTGGGAATAATTGCCCTAAGAAAATAATGAGAAAAATTCATGAAGCTATAGAGTCAAAGATGTTTATCACAGCAGTGTTTATTATAGTAAAATATTGTCAATAATCTAAACGATCAATAGTGAATTTGTTAAATAAATTATAAAGTAACCATATGATGACATACTACAAAGACATTAGATATAACTATCACCTACTAGTTCAGTGACCTTGGTGTCATATCCTCTAGGTGTCAGTTTCTTCATCTGTAAAATGGGGCTAAAAAGAACACTTATCTCATAGTGCTTTACCTAGCACTATGCTTTATTTACCTAGCACATTAGCTTTATTTCATTGTGATAGAAAACAAAAAATCTGATGTGAGCTTCTTCCGATATCACATATCAAAAATTATGCTATTTCTGGCACAGCACGGTGGCTCATGCCTGTAATCCTAGCACTCTGGGAGGCCGAAGCAGGAGGATCGCTCAAGGTCAGAGTTCAAGACCAGCCTGAGCAAGAGCGAGACTCCATCTCTACTAAAAATAGAAAGAAATTATCTGGACAACTAAAAATATATATAGAAAAAATTAGCTGGGTATGGTGGTACATGCCTGTAGTCCCAGCTACTAGGGAGGCTGGGCAGAAGGATTGCTTGAGCTCAGGAGTTTGAGGTTGCTGTGAGCTGGGCTGACGCCACGGCACTCTAGCCCAGGCAACAGAGCCAGACTCTGTCTCAAAAAAAAAAAAAAAAAAAATTATGCTATTTCAAAAATTACTTTGCTATATGCTTTTAAAAAATATTTCAAGATCAACATCAAATTTGGCCATCAATCAATTTAAAAAAATATGAACTAAGGCCACAAGGCAATTGAGTATCAAAGCTGAAAATAGGGAATTTCTACAACTTCTAGTCTAAGTTTTTAAATACTCCTATATGTATTCACAAAATAAGCTTGTTTATTCACTGATACATGTACAAAAAATAGTACTGGAAGATAGAACCGGGCTAACTTGGATGACTGAGGCACTGGGACAGGCCCCAATAAGAAGCTGTTTAAATTAGAGTGACACAGGGAATCAGTAACCGTACTTAATTGAACAACAAAACAGTATATATATACATACTAGTTTGCTTCTTCAGTTTTACTATCATTGTACAAATGCTTGCTTTAAGTAATTGAAACCAACCTGCCATGGTCTTTCCCAGTCCAATGGAATAGGAAGTGCTCCAAGCCATGCTCCTACAAAACTAGAAATTGTAGTGATCTGGAGACTATTCTCCCAAATGGATGTAACTCTGTAAAACACAAATATGTACATCACTGGTGGTATATATCTTAGCTTCTGAAGAATCAAACAAGCAGTAGCACAAATTATAACTATACATATTTTTCTGTTCATTTAAAATGAGCATCTCAAAATGACATGCAAATATTTACCATGAACTATTAACAATTAATTGGTAAGAAGATGTAAATGTTTTTCCACTGGAAAGGTAATATATGCACATAGTAAGAGTCAAATAATACCAGAGCTCATTTGCAGTGATATGTAAGTCTTCCTCCCACCCCTATCATCAACTCCTGGTCCTTTCCCCAGAGCAAATACTATTACCAAAGTATTACAGATTCTTCTAGAAATATTTTATACATGCACAAATACACACATAATTTTGAAGAATATATATATCTTTACATAAATGCATATGTTATACACACACATCCTTCAAAACAAAACTCTTATGCATCAAGTTATAAACCAGTTTTGGTTTTCTGTTTTCTCTTGGTGACAGCTATAACAGTACTCCATTCTACAGATGCAGCATCATCTATTCAACTAGTGTTTCCTACAGCACATTTCATTTAAACAAACAAACTCAATTTGGTAGGGAAGGGGTAGAGAATAAGAACAAAATATTTCAAAAGGTCCAGTGATTTTGCCTATCATTCCTGTTTACTAAGTGCACATGTTAGAATGTAAAGGTGGAAAGAGATAACTCTGCCATTCTTTTAGTAGGTCTTGGTTTCCACCTGCCCTTCATAGTGTGAATACCTAGTCATGTGGAACATGGGTCTGGTTACAACAGAGTAAAAGTCCACCACAGTGCAATAAAGTGGGGTCCAAATATTCAATTGCTTAAACTGCAGGGTTGAGTTACTATGAAGTTAATGAAAAGCAGCATCTTCCAGCTAGCATGGGTAAAAAAGGGAAAACATTTGTTTTTTTAGATGATTTCTTTCATTACAAACAGGCCAATTATTACACGCAAAATATTCACTGAATTAAAGAAGACACAAATGATGACAAGTCAGTTCATAAACTAATCCTTCTATCACCTGTCCATCTCATACCCACCCTCCCCTTCAACTACACAAGATACGAGCCTTAGCTTGTTTCCTTTAAGAACTAGGGCTAAGAAGAGGTTGGAGCCAATTGTTGCATATCCAAATTTGTACTATTTGCTGGACTTTATTATTATTACTTTATATAACACCTATAAGTGCAAGTCAGTTTTTTCAACTAGCCTGCAGTAGAACAGAGATCTATTCCAAACTTGGAAGACCAAAAAAAAAAAAAATAGCCAAGATGAATGTAAAGAGAATTGTACTGTTCCGCCAATTTAAAGGATTTTCTAGGGTAATTTCTGATTATAGGTGGCTGACAAATGTTGACTAAGCCTCCACTTAACACACAAACCCTCTATGTTGCAATACATAAAGTGATGTGCCTGGAGACATAAAGTGTGGTAGAGGTTGGGAGCAGAGACTACTTTTTGCTGGGAAGAATTTACTCTTTCTATCTTATGGAAGAGGAGGAAGTTCAGCTGGATTTGAAAGAATAGGTAGTGTTAGGTTTTGAACTGGAGAACTGAAGAAAAAGCTGCACTGCAGACAAGACAATATAAGTGAAATTGGTTGAAGTAGAGTGGAAGAATGAGAAATAAGGCTGGAAAAGCAGAGTAAAGTTAGGATTTTTAAAAATAACAACTTTATTACGGCAAAAAATTGCTCTAGAGAATCCTTTTCCAGCATACAATTCACTCATTTAAAGTATACAAATCAATGGTTTTTAGTATATTCACAGAGTTGTGCAACCACCACCATAGTCAATTTTAAAACATTTTCATCACCCCAAAAGAAACCCTCTACCCATTAGCAGTCAATCCCCATTTCTCCTTTCTTCCGGCCCTAGGCAACCACTAAGCTACTTTCTGTCTCTATGGATTTGCCTATTCTGGACATTTCATATAAATGTAAGCATATAATATGTGCTCTTTTGTGATTGGTTTCTTTCACTTGGCATGTTTTCAAGGTGCATCCATGTTGTAGCATGAATCAGCACTTCATTCCTTCTTATTTTCTTTTTTTTTTTATTTTAGCATATTACAGGGGTACAAATGTTTAGGTTACATATATTGCCTTTGCCCCACCCAAGTCAGAGCTTCAAGTGTGTCCACCTCCCCAGACGGTGCCCACCGTACCCATTAGGCATGAATATATACATCCCCCTCCTCCACCCTCCCATAATCATATTCCCTTGTATGGATATTCCACAACAGTTGATGGATATTTGGGTCATCTCTGCTTTTTGGCTATAATGAAAAATACTGCTATGAACATTCATGTACAAGTTTCTGTATGGATATGCGCTTTCATTTCTCTTGGGATTAAACCTAGGAGTAGAATTGCTAGGTCATATGGTAACTCTATGTTTAATCATTTGAAGAACTGCCAGACTTTTCTAAAGTGGCTGAACCATTTTACATCCCCACCAGCAGTGTACAAGAATTCCAATTTTTCCACCCTCTCCTAACACTTGTCATTATCTTTTTTGACTATAGTCATACTAGTGGGTGTGAAATGGTATCTCACTGTAGTAGATTTAGGTTAGGATTTTAGAAAAGACTTAAATGTCAAACTAAAGGAGCTACTGAAGGTTTTAAATCAAGGCAACACATGATCAGAGATGTTTAAGGAAAATTTATGTACATATCTTTCTAACCTCTAAGCTCCAATTTCCTTGGGCTAAGGGGCAAGATCCATGTCTTCACATTTTTCATTGTTCCAGCACACTTGTGGCCATCTTATGTTTATTAAAATCAAAAGTACAAACATCCAAAAGGTTGTCCTCTATTTTGTTTTTTGGTGTATCCAGGAGTGCTTATGATCCTACATATAATAAATGTAGAAAAAATGGAACCAAGACCTAATTTTAAAAATAAAAAAACTCTATAGCCTGTCTTTTTTTCTTTTAAATTTCAGCATATTATGGGGGTACAAATGTTTAGGATACATATATTGCCTTTGTCCCACCCAAGTCAGAGCTTCAAGCGTGTCCATCCCCCAGACGGTGCGCACCACACCCATTAGGTGTGAATATACCCATCCCCTCCTCCTGCCTCCATCTCTCCTTACTCCTGATTTCTGCTCCTGGGGCAGATACTCTTTTTGCTGTTTCTTCTATTTGCCTCAAATTTAAAAGAATATAAATTAAGTATAGATTTTTCAAGATTTAGTTACTTTCTGCTTTCTACTATGGGAGAAGAGGATTTAGCACCTTTTACCCACAAGCCCTCACCTCCACATACTCATTTCTTACGGACTCACTGTCACCTCTTCAATGGTAACATGTCCCCCTTTTGGCTGGATCAACAGCACAGTATCTCTACATTATCATGATTATGAAAATACTAATCACAATGAACTACACAGTAAACCACAATTACATTTCTTTTCTCATAGTAAATATAATTTTTTGGTGCGATGATATGTTCTAAAATTAGATTGTGGTGATGGCTGTACAATTGTGCCTATACTAAAAAGCATGGAATTATATACTTTAAATGGGTGAATTTTACAAAATACAGTTATATCTCAGTAAGGCCATTTTAAAACAACAAACTGAAACATTAAATAGTTAATTGGATGCTCACTGTGCATGATGAGTAAGATGACTCAACTAGTACTGGGCTTCACAGTATTGGGGATTGGGCAGGAACCATGATTTTCCTGAGAACCACCCCCCAAATGTCAGTATCTATAAGTTTTTCTTTTGCACTATTTTCCCCAGAAAGAAATATTTCAATAGTCTGCCTAGATGGTATAAGCCTGGCTGCCAGTACTTGGGCCAAGCAGGGAGAAGGGCTATGTGTAAGGTGGGGAATAATTGTTCAGCATGTAGAATTTCATTTAATCCTTATTCCCTGAAGAGGCTGTACCAAACAGGTTCAGCATTTGGAGATAGCAAGAATAGTTGGGTATATGGGGGGCACAATTATATTTTCTCCACCTCTCCCTGCCCCACCGTACAACTTCTATTGCTTATATCATTTTTATAGTATTTACATTCTTTCCTGCAACCCTAATTCATTTGATATTTTCTTAATATGGTGAGTCCCTTTAAGATACAAATTCAATAACTCTTTCATTTGGGGAAAGTATCTTCTATCATATGTTTGAATTATTTTTTGTTTTGTATTTTAGGGGCACTAACTAGTCTTATGTTTGAATCTCTTTTGTCTCTTCTCTATATTTATCATATCTTCTCTAATTGCTTTATTCTTCTGAACTCCCTCTCTACTCTTCATTCATTTTGATTAGCTCAACCCTTTTCTCCATGATAAAACTTGATTTCCTAACTTGTCTATGTTTCTTGCTGTTTCTAATTTATGATCTATAATGGTGTGGTTTGGATTCTCAATTTATTTCATTAATTCTTCAATCAACTTCTCCACCTCATTGTTTCATTATCTTAGCCCTTATTTTATTGAATCCATATGCTCAGTAATATTATTCCATGGTAAACTGTAGAGGTTTTTTTGTTTGTTTTTGTTCCTTGGGTAGCATTTTCTTCCTGGCCAGATTCTTTGTCTTTTGCATGCTCTTTTTTCCTCCTTCTACAGCGTATTTTTAGGGTTGCCATGCCATTTCTTTTTATCTTGCTGACACTTCACATGGGCAGACTGCTTTGACTACCTACCTGCTCAGATACAATGAGTGAATATCTTTGAAGCTGTCTTCTCATCTTAACCAGCACCAATTTCTCTGCCTCAAAGCTGCCTTTTAAGAGGACTGGCTATTATTTTCTATTAAGTTTTCTGTAGCATGAGGCAGGGACAGAGCATGGAGACAGGGTAAGATAAATGTTATATCTGTGATTCAATCAGTAACATTCAGCTGAAATTTAATAAATGGTGGCTCCATAAATTAAACTCTTAAAAATTCATGGACGGGGGCTTATGCTTCCTCTTAGAAATCAGACAAAGTGACTATAGTACACAGTCTGCCCCCTTGGCAGAGCCCTGGAGGCAGCAGCCATGATACATTGATAAAAAGTAAACAGGCCTGAAGAAGAGTCAGGGAAACCTACACTCTGTTGATAGGAATATATATGTAGGTATATACATATTTCAAATTAGAACTTTAGTTTGACAGTGTCTATCAATTTCCTTTGATCTAGGAATTCTCTAAAAATCTAGTCTACAGAAACCCTTGCACAAGTATACAAAACTATTTGGTACAAAGATGTTCATAACAACATTATTTATAATCATGAAAATTTGATAATAAACTTCAGTAGAAAATTAAATAAATCATGGTACATGGAATACTTGTAATGATGATTAAGTGCTCAACATTCATCTCAACCCTGATGATTAGACTAATTATTAATAATTAAATCATGGTGATCCCATTCTCTTTCCCAATGATTACAAAAACTCAAGGAAGAGAAGTTGCTGCCATCTCACTACCAGCCTGAGGACAATAACCAAGAGAATTAATAAGAAGCTTAATTGTACCCTATCTGTATCTAGAATCTGCCAAACTCTGTTAAGTGACAACATCAATTTCCTTATTGCTCAAACCAATATAAGCTGAAGTTTTGTGTTACTTATAGATATACTAAGGATACTATGAAAGAAGAGGTAGATTTTACATACACATATAGATGAAGATATTCATATTAGTGGGGAAAAAAGCAAGTTATAAAGTAGTGACTAGCTTAACTATTAATATTTTTGTCTTAAAATTATATATATGTTATATGCATACACAGAATCAGAAGAATACAAAATCTGGTAGTAATCGTTCATTGCCTCTTTGACAGGATTATTAGGATCTGTTTCTGTATTTTTTCTGTTATTTGAATTTTTACTAAACACATATACAAACACATTCTTTTGTAATAAGGAAATGATTAAGATAAAAGGAAATGCAATAGGTAAATTCCTTTCTATTAACTAATTTATAGCATCAGTGATACTGATTTTTTCTCATTTATAAGTTTCCATAATTAAGTCATCTGAATTCTATAGCTATTGGCTAATTTTTTCACAGTTAAGGAACATATATGCACAGTCAATAGGGCTGAGAATAGAATGGCTCACTGTTCTACTGTGAACAAACTTAAAACGTGACTAAAGCAGCGTTACAGAACAATCTTCATGACAATGAGCTCCAAGTACCTGTCCAAATTATTTGACTCCACTAGAATTCACTATATCAAACATTAATTGAAATAGACCACTTTGAGTGCTTACTGTGCCAGACACTGTAACAAGCACCTGAGAGTAGTTCACAAGCAAACCCTCGTGGCTTAGATAGGCAGTTATCCAAAGTGTTTGTTGAAATGGATTTGATCTTTTAAACTGTTGATCTCTTCAACTAAAAATGAAACACTGTACAACTCCTCCTAGTGGCTAAAGATATTCTACAGAATTCTAATATAAACTTTTCCCTTCACCATTGAAGGAATAGTAAAACCAATGCTTCTTTTCTACTAAATTTTTGTGTTCACATTCAGGCTAAATTACCTGTTCTTTATATGAATAAATCTTTGGTCATTCACAGTCTTTTCACTCTTAATGTCCCTGTGTTTTTTTTAAATATAAAATCCATTTTGACAAAGATTACAAAAAGAGGCTTGTTGTCTCTGTCTACACAAATAGGTCTTATTGAGTGTTTTCACTTTGGCAAGATCACCACAGATTTGTGTTTAGTCCTATTCAGGAAACTATTTAGTTCACCAAAAGTGATCAGGTTCTAACTTAAACATTGGAATAACAGCATAAAAGAACTGTCAAATCAAAACGCAAGCTTCAGTGAAAAATACCAGTATATGGTTGTCAGATCATTACTTTCCTTTATGATAAAGTCTGCAAATGAAAACAACCCACAATAACTAGAACACCAAGGCAACAAACTGAATTAAACTAGTACAAATTGAATATATTCAGTAATAAGTACACCAGTAAGAAGTTGGCAGAATATTTTAGAAACCAAATGAAGTTTCAAGTTTCTTTACAATAATATTCTTTTGTTTTGTTTTCCTGGAGTATCTTTACATTGACTTTAAGGAAAAATCTTGTTAAAATAGTGTCATTTAATTATGTATTACATCTCAGTAGTATCAGAAGTGATCCTTTACTATTGGGATGTAATTCCTACACAGTTCTCCAGCTCAAAGTGTTTGTGTTCTTGGTCTTCATATGATTATCATCTATTTGCTCAATATTAAGTTTTCTATAAACATGTAAACAAATACATTAAAAATTGGTATATAAAGTTATTTCACCTAAAAATAGTATAAAACATTTACATTGAAACAACACTGAGTGTGATGCTATGCTAATTCAAAATTGGCCTGTTAACACTGAATATCTAAATTAATCATATTGCCATAATACTAAAAGGGCCACCTTTAAGCTAAAAAAATACATAAAACTCTATTGTGTTTTACGTATTAACACAGGATGAATGATAAAAATATTTAAAGCTCTAAAATCTTCAATCAATACTTTAAGTTATTTTAAATACATTTTATGAATTAGAACTATAATGTGAGAACTTCAAATTAAAACTTTAAATTCTGTTCTAAATTATTCAGTAGGAAAATGTATTATTCACATATTTTGTACAACCTCCTTAAATAATAATACAATTCTTTGAAATTAAAGTTGTGATTCTACATAAATAATGCTAACTGCATATGGGGACAATTTCAATATAACACAAGTAATTGGTTTTTTATATTTCATGTTATCATTGCAGAGCCATCGGATCTTTGAATTTTTAAATATTTTTGCATAAAAGTGAACATTTAAAAAGGCCAACTCTAATGTTAAACAAGTTAATCTATCAAATTATTTCCTACCTCATTCAAAATTTGACATGCTATCTATAGTAAATTTTTGAAATATGATAAAAGTGCTAAGAAGAAATTGAACTATCACTAATGTATGATGGAGACACGAAGACTTAAGTTACCCTCTCATGGATAACTCACTTCATACCCACTAGGATATGATAATCAGAAGATCAGATAATAAGTGTTCTACAGGATGTAGAGGAATTGGAACCCTCATATACTGCTGTGGGAATGCAAAACGGTGCAGCTGATTTGGAAAACAGTCTGGAAGTTCTTCAGATGATTAAACATGGAGTTACCACATAACCCAGCCATTCCCCTTCTAGGCCTAACTCAAGGGAAATAAAAACATATCCACAGAAAAGCCTATATACAAATGTTTACAGCAGCTTATTCATAATAAAAACGTGGAAAGAACACAGATGTCCAACAACTGATGAATGAGTAAGCAATATGTGGTATATTTATCCATACAATGGAATATTATTCAGCCATAAAGAGGAATAAAGTACTGATATATGTCAGAACATGGATGAACCTTGAAAACAATTGTACTAAGTAAAAGCAGGCAGTCACAAAAGATCATATATGATTCAATTTATATAAAATTTCCACAATAGGCAAATCTATAGAGACAGTAAGTAGAATAGTGGTTGCTCAGGGCTTAGGGGGCAGGGTGGGGAGATAAGGAGGTGATAGCTAAAAGATACAGGGCTACAGTTTCTTTTTGAGGCGATAAAAATATTCTAAAATGGACTCTGATAATATATATGTGAAAAACCATTGAATTGTATACTTTAAATAGGTGACATGTATGGTACATGTATTATATCTCAATACTGTGTTTAAAAAGACCATCTCCCAACTACCTCAGTTTACTGCATGTGCCATGAGCCACACCCACCCATATCTGGTATTAATTTTCTCTCAGATTTCCAACAACCATCTTTATGACTTCACAATAACTCAAGAGAGGCAAACTTTCCCAGATCTACTTCCAAAAGCAAACTTCAAGTCTTTTCCAAGGAAAAGAGCCATATTTAATGTAATGTTTATGTACAGGAATACCTCACAGATATTGAGGGTTAGGTTCTAGGCCATTGTGATAAAGCAAACAGCACAATAGTCACAAGAATTTTTTGGTTTCCCAGTTATGTTTACACTATACTGTAGTATGTTAAGTGTCTAATGGTAGTTATGTCTCCAAAAAATGTACATATCTTGATTAAAAAATACTTTATTGCTAAAAATGCTAATAATCATCAGAGCCTAATGCAAGTTATAATCTTTTTGCTCTTGGATGGCCTCGCCTCCATGTTGATGGCTGCTGACTGATCAGGGTGGTGGGTGTTGAAGTTGGGGGGTGGCTGTGGTAAATTTGTAAAATAAGACAACAATAAAGTTTGCTGCATTGACTTCCTTTCACGAAAGACTTCTCTATAGTATTCAATGTTATTTGATAGCATTTTATCCACAGAACTTCTTTCAAAATTGGAGTCAGTCTTCTCAAAACCTGCTGCTGCTTTATAAACTAAGTTCATGTAATATTCTAAGTCCTACGTTGTCATTTCCACATTACTCACAGCAACTTCACCAGGAAGATTCCATCTAAAGAAACTACTTTCTCTCTCTTCATTAAAAGCAACTTCTCATCTGTTAAAGTTTTATCATGCCATTGCAGCAATTCAGTCACATCTTCAGGCTCCACTTCTAATTCTAGTTCTCTTGTTATTTCTACCATGTATGCAGTTATTTCCTCTGAAGTATTAAACTCCTAAAAGTCATACATGAAGGTTAGAATCAACTTCTTCAAACTCCTGTTAATGTTGATATTTGACCTCTTCCCATGAATCACAAATGTCCTTATTAGCATCTAAAGTGGTGAATCCTTTCCAGGTTTTCAATTTACTTTGCCCAGAACCATCAAAGGAATCATTATTTTTGGCAGCTACAGTCTTATGAAATATATCTCTTAAGTAATAAGACTTGAAAGTCAAAATTACTCCTCGATCCATGGGCTGTAAAATGGATGTTGTATTAGTAGGCATGAAAACAATACTAATCTCCTTGTACATCTCCATCAGGGCCCTTGGGTGATTAGGTACATTGTTAGAGAGCAGTAATATTTTGAAAACAAATCTTTTCTGAGCAGTTAGTCTCAACAGTGGTCTTAAAATATTCAGTAAACCATGCTGTAAACAAATGTGCTATCGTCCAGGCTTTGTTGTTCTACTGATAGAGCACAGTGTAGATTTAGCATAATTCCTAAGATCACTAGAATTTTTTTTTTGAATGGTAAATAAGCATTGATTTCAACTTAAAGTCACCAGCTGCATTAGCTCCTAACAAGAGAGTCAGCCTGTCCTTTGAAGCTAGGCATTGACTTGTCTCTAGCTATGAGAGTCCTACAAGGCATCTTCTTCCACTACATCTACATTAAAAATCTGTTGTTTAGCGTAGCGACCTTCATCAATGATCTTAGCTAGATCTTCTGGATAACTTGCTGCAGCTTCTACATCAGCACTTGCTGCTTCACCTTGCATTTTTAAGTTACGGAGATGGTTTCTTTCCTTAAATCTTATGAACCAACCTCTGCCAGCACCAAATTTTTCATCTGCAACTTTCTCACTTCTTTCAGCCTTCATAGAATTGAAGCGAGTAAGGGCCCTGCTCTGGATTAGGCTTTGGCTTAGAATGTTGTGCCTGGTTTGATCTTCTATTCAGATCACTGAAAGTTCCTCCCTCAGCAATAAGGCTGTTTTGCTGGTTTATCATTCATGTGCTCACTGGAGTAGCACTTTTAATTTCCTTTAAGAGCTTTTCCTTGGTATTCACAACTTGGCTAACTGGCACAAGAGGCCTAGCTTTTTCAGCCTATCTCAGCTTCCTGTGTCTCATCACTAAACTTAGTCATTCCTAGCCTTTGATTTAAAGTGAGAGATATCTGACTCTTCCTTTCAGTTGAACACTTAACGGGCCATTGTAGGGTTATTAATTGGCCTAATTTTAATATTGTTATGTTTTAGGGAATAGGGAGGCCTGAACAGAGGAAGAGGGATGGGGGAATGGCTAGTTGGTGCAGCAGTCAGAACACACACATTTATTAAGTTCATCATGTTATATGGGCACAGTTCATGTCACCCCCAAAACAATTACAATAGTAACATGAAAGATCACTGATCACCATAACAAATATAATAATAATGAAAAAGTTTAAAATATTGTGAGAATTACCAAATTGTAACATAGAGACACAAAGTGAGCACATGTTGTTGGAAAAGTGACGTAGACTTGCGTGGTGCAGGGTTGCCACAAACCTTCAATTTGTAAAAAATGCTGTATCTGTGAAGTTCAATAAAGTGAGGTACAATAAAATGAGGAATGCCTGTATTTCTTAACCATGCAGTGGTCCCCAACCTTTTTAGCACCAGGGACCAGTTTCCAGGGGCTTGGGGGCTGGGTGGTGGGGCTGGGTGGTGAAGCTCTGTGGCCCAGTCCCTAACAGGCCACAGAACGAGCTGGGAATTAGGGACCACAGATATAACGTGTAAAACTATGCTACCATTTTTAAGTTCCCATCTTCTTTTTATGTGTCACTTACCAATTTTTTGAGTGTTATTTCTCTAATCCCAACTTTCTCATAAACTCTGAGGTTTTTATTGCCATTTTGCATAGCGCAGTGATTTTTTAGGAACATATATGCCATGTTATAGCAGAACTAATTGTAAAATCACATGATAATTTCTCCCCCAAATACACCATTAATGATGAGACACAGAATTTAAAACTGGATAAATCACCAATCCAAACCAATAAGATTTTAATCAATTTTCACTGTTTAAAAATTTCAGACTAAAATGCTAAAAGAAATTAATTCCATTTGGGATACTACGGTAACAATGTGGAAAGTTTTCAGTCGTTACACATTTGTTTTCAGGAGACTTTATGAATACTAGAAGATGGTTCTAAAGGCAAACAAACAGTAGTAACTTAAAAGGAAAAAGTCAGTAATTTATGGAAGCCAAGCTACCTAGCACATATTCTCTGTTATCCTTGGGCCTTTTCCTTACAAATCACACAAAAATACCCTGTTCGTTTCAGTTTCTATGCTTTCATTCGTTCCCCTTGCATGAGGTGTCTTTCCCTTTCTTCCCCATCTCACCAAGTCTTATACTCCTGACCCAAGTCTGTCACAGATCATTCCCCTCTACAGCTCCATTCTTATTGATCCCCTACCTTTCTGAATTCCTATAGAACTTATTGTTGGGTTTACATAAGTTTAGTCTTGTACATTTTGCTCATCTCATTTTTGTCCCTTGAACATGCAAGCTCCTCACGGAAAGCATTTTCCTGATAATACCTCAGAATCCACATATAGCTTAGCGTAACAGAGCTCTGAGTAAGTGCTCAAGAAGTTTTTGCTGCTGAGTGATAAAAAGGACAAAATTACGGGCAGCAAAAAAATCTTCTGGTTTTCTTAATTTGAACTCAGCTATTTCTGGTACATATTATTTTAATGCCTTTTAAGAAACTAAAATGTTAACTTAGCCATGCTGAAAATGTATATGGGTGATAAGAAAATTAAATCCTGTAAAACTTGCATTCTGATATCTTACCATGAAAAAGGCTAAAGAAGAAATTGTCATTGTCACACAAAACATTTTTAGGTTGTGGACCCCATTTCTACATTATAAAATGTATGTAAGCAATTTTATTTGTAGCAATTTTATCACAGCATCAAGTTATCCCAGAGCAATGGTTTTCAAAGCTTTCTTTTGGTAGCAGAAACTTTTTTTTCCAAGCAAAAGGCTAAGCGGAATTCTACCATACAGAAAAAAGCAGAGCTGATTTTGCTGAAGTGGAGGGAGGGGTTTGTAGTTCTGCCTGCCCTGTCCCCAGTCCCTAGCCACAGTAGCCCCTTAAGGCACCTCCCAGAACCATACAATGCTGAAAAACGCACACGGAATAATCAGTAAACTGCCATGAATAGAAAAATACTTCTTTAATTTTTAAAAATTTCAAACATCACTAAAATAAATTAAAACTTACCCATTTCTACTGAAAACTCTTAGCCATGCTTTGAGGTTTGGTCCTAACAAACATAAACAAGGTATAGTAGTAAAAGTAGACAAGATAACTGCAAATAAAAATGTTTCCAACACCAACCTAGAAAAAAAAAACTTTATTAATTTTTTTAAAAGTATTAAAGGTGCACATATACACACATCACCTTTGTTACATAAATAAATATAAAAGTATTTTCTTACACTTTACTTTGAGAGGTACCATGAGTCCCACCAAAATGATGACTATAAATGATTTTATCAAAATGCAAAAAAATTTAGCAAATATCTGGTTTTAATAATAGAGATTTCAAAAGTGTTAAAGACCCTAAGATCCACGCTAAGACTTCCATTGCAAGAAAAAACCCATTTCTAGACAATTAGCTTTCTTTTTTAATAGTCTCTGGAACTTTCTCTACAACCAGTGGTTCAACTTTAACTTATAATGGAACTATTAATACCTGGAGAGCTGGACAAACTCAAGATTAGGGTGCCCCATCCCTAGAGTTTCTGACTGAAACCTGGGAATTTGCATTTCAATAAAATGTTTATGCTGCTGGTTTAAAGACCACATTTTGAGAACCACTGCTCCAGACACATACACACTACTCTAAAATGGATTAGAACCACCGTTTCCCTTTACAAAGGTCTTATCCTCCCTGTCTAGAAAAGAATAACCTGTTAGTTTAGTGTGTGTATGCATAACTAACTATGTATAAATATATAAAATTAATTATAAATATATTATAAATTATAACTTATAAAATATAATTATAAATACATTAATATATAATTATATATTTTATAAGTATATAAAATTAATTATATCTCATCAATCATGTCACCATGATCATTATTGCTAAACTGACATTTCCTAAACTATAATAAACATTATATAAGAAATAGTCATGAATTTGGTTTCAAATAACTTAAAATTGGTCCATTTTTAAAAAG
This sequence comes from Varecia variegata, assembly GCA_028533085.1. Classification (NCBI taxonomy): domain Eukaryota; kingdom Metazoa; phylum Chordata; class Mammalia; order Primates; family Lemuridae; genus Varecia; species Varecia variegata. The sequence goes on from CM052437.1 coordinate 32,037,296, forward strand.
TATTGAGTTAAATTTTGCCTTTAAACTGTAAACGTTGGCTTATTAAGTATTTAAATAAAGGAATCTATAGACCTTCGTTAAGAAAACAAACTTTTCAAGTACTTCAGAATCACAAGTACTAAGATCTCATATGTTAATTATAACTAACATACATATCAGTATAGTAAGTTCTCTTAGAGGTTTTAAGGGCCACACATTTATTGGTATAGTATAGTTTCTCATCTGCCCTCCCTTCTCCCCAACGTGCAATTAAGTAATAGAAGGCCAGATAATAAAAACATTTAATAAATTGTTATTCCACTGTTTTTTAAAAGAATAACACTGCTAAAGAAGGGCAATGATGTTGGTATCCTTTCTTGATCCATTCATTAAGCACACCACAGGTTTTTCTAATTGCCAAGAGTTAGCATACTGTTTAGTAAATGAGTGTTTTAAAATAAAAAATTTCAGGTAAAAAATGTCAAACTTACTCTATTAGTGGTGCTCCATACAGAACAAAAATTATATGAAAGGTGAAACAAGACATAAGAAAGTAGATACAGCATTTCAAAAATCTGGTTACCTAAAAGAGAAATAATAATTTGGAGATTCAAGAGAATGTCTAAAGGATGATAGATAAATTCTTCTATTTTATCTACAAATACAACTTGTTCTCATAACATGTAAAAAGATAGATGGCTGCAGGTGGTGGCTCACATCTGTAATCCTAGCACTATGGGAGGCTGAAGCAGAATGATTGTTTGAGGTCAGGAGTTCAAGACCAGCCTGAGAAAGAACAAGACCTCATCTCTACAAAAAATTGAAAAATTAGCTGGGCATGGTGGCACATGCAAATAGTCCCAGCTATTCAGGAGGCTGAGGCCAGAGAGAGGATCGCTTGAGCCCAGGAGTCTAGGTTGCAGTAAGCTGTGATGAAGCCACTGCACTTCAGCCTGGGCGACAGAGCAAGACTGTCTCAAAAAAAAAAAAAAAAAAAAGTATTGAATGTTCTTTGGATTTGAGTATCCTCAAGTCAGAACATATGTCCTCTGCCCAGTCACACACACAGTCCTTAATACAGACTGTAAAAAGCCTAAAGGCAAATATCAACTCCCCATTCCACCCACCCACCCAACATTAGAATCAAAAAGAGTTTTTGTTTCTATAGTATGTACTGAGCTAGGTTGTTAATATTTACGAAATATTTGATAACAGAGAGCTAGGATACAAAAACATATAGTCCTTATTATGTGATGATACATGAAATATCTGCAAAAAATGATGTCTACAACTTTTTTCATTTTAAAACAAAACTCCTGGGAAAATTGCACCAAAAAAGCAAAATACTAAATAATCCTCCAAATCACATTCATGTTACTGTAAGACCCATATGGAAAAAGACCTGAATGTCTACAAATAAGCACATGGGACCTTCTTGATTTGGAGCTTAAGATATAATTATAAAACGCACACTGAATTTTTTAAATGATAAGGCAGTAAAGGTGTTTTTTAATTACCTAACAGAGAGCTTATACCTAGTACGGAATAATGTTAAGTGAGGACTTTATTAAAGTAATAGCCAAATGTTACAATGCAGTGAATATTCCATTGATTCTAATATCTGAAAACTTAAACTGTTTAATCAAGGAAGGCCATGTTCAAAATGAGAGTTACCACAGAAGACTTATTTTGCAATTTCTGAAAAACCCATTAAGTGTCTTTCAGAAGTGCAAAAACAAATGAAAATAAACTGTAATGTCTTATAGAATAAGGTTTAAAAATAGACTTCCACATGTATTTATCTTTTTTTGAGAATATAAATTGCTCACATTTTCTTTTTTTCACGTGTATTTATTTTCAATGGTGACATAAAACAATAATTATAGCAACTCACAATGGTATAATAACCACTAAACAAGTCATAATTCCACAATTAATGCATGGCAAGGATCCATCAATTATCTAGCCTTCCAGCAAGTATAACAACAGGCTACTGATTTAAAAAAAAAAAAAAATACCAGGTTCCCTTTACTCACTACAAATAACTCAGAGAGGACTTGACTAATACTTTATTCTTCCATTAAAAGAAATATTAGCTCCATCTAAAAATCAGTTATTAAGAAGTACACCTTACCTTGTGTGATAATGAACTTCTTTTAGAGGATGCATTTGGTTTCACTATTAAATACAATACTAGATTGACGGCAGTCACAAAACCAGAACAGATGCACAACCATGTCAAGTGTGTTTCCAATATTGAGAAGTTCTCCAAGAAGAATGACGGAATCAAGACGCTTAGGATAATTGAAAATATGCACAAAAGATGGGTATAGAGTAGTCTCTTGATATCAGTATCTTTCATGGCGTTCTCTTGTGTGGCTATCTAATAAAAAACAAATTAAGAAGAGTATATGTAATAACGACTTTTTCCATTGTTCCAAGTGCTTCAAACCCTAAAAACAAGTCATGAACTAAAGTTAATTTTCTATGGGCAATGTATTTGTTTCAAAACACAGGAAGATGCATATATGTACATGCACATGCAGACTTAACATTCTATTCTAACTTAGATTTTCTTAATATGGTACAAACATCTCTCAGAGCCTAAAAAGGACAACTTTACTAATTTCTTAAATATTGTAACTGGTTTCTGCAAAAGGATCATGTGCTAGGGCCAATTAAACAATTCATTTTACTTCTTTTGCAAAAATCACAGAGATGAAATTAACTTCATGGCTTAAATGATCCACCCCTGTTTGAAATATAACCTATGCATTCTAGAAACCCCATGAATACACTTTGGCCAAATTGTTGGCATTTTTTACCCTTGTCTAACATTACAGTATTTCATACCTTCTAGGAAATGCCAAGTGACACCAAGTGTATGCTCAAATACTCAAATTGTGGCCAGTGCAATCAAGAGAGTTCAATGAGCATCATGCTAAACTAAGGGATCCTAATGCCCCAGAAGTACCAAAATGAGAAGGTACAAGTGCTAAATTCTAAAAGTAGAACATGAATGAAAAAAGGGAAAAAAAAAATCTACTGTCTCTAAATACATATACATATTTAAATTACCTGAGAGTTTATATATTGTATTGACTAAAGTAAGAACTTTATTAAAGTAATAGTCAACATATTGCACTGGCGAATATTCCAGAAAATAGAAACATCCCAGAAAAAAAAATACACACACACACACACAGGGATGGGGGTGGGGGCATCCACTAGTGTGAAAAGCATAACAGTGGATCTGGGCCTTATCCTAATAGCTCTCATTTAATTCACACAATAATTCCCAAAGGCAAGTATTTTACTTATAAGGAAACTGGATAAACAGGTGAGAGAGACACACCCAAGGTCCCAACCGATAAAGCCATTTTAAAGGCCAGCCTCTTTGATGTGAAGATATACACCAGAGATCACGCAAAGAGAGAGTGGCAAGAAGGGACAAAGAAAAAAGTTTCCCACTGAGTGGGGGCAGGTGAGGGAGTAAAAAAAACAATAATAATAATTAAAAACAAGTTTCCCACAGATTCTATCCCTAGCTGATTGCAGGTGGGCAAAGGGATCAGGAATCCATTCTCTTAACACGGACATTTTTCTGGGCCATTCTCAGAATCCTAGCTGCCATCAGCAGATTCGGATCTGATACAGTAGTAGGAAGTACCCAAACTCAAACATTTGCTGAATGAATGAAGCAACCACAGTAGGGAAAATGTTTGCCCTTCCTAAGCAACGAGCACTAAGTCAGACCCTGGCGTGCCCCTGAGGGCGCCTGTCATGCGCGCGGTCAGTCTGACAGGCACTGGAGCGGAGAGAAGGCGCTTCTGAGCTGCTCCCACAGGAGCCTCCACGGGAACTGGACCTCCATCTGCAGCCCCACCCCAAACTGGGTCGCCAGGGACTCTGCCCAAGCCTCAGCCGGCGGGAGTGTGGGCAGCAAGGAACGCGTTGAGAGGCATAACCAAAGAGCACAGGTGTTGGAGACCAGGGAAAACTGAGGACAGAGACCCATCGGATCAGCCCCCAGGGCACGCCGGAAGACTGGCGCTCAAGCGGCCGGCGGGCGCGGGCGGGCCGGGGGCGCCGAGGCTCACGGCCACTTCGGCAGTTGGCGGGGGTGGCTTGCACTCCTGGGAGGCGAGCGTGCCGGGGGCGTCCAGCGGGGCTTACCTAACTCTCCCGCCCGGGGAAGAGAAAGGAGGACTACTGCCTCCTACCATCAGGTACGACGGGCGGCCCTGGCCCTCGCGCAGGCGCAGGTCTGGAGGGCGGAGACGCAGGGCCTCAAAGCCAATTGCAGAGAGAGAGGGGCGGGCTAATGGAACAGTCCCGCCCATTCGTCGCATTCATTCTTCTCGCGGCCTTCCAGGTGAGGGATAGGCGAGAGCCGAGGGCTTCGGGGCCGGAAGTGGATTGATGTAACCCGGAAGGGGAATCTTTCGAAGGCTGTAGTGTTTATGTTTTCAAGCTGTTGTTGCTTTGGCCTGTAGGGGAGACACGGCGGAAGGATGGTGTGCGAAAAATGTGAGTTGAAGGGCCGCTTCTGCGGGAGGAGGCTGGGAGCACCTAACTGGACTCTGCCAGGAACTTTGCCTTTTCTTTGGTTTTTCTTCGCCCGTAGGTCTCTGATTCTAGCCTCTGTCCTCCTACCGTCCCCATAACTATCCATGTCCCTCCCCAACGACCTTATAGTTCTGTATATTTTGTATTGAGAACTGTCTCAGTTCTGCACCTCTTTGCCTATTTCTGTTGCCTCCCCTCAGCCCCAGAGCTCATCAGTCCCCCTTCCATAAAAAATGCTCAATTAAACACTAACCTTTCCTTTTCGTTAATGCAAGGAGTATTAACGAAATGGACCTGCCAAATGCTGGGCACTAGAACTAAAGGGTAGGGACCTCGTCTTACCCATTCTTACTCATCATTATGCCGGGATATGGCTTAGAGTAAGCCTAGCAGATATTTGAATTGAACCTCAACATAAGTACAATTTATTATTTCCCTAACTTAAAATCTTTAATACTTTTTCAGTGTGCGGTGAATAATTTGTGGTTTATATATTTGGAGTCTGGCATTCAAGACCCTCCACAGTAAGGCCCCAGCTTATCTTTCTAACTTCATCTTCACTGATCCTTACCCTCTTCACACTTACACCAGACCAAACCAAACTACTCTTTGTGCCCATGTGTATTCTGAGCTTTCCATGCCTTTCCTCAGGATGTATCTTTTATCTATTTCGCCCTCATCCTCTTTTCCTCCTCTTTCTTCACATTCTATGCCACATATTCATATCCTATCTGTTGTCTTCTCCACAAAACTATCCTGGATTTCCCTAGCCAGGGTTATTTCTTTTTGCGTTGAATTTCTCCTAGTACTTTAGCTCTAAATTTATTCTAGTTCTCAATTGTTATACCTTTTATTTTCTAGCTTATATTTTGGTTGAATGGGTCTTACCTTTTTTGGAGGGGATGGGGGAAGTCTCTGATCCCTTTGAGAATCTGATGAAGGCTATAGACTCTCACCAGAAAAAAAAAGTGGACATACAAAAGGTTTGTGTACAACTCCCCCTTGTTCATGTATCGCCTAAGGTCTACCTTTGGAACTCAGGTTAAAGACTGCTGTTAGAGAAATTAGTGTACTATAATCTTGAAATCTAGAGTTTTGTCTGATTAATTGCTTTATTTTTCTCAGCACTTTGTATGGTGGTTTATACATAATAGATGCTTGGTAAATATTTATGGAGTGAGTACACTTACCAGATTTGTTTAAAGTATGAACAGTGAAAGCCCATTATAAGCCATCTTATTCTTCAGATTTTACTTGGCCACAGTTATTCATTGGCCACAGTTAGTATCTTGAGTCGCAGTTCACTGGCCCCTATCCCAGCATTAACAGGCTCCTACTGTAGTATGACTGTTGATAGCATTGTGAACCTTAGACACAATGTAGCGTATTTATTAGATAGTAAATTTTAATTACCCCTTTACTATCTTGTTATAACAGGTGAAAAGAAACTTGGTACTGTTATCACTCCAGATACATGGAAAGATGGTGCCAGGAATACCACAGGTATTTTTTCTTTTAGAAAATTGAAATTAAATCAAGGACTTTCTGTGAATAACGTTTTCACTTTTATATTATTTGTAAAACGAAACATTATGTGTTCAGTGTATTTCATCTATTAAACATTAAAGATTATTGTGTCCACCAATGATTTAGTATCTTCTATTTAGTTCTCTCAGTTACCTGTACAGGTTCCTAATACGGTAGGCAGGAGATAGCAAAAGTAGTAAATGATTTTCAAGTGATGACTATATCACAGTATTTAATTTGATTCAACTTAATTAGAGTCTCTATTTAACTTCCCTTCTCCTCACCTGATTTTCATATTCTTCAACAAATCATTTAAACTGTTTTCACCTTCATTATCATTAAATACTTGAAGTGTTTACCTTCATTATTATTAAATACATATAGTAAAATATGTTTTAGAAGGAAAAGAAATACTTCCACTCTTTTCGAGTCTTGACATCAAAGTAGTGGCTTCTAGATTTTCCAATACATAGAGTAAATGTAGACCTTCCTAAAGTACTACTCTGAGTCTGAGAAATCAAAGGTTTGTATTTTATACAAATTTTTATTGTTTCTCTAATGTTTTCTTTTTAAGTGGAGCCTTAAGAACCTGGCTATTAAATGAGGATTTTTTTTTTTTTTTTTTTTTTTTTTTTGAGACAGAGTCTTACTTTGTAGCCCAGGCTAGAGTGCTGTGGCGTCAGCCTAGCTCATAGCAACTTCAAACTCCTGGGCTCAAGCAATCCTCCTGCCTCAGCCTCCTGAGTAGCTGGGACTACAGGCATGCGCCACCATGCCCGGCTAATTTTTTCTATATATATTTTTAGTTGTCTGGCTAATTTTTTTCTATTTTTTTAGTAGAGACAGAGTCTCGCTCTTGCTCAGGCTGGGCTTGAACTCCTGACCTCGAGCGATCCTCCCGCCTCGGTCTCCCAGAGTGCTAGGATTACAGGCGTGAGCCACCATGCCCAGCCTTAAATGAGGATTTTAAAAATTTAGATACAGGCTGTTTTATTGGGAGAAGGTCAAAGAATGAACTTTTTAAATAATTGTTAAATGTTGTATGTTCAATGTATAGAAATAATCCACTAAAATATATTTTATTTTGATACAGAAAGTGGTGGAAGAAAGCTAAATGAAAATAAAGCTTTGACTTCAAAAAAAGCCAGGTAGGTAAGAGCATCCATAGAAGAGGTCATATAAATTTCCACTCTTTGTAGTTTTAAGCCTCCTTGAGTGAATTTTGTGTGCATCATTCCATCACAATAAAACATGGAGTTAGCTAGTTCCTAGCACACAAAGCCAAACTATCTATTATAACCTGCTTGTTTTACGATGTTCCTCCTCACTGTATCAATATACAAAGATATTGGTGCTACTCTCTTTTTACAATTTCACTAGAAAATGTGATTTTTTTTAATCTAATACTTAATTGTCCTACAAATCAGAAGGAGCAGGGAGATGTGGAAAGATCGTAAGCTTTGAAGTCAGACCTAAATTTGAATCTAGAGTCTAGGATTTAATTAAAAGGATTTGCTCTGTAAAATTTGAATTCACACAAAAGGCCACACGCAGGGATCCAGAAAGCCACATGGCCCCAAGGCCACAGGTTCCCCACCCCACTTTTTCATCTGAGATGGGAATAAAAATATCTCCTATCTTAAAACCAGTTTTTTGATACCATGCTTTATTATATCCAGTCTTAAGCTCCATGAATCCTTCCAGCTGCCACCCCATTTCCTTCCCCTCACAGCAAATATTTTCTAAAGCTTTATCTAGACACTTTCTCAATTTCCTTAAGTTTCATTCTCTCTTGTCATGCTTTCATCCCCACCACAGCCCTCAAACTGCTCTTGTCAAGATCACAAGTGACCTTTAAAACTGATAGCCACTTCTCTATTCTTATCTTACTTAACCTCTTAATAACTCTTTTTGGAAACTCTTTTTTCTGCTGGCTTCCAGGATACCACACTCTCCTGGTTTTCCTCTCAAAACTCTCCCGAAGTGACTTTAATCCACTGGCTTTAATTCAAATTGTACATTAATGACTCCCAAATTTATATCCATAGTCCTAACTTCTCAGAGCTTCAAGAGTATACCTAACTGCTTGTTTGACATACCTAATTTGATGTCTGACAGCCACCTCTTTTTCCTTTAGTCTTCTCATCATAGTAAGTGGCACCACTGTCTCATCTAGTTGTTCAAGCCTAAAAGCTAGAATTTCTCACGGAGTCCTCTCTTTCTCCCACTTCCCATATCCATCAGCAAGTTCTTTGGACCTTCCTCCAACATATAACCTGAATCTGTCTGCTTCTGTCTATCTCGCTGCTATTACGTTGTTCCAAACCACTGTTATTTCTTACTTGAATACTGTAAAAACTTTGTATCTCCCTGCTTTGTCTCTGGTTTGCTGCAGTTGTCTCCTAGTAACCAGAGTGGTCATTTTAAAAGGTCATGTAATTCCTTTGCTTAAAACTCACCAATGATTTTCTTTTTCCACGTAGAATAAAATCTAAGCCTCCTACCATGTTTTTACAAGGTCCTCTATGATATGACCCCTCCTCCATTCTGACTTCCTGTTGTACCACACTCCTCATTCATCACATACCATCCTCATCAGCTATGCCAAGCCTACTCCCATCTAAAAAGATTTGTGCTTCCTGCTCCCTCCTCAAGGTCATCCCTCAGAGCTTATGTGTCTGTCTGTTTCTTGTTATTTGGGTCTTAGCTCCCATGGAGAAGGTATCACAGCCTCAGAGAGGGTTCCGTAACTAGCATATAATCTCTTCTCTCCTTCCCCTCATCTCTGCCATAGTATCCTGTTTGAATTTTCTCTGTAATACATAGCATCATCTGAAAAGCTTGCTTGTTTTATTAGAATGTCTGTTTCCTTATTTATTATCTCTTCTCACAGAATATCAACCTGATGAGGACAGGGACCTTGTCTATTAAGTTCATCTTTGATATTTAGAACAGTAGCTGGCACACAGTAAGCACTCAGTATATATTTGCTGGATGAGTAAAATACTTGTTTTATGACATCATTCCAAGGATTAGAAATAATAGCAGTAAAGCTTTTACTACATACAGTGCCTGGCACACACCAGGTGCTTATTAAACAATGGATATAAAACGGCATGGCATATTCAATCTTCCTATGCAGTGTCACACTGTATGTTGTTGACCGACTTATTGATGTCTTCTAAGACCATTCAATTTTTATTGACTGGGTTGTTATTTGTGCAGATTGTATGGTTTTATATACTTCCTTTATGCTCCCAAAGTTACCCTGATATCGTTAAAAAGTAGCTATTACTTTTGGGTACTCTATCACACTTTAGAAAGCTTACTACTTTTTTCTTTAAATCTATAATACTATTATTTATACAATGCATCATTACTTTAAGAAAAAGCTCTTCCAATTTATTGAAGGATTTCAGGGATGAAATTGTATATCTTAAAGTGGTAAAATATGGTTTTAAGAAAAAAGTGATCCTCAGACATACAGGTATAAACAAATTGAGCTTATTGAAAAGAAGAATAGTGTCTCTCTTCTCTTATGGGGAGGGAGTACAGTAATATTCTCTTGCTTTGGAAAAATTAATCTTTGAAAATGGGCCATTGTGCTGTTACCCTAAGAGAGGATACCAGGTCTAGGACAGTGTTAGTATTCAGTATATGAGGATCATTGCAAAAATTCATTTTGTATTTAGGGAAGCAGTTTTTTAAATCAGAGCGTTATTGCTAATTTAGGGGAAAGTATTTCTTCTAAAGTTATTTTGCAATCCAGTCACTATAAGATGGCATTTTTATATAGTAAAACCTCCTTTATCTAAAGGGATTGGGTCAGTTAATTAAAAATGTCAGTTAATATAGGCAATCACTGAAAGATACATATGCCTTATTTTAAATTAAAGCACATAACACTAGATGCATTCATCAATCATTGATATTGAGACAAGGCCTTTTGAGGATGAATCTGCTGATAAGAGTTCTTCATTATCCTCACATAAATCATAACCAGAATATATATTTTCATTATTTTTGAAGTGGAGCAAAAACTGACACTTAAAGTTTAGAGTTCTTCTACTTATAATTTTCTCCCAATTTTTAACAGTTTTCTTACCCATACCTCATTCAATATCAAGTTTAATAATTCACACTTATCTAGTCATCCTAAAGCAGTCACTTAGTTTGTATGGAATCAGTCACTCTTTTGCACTCACATTTCATCAGTATCTATAATATTTATGTCATGCAAATAGAATGACAGATACAATTGATATGAACAGGTTTGGGTATAAGTACTGTACAACTGACTCTTCATAAGCATACAGATGACATGGAGCAGAGCTATGCAGGCATATTAGACAGTAGCCAGCTGGAAGAGCCAGACTGCATGTCAATGGTAGGGTTTGATGGAGGGAATGGAGAGCAGGGATTAATCCTGGGTGTTGCATAAGTGAGGTTATTAATGAGTGTTTCTAGTGTCGTATACATTCTTCTATCTTTAAAAATTCTCTAGATTCGATCCATATGGAAAGAATAAGTTCTCCACTTGCAGAATTTGTAAAAGTTCTGTGCACCAACCAGGTTCTCATTATTGCCAGGGCTGTGCCTACAAAAAGGGTAAGTTTCTTTTAAATACCATTTTTCTATTCTTATCAAACCTATTCATTTGCTATTGATTTGGATAGCAGAAAAGAGATAGCCTTTCTTAAATTCTATTAATCAAAACCTTTTTTTCTGAGTCAAAATAGAACATAAAACTTGTTAATAGTTAAAAGTAAATATTTATTTCTTTTCTGATGCTATTACATGATGTTTTAAGCTTCAGGATTGACTTAAATTAACCAAACAATTGCTATTATGATTTGATTGCTCATGTTTTCTTTTGTTTCAGGTATCTGCGCGATGTGTGGGAAAAAGGTTTTAGATACCAAAAACTACAAGCAAACATCTGTCTAGATGTATTGATGAAGTTTTTTGGCTTTCTATGTAATTTTACTTTCTGCTTTGAATTTTCAAGGCATAACATAGATGTTCAACTTACAAAATAACATGTTTTAAGACAAATAAGTTTAAACCAGGCAAGTTGATTGATATTCATTCTTTTGTTCTCAAGAAGTTCTGAACAGCAACAGTGTAACTAGTCTTCTGCCATAAGTGGTTATTTTCTTTACAAGCATTTTATTGAACTAGAGTAAGTGGCAAATTTAGTGCAAATCATTTCCCAGTTCTGTGTGCACTTTTATTTAACATTATTCATATAATTCTCATCCCCCCTACTTTATTTATAAATACTGCAAAAGTAAGGAGAAGATTGCAGAATTATTTTGCTCTGAACTTGGCATCGAGACTTAAAATTCTTCCCTCATTCTGTTACTGGTGGCATAGTTCTTAGAACCAGCCTTCTCTTAATTAATTGCAGTTTCATAGGATATTTAAATGTTTGAGGCCATTGCTGAATGTTTCATTAGTAATTAGCCCAGACCCAAATAAAAGAATAATTGGATTTTTGATTTTAAATTTGTTCTTGAAGCGAAAGTGCCAGTTCCTTCCATATGTGAACAAGAGCACAAGGTACACCCGTATGTCCAGATGAATATACTGGATTTCAGAAAAACATATACATATTACCTTGAATTCAAATTGTCTTGAAAACCAGAAGAACAGTGTTCATCCACGTTGATGTGCAATGAAATGAATCCCTAACTCTTAGAGAAAAGCTCTTTGAAGCAGAAACTAAACTTTTTTTTTGGCCTCCTCCCTTGACTTCCAAAAAGAAATAAATAGAACAAAGCAAACATCTTGACTCTTTTTTTGTTGTTGTTATAATGTAGACTGCTAAAGAAGGTTCCAAGTGAATATTTTTCTTAGGCTGCCTTCAGAGGTTCAGGATTTCTGCTTTTAGAACCTGCAGCCTACTATGGAAGACCAAATTAAGTATTCCCTATTTCCAGTTGCAGTGTGTATAAATACATATCACTGTAAAATATATAGAATAAATAGTGTGATCATGTATTAATACATGATATAAATACAGCATTTTTGTCTTTACTCTGAAAATTATTTATAATTGTAACTTTTTAACTTTAAGGTTTTTCAAATATGCTTTTCTAGGCTATATTGTTATTTATTCATATCCAGAAAAGTCACAAGAATATGTAAAATATAAATAACAGTATCTCTGAGAACAGTAAGTTTCTTCATGCTTTGATCAGTTTGAGGTTTTTAATTAAAATCGTAACACAAGGGACTCATAACAGGACATGATCAGAGAATGTCCCAGAGCCATTAAAGATTGGGTTGGTTGACTTAGAGAAACGTACTCTTTTCGGGAATCAACTGGAATCTAGACTTGCCGAACTCATATTTTATATTCACTGCTTGAGTAGCCTCCTTCCATAAATGGATCCAGTGGCCAAACGGGTTCTCCTATGAAGATTTTTGTTAGTATTGTAAATCTTCATATTGCCTAAATAATAATAATATGACTGTTACAAATTGAGTAGAAGTAGTTACTAGATGAGAAGGAACCCCAATAAAATATTTTTTAAATGGAAAGCATAAAAACAGATACTAGCAAAATAAGATGACAGAATTAAGGCCAAACATAACTTTTATCAAAGTAAATGTAAAAGTTGATGAAAGAACCTATTTTTTTTTTAATCTCAGATTGTATTTAAAAAGATACTAGAAACAAATACCAGTAGAACACTTAGGTAAATTTTATACATTCATTCATTAGAATATATAGCTATCAAAATGATGGAAGAATTACATATGTTTGTAGAAGTTAGTGTATCCATATGGAAAACACTGGAAGCTAGTACTGTTTTTCTCTGTAGTAGGTCTAAGGGTTGAGAAAATAGACTTAACCCTTTACAACCCTTATGCCGACCTTCAAATACCTTTTATCTCCTAGTTCCCTTACCTGGGGGAGTGTAGGGAATACTAACAATTTTAGTATCTTAGAAATATACATTTACATGCACATATTTGTTTTGGGAATTTTAAGTAGAAGAAAAATGTATATTTTGTTCTGTACTTGGACTTCTCTTGTAATGTTTGCTTTATCATTTTCTATCTCTTGATATATACTTTCATCCTTGACCCTTTAGAGAGTGTTTTAGACATCATACACTTTACTCTTTAGTATTACATATGTGTATGTCATAAGAACAAGCATACTATCTTGCCTGAGTACAGTTATCAAATTCAGAAATTTAACATTGATACAATATTATAATCTGTAGGCCGTATTCTAATTTCAATTGTTTATTGGTAATATTTTTTTAGCCACAGGATCCA
>CM052437.1:32051163-32101748 GCA_028533085.1 Varecia variegata
GCCAGGATTGTATCTTCTATTGTCATGACTCTTTAATCTGGAACAGTTCCTCAGGCTTTCTTTGTGTTTTGCAATATTAGTATATTTGAAAAATACAGGGCAGCTAAAGGATAGAATATCTCTCAGTTGGATGTTTCCTCATGGTTAGATTCAGATTGTGCAGTGGCGCTTGAAATACTGTGATGTGTCTTCCAGATACCCCACCCAGATGCACAGAAGGTCCCTTGTTTCTCATTGGTAATGTTAATTTTGATGACTTGGGTAAGATGTCCAGTTTCTCCACTGTATAGTTACTGTTTTTCCTTTTGTGATTAGTGGGTAATTTGTGAAGAGAAACTCTGAGACCATGTTGATAATTCTGTTCCTCATCAAACCTGCCCCTTCTGGATTTAGCATCCTTTGATGATTCTTGTCTGAATAAATTTTTACTAGAATTTTTGCAAAATTGTATTTTCTAACTCCATTATTCTTAATGTATTTATTAGTTGTCATTCTGTAAAGAAGAGGTTTCCCTTTATCTATTATCAGCTTAGAATAAGTGCTTTTTTCTGAACCACCTGAGTGTTCGTTACAGATGTGATGCCTCTTTACCCCCAAATACTTAAGTTTGTATTTCCTAAGAACAAGGGAGTGTTCCTACATAACCATAGCACAGTTATCAAAATTAGAAAATATACCTTAATATATTGCTATTATCAAATCTTTTTTGTATTTTTCTAATTATTTCAGTAATGTCCTTTGTAGGAAAAAAAAATCTGGTCTGGGATCTAGTCAGGGATAATGCATTACACTTAGTGGTCATGTCTCCAGTCTCCTTTAATCTGGAACAATTCTTCAACCAGTCTTGCAAAAATGTCAAGGTCATGGAATGCATGGGTCAGCTTTTTTATAGAATGTCCTTTAATTTGGATTTTTCTGATGTTTCTTCATGATTAGACTAAATTTATGTATTTTTGGCAGGAGTACCACAGGAGTGACACTGTGTCCTTTTCATGTGCATCATATCATGGTGTCAGTTGTCCCGTACAAGGATGTTAATTTTGATCACTTGTCTTAAGTGATATCTACTAGATTTCTCCACTGTAAATTAATTTTTTCTAGTAAACTAATAAGCATTTTATGGGGAAATTCTTTGAGACTCTCAAGTATTCTGTTTCGCAATAAATTTTCACATGCTAATTTTAACATCCAGTGATATTTCATGGTTGAATTAATTGTTAGTGATTTTTCCAATTTTATCATTCCTCTATGTATATTAGGTGGCATTCTGTAGGAAAATCTCTTTTTCTCATTCACATTAGTATATTAACATAAACTCATGGATTCCTATATTATTCAATCTATTACTGTCATTTGTTTTAATATCAAAATATCCCAAATTTGGCCAGTGGGAGACCTTTCAAGCAGGCTCATGGGGTCTTTTTGACATGTTTTTATTATTCTTCGAGCAATTCTTTACAGCAAAGGATATTCTGAGTTTACCTTGGTTTTTGTTTTGGGGTTTTTTTTCCTCCCACCTCAGCCCTGGAATCAGCCATGTTTCCAGAGATCCTTAGTTTCTTTTTGTGGATAATAAGTGTCTATAAACTAAGATCAGAGCCTCCTAGGTTGTCATTGTTTCTTGGCCTTCAGACAGCTAGGAAACATATTAGAAGTCACAAGTTTTTCTGACATCTCTGATTCCAATCCAACCACACAGGATTCTTCCTTGCCTTTCCCCATTCCATATTCTTCTTCCACGGTGGAAACCCTGGTGCCCAGCATCATCAATGTAATTACTTATTTCCAGAACTCTGAATTCTTTTATATTGAACACGCATACATACCTTTGGTAATAATTAAAAATAATTTTTAAAAAATCTGGGTGAGCCCACAGGAGTGTTACACATGTGAGTGTCACTCATCTGTATGTTATTACAGAAAACAACATGGGAATTTCTATGCAAATACTGCCTCACAGATGAATTAGGCAAATGAACAAATAGTGCTACTTTCAATTCAGCCAACATTTACTGGAATTCTACTTTGTTCTCCACCCTAGTCAGACTGCTGTTACTGTTTCCAAAATTTTTGTTCATAAGAACTTGATACACAGCCCATTGAATTAATGTAGAATTATAAAAGTAAGGTCGACACTAAGAACAAGGAAAATACAATGAAAGAATAGTAACTAAAGGGAAAGACCAGTTCAAAAGCAATGATTTTAGCAAAAAAAAAAAAAAAATTAGAATCTGGACCAAGGACTGGAAGAATGGATAAAGGGACAGATTTGAAAGACCTGGTAAAAGATTTGACAGGCCCCAGTGATTAACTGTGGAGGTAATGGGAAGGCCATGAGTCACAGTGCGTCTCATTTAGATGTGGTAATAGTATCTCTCCACCAGATGGCAATGATGCTCTTTCTTAGTTTTTAATTTGCCATGATGCTAAAAGATTTGCATTTACAGTAACTTAAAGATCAACTAGATGGAATTAAGTTTCCAACAGCATTATGAATATGATTGCCAGAGAAACTTACCATACAACAACAAAAAGCCTGGAAAAATATATACACATGCATACATATATAGAAAAATTTAAAATATGAGTGTGATTAAACTGGCAAGAAGTAATGAGCTTCAGAGGCTAGAGAAAAAAAAATGAACAAATTCAAAGGATAAAGTAGAACCAAAGCTGTGCTTGCCTTGGGAATATCTGCCAGTCCATCATGGTCTAAAGCCTACATTTTAAAGGGTATCACATCAATGGAAGACAAAGCCCAGGACTTGAGCAAGGTGGGGAGATTAGATCAGAGATGTGTGCATAAAGCATGGAAAAAACAACAATTTTAGTGGTTTGCTAGAATATGTATACACAGAGAAAGACAGTGGGAATACTTTTATATCATGGCCTTAGCCCTGGGAAGAACGGGTAAGAAAAAAATTGAAAACCTCTCCAGAAACTTCAACATGAAGATCCAGTGATAGATAGAAAATATTAGAAATTGAGACATGAAAGGTAGAGGGAAAAGGTCCGACATACATCCAAAGTTCCAGGAGAAGCTATTCTCTACCTTTATGTATAAAACTTTTCATAACAAATAGTTTTTTAAAAAGTGAAATAGACATTTTTAGGCAAACAACAGATTCACACTAGACGACATTCCAAAAGGCATTTCAGGAAGAAGAAAATGAGCTCAAAAGGAAGATCTGAAATGCAAGAAAGAATGGTGAAACCCAATAAATGGTAAATAAGTAGGTAACTGTGAACAAACATTGATTATATAAGATGATGGTATCTAATGCATGGATGATGAGAACTAATACACTAAAAAATAATATAGTCTAGTTGATCGGATTAAATATTCAAGAAGAAGAAAAAGATACTGACAAACTTTCAACTTAGTCAAGTTAAAAAATACATGTTAAAATTTTCTTAATAAAAATACAGTGCATAACTTCCAAACCAGAGATATGTGGAATGAAGAGGAAAAATCCAAAAGAAGCAATAAAAGAGTAGGAAAAAAGAAGATACAGGGAAAAGAAGAACAAGAAGGAACAAAGTGAGGTAGAAGTAAATCCAAATATGAATTATAGTGAATTTTCCACTTAAAGTAGACAAATATCATCAGATTGATTTAAAAAGTTACAGCCATTATATGCTAAATGTGCATTTAATATCAGTATGTAGACAATAACCAAAATAAAGTTGATGTGGCTGTATTAATATAGAGAAAATAAGTCTTAAGGCAAAAAGTGTTACTAGAGGTAAAGAAGATCATTACATATGGATAAAAGGTTCAAGTTTCCAAGAAGATAAAATTCTTAAATTATATGCTCCTAATAATATAGTCTCAAATAATATAAAGTGAAAATTGACACAACTATTACAGTGGAAGATTTTATATACTTCTTAGAGTGATTGATAGAATAAGCAGCCAAAAGATAAAAATGCAGCAAAATTTGAACAATTCAGTTAACAAGTTTTATCTAATGGACATGTATAAAACACTGCTCCAATAAGTGAATAATACACATTCTTCTTAAGCACACAGGGAACATTTACAAAAAGTACTAGACTATAAGACAGGTCTCAACCTGTCTTATATATTTTTAGCAATTTGAGATCAGAAAAATCAGTCTCTAACCATGATACATTTAGGTTAGAAATCAATAATGGAAAGATAATTTTTAAAAGCCATATATTTGGAAATTTAAAACACTCTTCTAAACCAATGAGTTGAAAATCATGGTAAAAATTAGAAGAGAGAATCAAATGATGATAAATATTTTATCATAACTGTGGGATACAGCTAATGTAGAATTTAGAGGGGAAACACAGTTTTAAATGCTTATATAGGAAAAGAAGAAAGGCTGACAGTGGGCTAAGAATTGAATTCAAGTTAGAAAAACAAATATAGGCCAGGCTCAGTGGCTCATGCTTGTAATCTCAGCCTTTTGGGAGGATGGGATGTGAGGATTGCTTGAGGCTGGGAGTTTGGGCAACATAGCAAGACCCCATCCATACAAAAAAAATGCTAAAAATTAGCCAGCTATGGTTGCAGGCACCTGTAGTCCTAGGTACTGGGGAGGCTGAGGCAGGAGGATTACTTGAGCCCAGGAATTCAAGGCTACAGTGAGCTATGATCATGCTACTGCACTGGAGCCTGGGCAACAGAGTGAGATCCCGTCTGAAAACAAACAAACAAAAAATCCAAAGTAGGTAGGAAGAATAAATTAATAAAAATAAAAGTATAAATGAATCACATGTAAAACAAATTTTCAGTAGATGAAATAGAGCTCAGTGGGGAAAAAATTAGTTCTTTGTAAAAACTAATACAATTCTAAAACTTCTAGCAAGACTGATAAAAAGTCTGGAAGAGTCAGTTTTAGGAATAAACAATGGGGCATAATTATAGATACAGCAAAGATCAAAAAGAGAGGAGAATATTATATATTATGTCAATGTATTTTTTAAAACAGATGAAATGGATATTTTCCTTTAAAAAATATGATTGAAACTGACGAGAATAAGTAAAAAATATGAAGGGTCTTATTAGAGAAGTTTTATCAGGAGTTAGAGAAACCAGAATGAAACGGTTTTATAGGCAAGTTATACCAAAATTCTAATAATGCCTAATTTGAAACTTGCACAACTTTTTCAAGCAGTGGAAAAATGGGAATACTCTTCAACTCACCTATAAGGCTAGTATATCCTTGTTTCCCCAACCAGGCAAATACCGCAAAGAAAGGAAAACTACAGGTCATTATCACTTGTGAGCAAAGATAGAAAATATTAGAAAACTAATCCAGCAATGCATAACAATAATACTTTGTGATTGACCAATGTGGTTTTATCCTAGAAATGCAAGATTAGCCAACATTTTAAAAATCTGTTAATTACCTACATTAACAAAGAAAAAGAAACCCTGCATGACCATCTCAGTAAGTAAAGAAAAAGCATTTGATAAAATTCAACAACCAATCATAATGAACACTCTTAGTAAACTAGAATAGAAATTCCTTATCCTAATAAAGAGTAACATTAAAAAGCCCACAGCACATATCGTATCAACTATTAAATGCATTTCTTTAAAATCAGTAACAAAACAAGAATGCTTATCACCACTTATATTCAACATTTTACTGGAGATCCCAGCCAGGGTAATTAAAACAAGACAAAGCAGGTGGGGGGTATAGAGATCAGAAGGAAGAAATAAAACTTATTATTTGCAGATGATTGTCTACATAAAAATCCCAAAAGAATCCACAGCAAATTATTAGCATGAATAACTTAGTGTATCCAATTTATTGTAAATGAGATCAACACACCAAAGTAAAATGCATTTCTGCACACAGCAAAAACAGAAAATGTAATTTTAAAAGATACCATATACAATAGGACCAAAAATAGGATAAATGTAGGAGAAGGCATCCAAGTCACTTATATAAAAAGTTACAAAATTTTACTGCATGAGATAAAATTTAACAAGCTAATCATAAAATTTATATGGAAGAGAAAAGGGTCAAAAGGCATTTTCAAAGAATAATAAGTTGGAGGAACTTGCTCTACTAGGTGTCAAAGCTTATTTTAAAGCTGAAGTATTGAGACAATGAAATACTGACACAAAAACAGAAACAGAGAGACCAGGAGTAGCTGAGTACATATATGGAAAGGTGATATATGACACAGGTAGCATTGTTGATCAGTAGGGAAATTCTTCAATAAATTCTAACTGGATTCCTATCTCTTAACCATGCACAAAATAATCAAACTCAGGACTTAGATGTGAAAGGCAAAACTTTTAAAGAACAAATATGAATGAGGTTACATGTTTCAAAATTTACATAACTTTTGAGGGGGTTTCAATTTTGTTTTTGCTTCCATAGTATTCACATGAAACACCTACTGTTTTCAGTTAACATTCACTCAACGATATTGTTTATATTTGTCAAACACTGTTTCAGACACCAAGGATAAGGTGGTGAACAAGACAAGCTCTCTGCCATCATGGAGCTTACACTGTAGTGGTTATAATGCAGAAGTACATAGTAACCAAGTGAACAACATGCTTGCAGAGTGTGAAAAGTGACAGAGAATAACTGAGTGAAAGGTGTGATCAGAGAAGGCCTCTCTAAAGCAGCGACATTACAGCAGAAACTCAAAAGATCAGACAGAATTGGGCATTTCTAGATCTGAGGGAAGAGTGTTCATAGGGACAGAGTAAAAATTGTCTTTAGCCAGGAATGGTGGCTCACACTTCTAATCTCAGCCCTTTGAGAGGCTGAAGTGGAGGATTGCTTGAGGCCAAGAGTTTGAGACTAGCCTGGGAAACGTAGCAAGACTCTGTCTCTACAAAAAAATTAAAAAATTAACCAGGTGTGGTGGCATGCACCTGTAGTTCCAGCTACTCAGGAGGCTGAGGCAGGAGGATCACTTGAGCCCAATAGTTGAAGGCTGCAGTGAGGTATGATCACACCACTGCACTCCAGCCTGGCAACAAAGCAAGACTCTGTATCAAAAAAAAAAAAAAAGAAAGAAAGAAAGAAAGAAAATTGTCTTTATAGGGAGATGTGAAGTATGGGTGCCTTGAAAACTCCCTTGGGTCCCCAGCATTCTTCACATCCATTCTTCTCTTACTGCCTACCCCCACTCTGCTGAGATAATTGACATAGCTTACTTCATATAACTTTTTTAATGTCACCAAATCTATCAAGTGTTTAATATTTTTCAGCAATTTTTACATATAAACTAGAATGAAAGTTTTAACATAAAATCTTAGGAGCAAGCACAAACCTAACTGTGCAAGGAGAGAGTAAAAAAAAGTGCTCAAGAGAAGATAAACTACACAGAGTCACAGTTTTGGCTTCAGCATTTTGGAAAGTATACAAGAATACCATCCAGGGAAGTCAGTGGGCAAAGTAATGAATTAATATTGGGAAACACAGCACTCACTGTGGTCTGGGCATGCCTGTACTGTAGGCCCTGTACTTGCCACTCACTGGTCATGCACTACAGATCACGTACAGCAGGAATTTGGTCTCTAAACTCAATCTTAACTACCTCCAGCTCTCACAGATAGGTTAGAGAAAACACTTCTATAGGATGAAACCACTTCTTTCAGCTGATCTAAGCAGTAAGGCATGGAGGAGAAAACATGAACTTCACCAGGACATAATGTAGGCACGCCAAATACAGATACTCCTGGTCAGGTTCAGGTTAAGGGGGAAAAATAAAAGGATAGTAGCAGCAAGCATGTTGGTGATGATAGCCCTTTGTTTTAATCAAATCTTGGCTATTATATTTTTAAATACTTTTTTTCTCTTCCACTCTCTCTCTACCTTCTGGAACTCTAATTAAATGTATATTAGATCCTTGATATTGTTGCTCACATCACTGAGACTTTGTTAGCTTTTTATTAATATTTTTTCCTACCATGCTCCATTTTAGATAGTTTCTGTTCCTATGTCTTCAAATTCCTGTCTTTTCTTATGGAGTGCCTAATCTGCTATTGAATCCCATCTAATGACCTTTTAATTTCAGACATTGTATTTTTCATCTGTAGAAGTTCCATTTTATTCTTTATTATATCTTCCAGTCTTCTCTTCACTAATGTACATGTTTTTCTTTAAATACTTGAGCGTGGTTATAAAAACTGCTTAAACGTCCTTATCTGCTTATTCTATAACTTGTGTCATATCTGGGTGTGAAGTAGTCCATAATGTTTATCATCTCTATTGACTGATTATTCTCCTGATTATGGATCACATTTTCCTGTTTCTTGCCATGTCTAGTAAATCTGGATTGGATGCTAGACATTGTCAACAGTATGTTGTTAAGTGCTTGTATTTTCTTGTCCTTTTGTTCAAGTACTGGGCTTTGTTCTAAGAGTAGGACATTATGTTTGGTTAAGTTTGTTCTTTTGAAGCTTGTCTTTGAGCTTTGTTAGGGAGGAGGTAGAGTAGCTTTTACTCTAAGCATAGTTTAGTCCCACTATTAAGGCATGACCCTTCTAGTGTCTCTACTGAATGTCCTGAATGATCACTGAGAGCTCTCCTCCACTCTCTCTGTTAGAATTATAACATAGAGAGTTTAATGATGAAAATACATTGCTTGCAAAAAAGCTCTAATTCAGCACTGTGGTGCCTCTTCTGTGGTTTTAACAACAAAGTCTTCTTTGCGTGAAATAGAGGATCTTCTAAGGCAGCTGCTGCTCTCTCTCCAAGATACGAGGAGGAAGAGAGTTTGAGGCTTCTGCATTGTAAAGGACCCTCCACCCCAGTGTTCCTTCCACAGGCCTATGATTCCAATAGCACAAGTTGAGTCTTTTTGCCTAGGCACACAGCAGTTAGCTCTTCTGAATGAGAAAAATGTGTGTTCATAATCACCAAGTTTGAAATGTATAGCCATCGCTGCTACTGGAAATTTGAGGCTGGTCCCAGAGCCAGACCAGCTGCTCCTTGGGCCTTCTCCTTCTTAAAAGGTGGTCTAGCCTGTGGCAGGGCCTGTAAGAGCTTGCCCTGCCCCCACAGGCCTGGCACTCCCTCTCTCAAGTTTCTATTTGTTCCTTTTTATTCTATCCAGGAAGCCTTCTCTGATACCTCAAGGCTTGGCTAGGTGTGCTACCTCAGTGTCCCCTACGACCTGTATTTTCCCCATGATAACATTGAAATTGCCCCTTCCTCTGTCTTACTATGGGCTCTTCCCTACCCCAACTAAACTGTAAGATCCTCAAATCCAGAGTCCGTGTGTTTTTTGCTCAATGAGACTCTTGGATAAGTTTGCCAAGACTAAAATAGGTTTACTTATTCCCCAGTATATAGACCACCATAGGAATTCAGTGGTTTTGAATGAAAGAATAAATGAACGAATGAAGGTACTTCACATCTGGCTGGGAAAGAAACCATGGAGATAGAGGCAGCTGCCTTTCCAACAGCCCTGGAGGCAGGGAAGTTCCAGAGAGGGTTTGAATGGAAGGGGAGCCTCAAGGTGGTGGCCATGGCAGTGTAAGGCTGCTTTCCCTTTCTTCCCTCCCCACCCTTCCTCTCCTAGGACCCCAGTCCAACAGGCTGAAGCACCTCCACACAGGACTGATGGAGCTTTCATTGTTCACCCAATCCTTAGTACAGACCCCTTGATTTCAGCATTGTGTCAAAAAGTCCAGGCACTTAGCTCTGGATGCCACACTGCAGAAAATATCAAGAGTCAGTAGAAAAACTACACAAGTGCTTGGGGCTTATTTTAATTATTCCGTAAAAATTCACTTTTTGCTCAGTGTCTGATTTCATTTGGGGCTGACCTCCTCTCTTGCAAGCCCTGGATTCATAAAATCTATAATAATTTTTATGTGTGGCAGAGTAATATTAGCTGATCCCTTTGCCCTCCTGTTCCTTCCCCTCTTTCAGGCAGCTGGCCTGGCTTGTGCTCCTTATCTTGCAGAAGAGATGTGATAGCAGAGGCAGAGAAATAAAAGTGTCTTCCTGGCTTTTGGTTTCAGAAGCCGCCCTTAGGGGAAGGAAACAAACAGACATGACAGACAAAATATTTGAAAGAAAAGATAATGAGAGTAGAAAAGGGTTCCCTATCCTTGTGGGGAGGAAGTGAATTCATGGGAAGGCACGTATGGCTGAGATGTTGCTGGGTCCTGTCCCCTGCTCCCCAGGCTCACCCCTGCTCCCCAGGCTCACCCTGGCACAATCCCAGATGTTTTTGTGGGTATTTGGAGCAGAGAAGACTCATCCCTCAGTAGAGCACCAGAAAAAATGACAAGAACTCAGAGAAAAAATGGATCCCACTAAAGGGACCTTAGGCAGACATGCAAAGTTTTCCATGCCCCAGTGAGACTGAAGCATGTCTCCTTGTGCCCAAGAGGATGCCAGAGAAACGGAGGGTGCTCCTGGACCTGAAGTGGCCATGCAAACAAAGCAAAGGATGTCTCAGTAAACGCCAGTGTGGAAAGATGCTCTTGAGGACCAGCTTCCTCATTCCCTCTCCTTTCTCTGCCCTTGCTGCAAACCTTGCATCTCAGAAGCCCCTCCCAGAATCTAGACAGAACCCCAGGGAAAGGGGAAGTTGAAATCCATGAGTTCACTGAGATTAAGTTTCTGACAGTGCAAACAAATGGAGACTGGAAATCAAAATCAGGTTATATTTCTTATACAACTGTGTGAACTAACAATTGTATCCACAGCTCACAGCTTATATGTATTCACAGATGACATATCTCATGGAGGAGCAGTACTCAACTAGCCACTTAAATGTCTTCCTCACAGGTGTTAAGGTTCTGGAAACCAAATGGTGACTACACCATCCAACATATGCCATGAAGGTAGAGCCAATAACTGGGGCAAATATTCTCCCCTAACGTTAAGGTGTCCATATTATCTGGCCCAAAAATCAAGACAAATGATCTGAAAAGCATGGAGACTGCATTTCAACATCAAAAATATATTTTTTTTTCTTAAACCCAAGCATGGTATTAACTCTACTTTTAGTATGAGCTGATTCATCACAATGACATTTATGCATATTTGAAAAATAATCTGTATGGATGAGCACGTTTTTCACTCAATCTACAGACAGAACATGCACATGCCTTACAGTAACTCCACAGCTCCCAGAGGTCTGAGGTTCACATGGTGGGGACCTGCTAGGCCAAATAATTTAAAATTGGTCTTGTTTTGAAAATCCAATATGTATGATGGCAATGTCTTGCAGAAATCCTTCTTTTGGTATTCCAGTCTGTGAGCTCTGGCAGAAATAATAGTCTGCTGCAAAACAGATCACTCTTTTTTGTTTGCAAAGTCTTCATAACAGCTGAATCACAGCTTGCTTTTCACTTCTCGTAACACCTTGCAACATCGCAAAATATTTGCTGGAGTTTGTGAAGGGCGGCTGCAGAGTGAGTAAACTGAATGGAGGCCTTCCTTTCCTCCCACCCCTGTCAGCACCTTCTGTTCTAGCAGACCGAAAGGCAGCTTGAGAGCTCTGATTGCTTCTCCAGATATGACAATTCTTGGCACTGTAGCCCGGGGCAAGAATGAAAGCAAAGGAAACATAATGGAGTTTTGCAGGTGCCAGTACATAATATTGTCATGTTACAGAATTGAATTTATAAATGACTTCATGAAGATGAGTTGCCATGGCAACCAGCCTTCTCAACTTTTGTGTCTGGATGTAAGGACTGTGTGGCCATTTCTATTTGGGGGGACTATACATTCTGGGTTTAATGAATAACTACCCATGTTCTAACTCATAGTTAACTAGGCTCGTGTAATGCTAGACCAGGAAGTGACTTTAACAACCATCTAGTTCCACCTCCCTGCATTTTATAGGTGGGAGCTGAGACTCAGAGAAGTGACACTGCACAGCTAACATGTGTCAGCCCTGAGCCTGATTTTTTCTCACTCAGTTTTCTAGTGCACTTTTCTTTATACCACACTGCCTTTCTGAATGGACTCACCCAACTTCCGTAAGTGGATACGAGAAAGGAGACCAAGCTTAGACCTAGGGCCACCATCACTTCTTACTGAGATGTCAAATCAAGTCCTATCCATGTGCTGGTGTCATAAGTGCCTAACTTTCTGCATCAGAGTTATCGTGAATTCCACATTACAACAAATTTCATGGACCTAGAATGATGGATGGGAGGACAGTGTGGGGATGTAGGGAGTGACCTGAGGAGATGTGATCTAGTATTATGTTTCAATCACATATCGTATACAGATAAGCAATCTGCAAAGAATTAGAATGTACCCAAATTATAGTGAACATAAGGTAAACTTCTTTAGTGATTAAAAAAATATCCTTTTGGGTTTTCTAAGGCCTAGTTTCTTGAACAATTCTCGTTGTGTAAATACATGCAAAGATGCTTGGATAACAGCTTTCCTTCCAGTTAATAAATCACCAGGCCACAGAAAATTTAGCTATCAGGAATTTTCACAGATTCTCATAGAGAAGAATGGCAGAAGTTTAGAGCATTTAGTACCATTCTTTTAAAAGCAAATCAAAATCCAAAATTAAAACTAGACAGTGAAATTAAAGAGAGCCCGTTCATTTTTAAAGAGACATGAATACAAACACCTGACCCCAAGCAGTCTTTGAACATGTGCAAATCACCTGGAGATCTTGTTACAATGCAGATTCTGATTCCAGAGGTCTGGGATGAGACTGGGAGTCTGCATTTCTAGCAAGCTCTCAGGT
The DNA here is from genome assembly GCA_028533085.1 of Varecia variegata. Lineage (NCBI taxonomy): Eukaryota > Metazoa > Chordata > Mammalia > Primates > Lemuridae > Varecia > Varecia variegata. Next base: position 32,063,845 of record CM052437.1, read on the forward strand.
GGCATCAATGCCACTGGTTCTTGGTCTACACCTTGAGTAGAAAAGGACTAGTTTACTTGCTGTCTCCTTGAATGTGTTTTCTGTCAAGGTCAGCCCTGCCTACCCCAGTCACAGGAATCTTTCCAGCCTCTAAATTCCTCTTATTGTTTGTGTCATCCACAGGGCATGTAGGTTCTGCTGTGCGTTGAGATGTTCCATGTTCATATGTGCGTGTCTGCTACCCCCAACCAGATTGTAAGCCTGTCTGTGTTTGCTCAGCCCTGTGTGTGCAACACAGATGCTCAAGAAAGAACTATTGGTGACTGACTGATACATTGAAGATTATTTCTTCCCTCCTCAGAATGCTACACTTAGCTTGCCAATGAGCTCAAGACTTACATGTTTTGTTTAAGGGACATTGAGTCTATTCCGCCTCTTATCTCCCCTCACCTGGCTTTTTAGAAATCAGTGGTTGTGTGGAGAGTTTAGAACTCAATTAGATCGGATATGTAATAAAACAACAACCAGCTGTGAGGGGAAGAAAAGGCCCTGTCACAGCAGGAAGCATGTTTATTGGTTGCATTAGACCACTAAAGTGGAAGCACTGGAGGATACTGAAGAGAAAACAGGCTTGGAGGCCAGCAGACCTGGCTGGATTCAGAGCCTTAGTCTATTGCCTACAAGTTGTGTCTCCTTAGAAAAATTACTTAAAATTACTGAAAATTTATTTCCTTATCTGTAAAATGGGATACTTTCTCCTGTGGTTGTTGAAAGAACTATAGTAACGCATTGCAAATTGCCTAGCACGGTGCTTGACAAAAGATAGATGTCATAATCTCACCACAATCGCTGCCAAGTCAGATTAGAAATTGAGTCTTAGCCACCCCTCACTCTGGCTTGAGAAAGCTCGCCGGATATTTACATGCAAGGCATTAGCTCCATCTAGCGGCTTATCACTGCCTACATGGCCTTACAGAATTCTGTCCTCCCCCCAGTACCTTTGAATGGCCATTTGATTCATTCATTCATTTCATTCAACAAGCACTTACTGAATGTCTCCTGTGTGCCAGGCACTGATTTGGCTGCTGAAGCTGTAACAATGAACGAGATACACGTGGTCTCTGCCTTTAGGGAGTTTGCAGTCAGTTGAGGAAGATAGAAATTAAATAATTAACCAAATAAAATTTGAATTCCACTTGTGAAAAGCACAGGATCCTGCGAGTTTGTAACAAGGCTTCCCTATGGAACTAGCATTGAAGGCAAGAAGAGCAAAATTTGGCCCAAAGACCACATTAGGCATGTGTCAGTCACCCAGCAGCATCTCTCTGGACACGTCAACGCCATTTAGGATCAGGATCCTGCCAGTCCATCAGGAGCTCCAATCTTGAGCTGTGGCCTCCTTCTTCAGTCGTCTAGTGTCTATCACACCCCACTCTATGCAAGTCACTTTACATACATCATCACTGATTATCTCACATTATCCTTTCATGAGCAATGTTCAGAGAGGTTAAGTAACTTGCACGGAGACATAAAGTGACAAGTCAGAGTCAAGAGTCACACCCAGATCTTTCTGCCTTTGACGTCCATGCTCTTTCCTTTACTCAAGCTGTCTCCCTAATGCCAAGCCCAGATCTCTTTCTTCTGCACTATGCTGCTAGCCTTAGCTGAAAGAAAACCATTAGAAGTGTTTGGGGAGAATGAAAATGTGGGTCATGTGTAAAGGGCAGAGAGGAAACTGCTGACTTGGCTAGTTATGCTGCTCTAGCATGATTTTAGGAAAGTAAACCCAAGAAATCTCCTCCACCAGGAAAGAAAGCATCCCATAATGTTCCTTATGCTCTTGGGGTTTAAAATATGTTGCAGCTGCTGCTAAATTAAAGTGATTGGGGGATCATTTGGAGGAGAGAGATTATCCTCTGGAAGTCTATAGGACCATGCAGGGATTACTAAGCATCAAGGAGCAAAACATGGCTGGGTCAGAAAATAGCTGCTGGACTGAGAGGTTTCCCGTAACACAGGACTTTCAGATTTAAAACTGGAACATGCCCAGGCAAATCATGACGGTTGGTCACCCTAGCAATGGGTCAGACTAAGATGATCTGATATAGCCATGGAAGTTAGGCCAGGACAGCTATTGAAATCTGTAGTCCAGTTGAGGGCTTGGTCACAGACCAAGGCAGAGAAGATGGGACACTGGGTGGTACAGGTCCCTCAGTGAGAGTTCCTTGGTGCTCAGTCCCTGGATTACCAACCCAGAGCTCCTGCTCTGGGCCTTGCAAGCAGAATTGGCCCCAGGCCTGAGGAAGGACTCAGGAAGAGGACAGGTATGACAGCAGAGTCAGGTGAGTCTGTGCCTCAGCTTCCTCATATGCAAAATGGGATGAGTAACAGTACCTGTATCCTAAAACTGCACGTGCACTGTGCTAGTTAATACGTGTAAAGTGCTCAGAGCAGTGCCTGGCCCATAAGAATACAGTAAGCGTCACCATGGACTTCTTAGGAAGTCCATGTGTGGTGCTGGCTGGATCATTCTTCTACAATTCAGTTTGCTCATCTGGAAAATGGAAATCACAATCCCTGCCAAAGCTTTCAGAAGAAACAGAACAGGGCACAATCGACAAGGAGAGAAGTCATGAATAATAGTGAGGAACTTGTGCTCTGCTATCAAACCACCTGGGTTACATCTGGCTCTGCCATTTAGTTGTTCATTTATTTATTTATTTATCAAACTCTTATATGCCAGGCACTGTCCTGAGTACTTTATGCATCTTAGCTCACTTCATTCTCATAGCAATCTCACGAAGCAGGTGCCGTTATTAATCCCATTTTACAGATGAGGAGACTGAGGCACAGGGTGGTTATAATTTGCTTAACTCACACAAGGAGTCAGAACCTTGGGCGAGTTTGTTGACATTTCTGGGATAACAAATTATGACGTCTACCTCATGGGGTTGTTAAGCAGATTAGATGTGATAATCTATATGAGGCACTTAGCAAAGGGTCTAAAACATTGTAAGCACTCATACTGAAACCCAAAGTAACTTACCACTTAGTTAACATGATGAGACATATAGGCTATCATTATCGACAATATAACTGGCAGTTTAAGAAAATGACCAAATGAGCAATGCAGTAGAAGTCTAGGGTGGGGCAGGGCACGTAAACTACCGTGGGAATTGAGGACCAGGAGGGCAGGTCTAAAGAATCCTATTTGAATGGGATGCCTTGTAGGCCTCTGGGGAGAAGTAATGGAGAGGACCTTAAGGATTGACGATTGGCCCCCGAAATCCAGGCTTCAGCTTCCTGAACTAAGAGGAATGATAAGCAAGCCCTCGTCTCCTGGAACAAGTCCTCGGCAGCCCAGATCGGAAAGCTGAGGTGTCTGGAAAGGCCCATACCTGGGCCCTGGGCTGAGCCGCTGGGCAGGCCCATAAATGGCCCATTATCACCTCCTGCTGCAGAAAGCTCGGGCAGGGCCACGGCTCCAGCCCACGTTCCAGATTCCCTCCACGGCTGCCCTCCTGCTTGCCAGCATGAAACCACTGCGGTGCTGACACGGTCTCCCCGACTGCATCCATTTACACCCCTCTCTGGCTCACCAACCTCAGTCTTGTCCTCGGCCTTGTCCGCTCACCTGCTCTATTTTTGATCTTACTCCCCTGATTCCAGGCAAGACATTCCACTCACCCGTCAGCTCCAAGCTGGGGGCCTTGTCAGCAAGCGGGACTGGCCAGGGAAGGGTGATTATGGTGAGGGGAGAGGAATATCTCTGATAGGGGATGTGGCAATGCCACTCACAAATAGCTCCAGGCTCCTGATAGGGTCCTAGGCACTCACTCGCTCCTGTCAGAGGGCGCGTTAGCTGCATTTTGGAAACCTGGTAAGAGCTGTAATTAGCAGAAGGGAGAGAACAAGAACCTTTCTCCAGGGTGAGTGATAAGAGCACTGAGCACTGAGGGGACAGTGATTGTCCAACCAAGCCATGAGCCCTTTCCTCCTCTTCTTAAAAGGGACTAACAAGAGCTATGCTCTGAGGCTCAGGGAATTCTTCCCAACTGTACTGCTTTGCCTCCAAATGGAATCTCCATCTCTCCTAAGCCCTTTCAGGTGGACAGCTGGAACGGACAGCCCTTGGTTTGCATTTCTATTTCTCTCCTGGCTGCTGCCTTCCTCAAATCATTGGTATCCAGTATCTGGCAAATTCCACTTCCCCCCCTTGTGTGGGTGCTATACCTGCCTTGGGCCAGTGTCTCTGGCCCTACGTCTGGGTGGAGGATTTGGATCACGGCTGCAGCAGCTTTGGTGTCTTGCACTTCAACCCTGGTTTCTTGGGTTTTGGTGTTGTAGCTGGGCACTGCAGAATGGAGCCACCACGTGGCAGAATGGAACACAACAAGGGTATTCACCTGCAATGGTAAGGAGGGGTTTCTGTGTGAGGAAGTGAGCACCTGGGAAGCCAGGTAGGCAAAGCCACAAACTGGATTACCCGCTCAGGGCTGATGTGGCCTGGGGGAGACACAGCTAAAGTCATCATGCGCCTCTGGGGTTCTGCCAGGAAAGCTTCCGAGAGGAGACCAGACTTCCATCGGGCTTAGGGGTGGGCCTCCCACACTGTGCATTCAGGTCTGCATTTCTGCTCCCGTGGTCACCCAGTCCAGTTTTACGCAACAGTAACGCACGCCCCCACTCATGTTCTGCTTTGTTCTACAGATTCTATAGGAGAAAGTAGTGACAGGGAAAGCTTTGTGCTTCCCATTGCTGCTACAAACAGACCAGATTAAAATTTTTATGACACTTCTGTTTTTATTTTTTACCTATGCCGTATGTGAAAGTATCTGTCACACCAATCTAGTAGTCTGCTTCCCATTGCCAAGCATCTTTGGCACAGGAGCTAGTACGAAGTGTAATGAACATGGAATGGTTTTTAGAATCACTGATTTGGTGGCTGGTATATGAAGCTGGGGAGCCACTTTCCGCCCCAGCCACAGAAGGCCGGGTATGTCCTTCCCTTAGCTCATGTGGCTGCAGAGGAGGGAGGTGTTTGTCTTTGAACCTCAGCCCCAGGCAGCCCACACACCTTTCGGAAGCTCACCTGACTGCCTTGGGGGACTGGCTGTGAAGGCCTGCTTGTTTTCCTGCCGGGATCGTGGACTGGGATCGTGGGCTGCGCAGTCGCAGTCGTCACCTGCCTTAATCGGACTCCCACCGACAGCATCTGAGGAGTTGCTCCTCTCGTCCTCTCTGTCACCTCCGCTTCTCTCTCTGAGGCCTTCCTCCTTTTGTTCGTTTTTATTTTATTTTTTTCACATTTACTTTTATTTATTTTTTTAATTTCAGAATATTATGGAGTACAAACACGTTGGTTACATATAATGCCTTTGCCTCGCCCAAGCCCGAGCTACAAGCGTGCCCATCCCCCAGACAGTGCGCTCCGCACCTGTTCACTTTTAATGATAACGGGGAAGAGCGTCTTGTTGGAGGCCTTTTCTCTTCAGTCTACCCCACTCCACCTTGTCCCCAGCTTCCCGGTCACCATCCCTTGCACAAAGCCACTGACTTAGCGGGGCCGGCTAGGACCTTTCTATGTACACTGCAGTGCACTACGGGCTGAGGTGAGCCTGCCTATGAAATTGGGAGTAAACTTATTTTATTTTTATTTATTGTGATTTTAAAGGGCAGGGAGGAGAAATGAATACTGAGGGAAGGAAAAGAGAACTAGCATGTATTGAGCTCTTAAAGTTCTTGAGGCAAATGCCTCACGCACATCAATTTATTCAACCTGACAATGATCTTGGGAGCTGTTATTTATCCCATTTTATGGAGGAGGAAATGGAGGTTAAATAACGTGTTCAAAGTCCCAAAGCTAGTCAACACAGAAGCCAGTGGCTCATTTGCTCTTTATTTATTGTAAAAATCAATGAACATTTTCTGACTGTTTCAGGGGAAAAAAAAAAAGAAAGCTTCATGAAGCATGCCATCAAATAAGCTGTGTGACCTGGGGCAAGTTACTGAACCTCTCTGGGCTATAGTTTGTATATCTTCAAAATCAGGAGGCTGTTCTAAAGGGTTCTACCTTTATGAGCTTCTAATCCAGGCTTTAATTGCCCTTGTTCTCAAAAAAGGACTTCTTGTCCAGTCCAAATCTCTTAAGCACCCAGACCATACTAACAGGAAGTAAATGATTAGTACCCCTGGAGTACTTATCAAGAGTACATCAGGAATTCCCCTCCTTTCTCCTGCTGGGCAGCAGTTTTACAGCCACGCTCTAGCTCTCCTAAATCAGGACCTGTGAGTGGGCAGGAGGAGGAGAAAACAGAGTGCTAAAGGGACCTGGGTTTCCACATCACCATGGCCCCTCCGCCCACCCCAGTCACTGTGGCCTGTGTTCCTCCACTCCGCCAGCTGCTGGTACCATGGGAAGGGCCGAAGCCCATCGTGCCTTAGCCCTGGGCTAGGCATGCCCTGTTGACTAAGACAGACAGGCTGGACTTGCATGGCCTCCCTGGCACCCTGGAAGAGCCTTGTCCATGTGGGGAAAATAAGATAATATTTATGGGAGACAATAAAATCTACTGCAACCACATGTACATCTTGAAATTTTAGGAGCCATAAACTGGAAAAGCATTTCCTTACTTCCTGCAATTTGCAATTTGTGCTCACCTGGCCTAGGTGGGGGGAACAGTCACACACACACACATACATGTTCACAATACACACATATGTATGCATGTGTGTATACTGACTGTCTCCTTGGGATGTGCTAAGCCTCTCACATGGAGCCCCAACAGCCCTAGGAAACTGTACTTATGACTCTGATTCCACTGGAGCCTGCCAGCATTCCAGGGCCAAGTTAAGACTTTTAAATAGCTGTGGACTCAATTCTGACCTCCGAGCTGAGTGCACAAAGCAGGGCACGGAGGTGCCAGGGAAGCTGAGTTTAGGAGGGAATCCAAAGCCTGCCCTTCTCACTAGTCATGTCCTCTCTGCTCCAGCCTCCCAGACCCCAACCCCCCTACACACACACCCCAAAGGGAGATTCAGTCCCAGAATGAGTGACTGGAGATGAGAGAGACACACCGGCTGAAGCCTTTGGTGGCTATGAAACTGTGTCCCGTTCTCGATAGAGGATGACCACCAGAGGCAGTGCTATCATTTGAGTTTCCTTTGGCCCCCGCCAAGCCCCCTGCGAGCCCCGCCACGCCTCGCAGCTTCTCCTCTTTGTTCCCAGCCAGCCCTCTTTGGGCACCCATCCAAGCAGCTCTGTGAGATTCAACTAAATTTATAGGACACTACTCCACTTGGCACCGTGCTTAAGAAAATAAAGTCATTCTGGTACCAGGTCTGTTGCAAGCTCCGTGACCTTGGGCTTCTCAAGTGACTGGGTTCTTGCTCCACCTTTCAGAAACTGGAACAACGTAAGAAAGACGATGAGGAACTCAAGCTCAAATAAAATGCCAGGGCTTTTCAAGGAACGACCGGCAGAGAAATGTATGTCTGTAAGTTTTAAGTTAAAAGATGTTGAAGGCTGGTGTGTTTCATTTTCTTAGTGATTATCCTGCTCTAATCAACTTTTTCAATTAACTGACCAAAAATAGTCCCAATTGCAATTGAGAAGAGCTTCTGTGATAATACCTTAATTCCTATTTTTATTAACATCTAGTTTGTAAAGGACTACGGAGACACCATGTGCTGAGCACCCAGGAGGGGCAGGGCTGGAGCCAGGCAGATTGGCATGTGGGAGGACCAGGCTGGGGAAGGACCCGTGTCTGGATGCAGCTCCAAGTGGGGTAGGCTCAGGGGCCAGGGAGGTCAGGCTGGTCAGAGCACAGGAACTTAGAAGGGAATAGATAACAGGACATACCATTGGCTAGGTAGACCAGAGAAGAGGAAACAATATTTACTAGGCACCAGTTAGTGTAGCATGTGATTTCACATATGGGATATAATTCTATTTAATCATAATAACCATGTGAGAAGGGTATTATTATCTTGATTTTCAGATGAGGACCAGGCCCCAAAAAGGCTGCCGATGCAACAGCACTTAACCCGAGGTGGGGCTGGTGACGGTCGTTCCCCAGCCTCCGACAGGGTTCATCAAACAAGACAATTTATTTGCTTAATCTGAGCTAGTTAACGCTAAGTCCTAGATGCCGATCCACCTTTGTCTCCAGGTCCAGTGAATGCTCTTTCCATTTTACCTCACCTTCCCACCATATTAACTTTCCAAAAATGTTCTATGAAACGGACTATATCTGCAACAAATATAAATAATATATGTATTGTTGAAGAAGAAGAAAACAAGCACCTGTGACCCCACCCCCCCAACTTCAGGCATAGAATGTCACCACTGCTATTGAGGCCACATGTGCCCCTCCCTGCCCGCCCCCCAGGGTAACCTCGATGCTGAAATGCATGTTGGTGACTCCTTTGTCCTTTATAATGTTACCACCTATATTTGCTGTGTCATTTCCATTTGCCCCTCTAGATGACTTCTCCAATCTTCTCCATCCTGCCCAGTGCCCCTGAGGCTGACCTGTCTGGACTGCACCAGGGGCTTCCTTGATCCCTGGCCTCCTGTTGGGTTTGGCCACAGTGAAGCCCGGCAGAGAACAGAGGCTGAGGAGAATGAGGTCAGGGTGTGTGACCCTGCTCCCTCTCTGCCAGACCACCATGAACTGGTTGCATTTGTCTACCAAGGTCACGCTTGGTGCCTGGCCCGCAGCCCTCTCCACACAGTTCCTGCACCTGCACACTCCCAGCCCTCCCCGGCGCCCTCAGGCCTAGGGATGCTAAAGCTTCCTGACTGCTCTGCTAGCCCTAGGGTACTGCACCAGTCCTTGCTTGTTTTCAAAATCTAATGTTTTTCAGTCTTTTCTTCATTATCACCCCCCAAGTAGCCTTTTCAGACATTTTTTTCCTAATCCTCTCCCTGCCATGAAATTTTAAAACCATACATATAGTATTTATCTATTTATGTACTGTACATATCTCTGTGCTTTATATATGAAAGGATGCTGTTTTTGCCCCACCACCCCCAAGAACAAATTTTCACCCTTTGGGGATATTACTCTCATTAAGAATGCATGCCCTGGCCGGGCGCGGTGGCTCACACCTGTAATCCTAGCACTCTGGGAGGCCGAGGCGGGTGGATCGCTCGAGGTCAGGAGTTCGAGACCAGCCTGAGCAAGAGTGAGACCCCTGTCTCTACTAAAAATAGAAAGAAATTGTCTGGCCAACTAAAAATATATATATATATATATACATATATATATATACACAAAATTAGCCGGGCATGGTGGCGCATGCCTGTAGTCCCAGCTACTCGGGAGGCTGAGGCAGTAGGATCGCTTAAGCACAGGAGTTTGAGGTTGCTGTGAGCTAGGCTGATGCCACGGCACTCACTCTAGCCCGGGCAACAAAGCGAGACTCTGTCGCAAAAAAAAAAAAAAAAAAAGAAAGAATGCATGCCCTAACCCAACTCACATTTCTGTAAAGAGTTCCTTTAACAAATTCTCTTCAATCACCCAATTTGAGTGTGCCATCTCTTTCTTGCCAAGACACCAATTAATACATATAACAATATATTGTTATAGTATATGTATTAAACACATATTAAATACTATAACAATTATATTGTGCCCCTAAACAATATAGTTCTAGTTTTTCTGGGTCTTGATCTTTATGTAAATGAAACAACAGCGTCTTTTTCTTTTTCTTGCTTTTCTCAATACTTGTGAGATTCATCCATATTGCTGAGTGTAGTATTGTTTATTTTCACTGCTATATAGCTTTGCATTGCTTTTTAATTTTTGCCTATCTGGTAAGTGTGTAAAAGGTATCTCATTGTAGATTTGATTTTCATTTTGCTTATTACTGATAGGTTGAGTATCTTTTCACTTATTCATTAGCTGTTTATGTTTCATTTTCTGTGAGCGCCTGTGTATGGTTTTTGTCCACTTTCCTAGTGGGGTGTTTCACTTTTTCTTATGAATTCATTGGTGTCTTTCATATATTTTAGACACTAACCTTTTGCCAGTTACATAAGTCACAAATATTTTTTCCCCGATTGTGACATGTCTATTCACTCCCTTTCTGATGAATTCTGATGAACATACATTTAAAATTTTAATGTCAAAAAATGTATTAATCATTTCCTGTGTCTTTTGTGACTTATCTGAGATATTCTTTCCTATCCTGAGTTCATAAAGTTATTCTATAGTTCCCTCTAAAAGACAATGTTGTGCCTTTTACCTTTAAGTTTCATTTCTTTGCATATGGTAAGAATCCGCTGTATATTTTCTCCATCTTCATGGGAACCAACTTTTTAGTGCCACTCATTGAATAGACTATCATCCCCTTTGCCCACCCATCTCTCCTGCCTTCTCTGCCACACGTTTATATATGTGTGGGTCATTTTTAGGGTTCTCTCTTCTATTCTGTTATAGTATTTATATGTCCCTGCACCAATAACACAGTTCTAATTTCTCTAGCTTAGTAATAATTCTTGACATCTGGCAAGGTAAGACTTTTTTCTTCTTTAGAAAATGTTGTCTGTTCTTTGCTCTTGGTTCTTCCCTACAAAATTTTTTAAATGGTTTGTTAGATTCCAAAAAGAGCCTGAGTGGGCAGTGTCACAGGTAAACAGCAAGGGCAGGATGAGCACCTGCAAGCAGAATAGTAATGCTGGTGTAGCAGTGTTGGGGCAGAGTAGGGTCCAAACCATGCAAGGTGGTGTCAGAGACCAGAGCATGTCTCAAGTCCAGGGGCCAAGGTCTTTGGGAGCCAGAACAGGACTACCCTGTCTAGGCAAGCCTGGCCAATGTCAAAACCTGATGTGTGGCTGTCTCTGCTTGTTATTAGCCCAGGGGCCCAGGGACATAACAAAGGTTCTAAACCTTTTTCATAAGCCTGCTTTGAGCAGATTTGTTAAGGATCTGAAATTATTTGTTCTGAGGGAGAAAAAAAAAACCAGGAAAGATGTAATTGTTGAATGCTGCTCCAGGCTAAAGAGATAAGTGGAAGTGGGAAAGAGGCCAGATTTGGGGGTTCAGGACTCCTAGGGGTCGATTAGCACCACAAGGAGACAAACCTAGCTGAACCCACAGCACCAGCCTTTTTCTCCCAAAGAAAATTTGGATTGTTTTAGTATCAATCCACGTTCATTACTGGGGTTTATTTTGGTTTGTTTGTTTGTTTAAGGTAACAGTTACTGAGCATTCACTATGGGCCTGGCTCTCTTCTAAGCACCTAACATGTATTAACTTATTTAAATGCCCCTCTGCCAACCCAAGTCAACGCAGAGTGAGTATCCAACAAATGATTGATCCATTGACACGTCTCCCGTGGGGGTAAATCACTGAGGAAAGCTGAAGGATCCCTTTACGTATAGACCTTTGACAGCCACATCTCAAACTGGGCTTCTGAATATTCTCCTAGCACACCTTGTTTATTTGACCTGAATGGGAAAATGTCAAGCCAGGATCCAGGTTTGTGTCATTTAAAAACAAAAACAGGATCATGGTGACCACATTTTTGCTGTGAAGGAGATGAGCAGGAAGGTGGATATTCTAGGACAGACTGCAGGGAGTAGCCATCATATCCTCCGCAGAGGCTGCACGAACAAGGAAGACTTGGCTCCTCTCCGGGCCAGGAAGTCCACGGTCTCAGAGGCCAAGTATTGGCATCAAGGATTTTCCAACAAGAAGGCAGCTGCCTCAAATCCTTTGTGGAGCAAGACAGGTTATAAATAGATCTATAAATTTTTTTTTTAACCAGAAGGCAACAGGCTTAGCACAGCTATTCTTCCCTTTTGGTTCTCCTCCCTGCATCGCTTTGCCTATTAAATCCCTGCTACCAGGCAGAGCCATCTGCCTCTTAGCCAATCCGCTGCAGCAGCCCCGGGAGAGCCAGGATGGAAACTGGCTTCGATTACAACTTCAGGTTGTGACCTTGCTTGTGGAAAAAAGTAAATCTTCCTATCTTACCTCTGGCTAATTGGGCAGGAGGTAGAGGAGACAAGAATTTATTGTACAATTTGCCTCCTGCTGGCCAGAACACTAATGTATCCCCTGCAGAGGCAGGCTCTGGTTGTGGGGACAGAATGAGGAGAGAGAGGCTATGGGCTGGGTCTCTGGTAATGCAGCCAAGACCTGCTCTTGGGGCTTTTAACTAGATTAGAAGATGGGTCATTTTACTGGCCAAGTTATATGTGGCTTGTGTGTGTATGTGCGTGTGTGTGTGTGTGTGTGTGTAAGAGAAAGAGAGAGAGAAAGATTGATTTTTCTCTCTCCTAACAGAGGATAACTTAGAAATTATTTAGCCCATTGCTTCTCAAACTTTGTTGTACATCAGAATCCCCTGGAGGCTTAAGTCACAGCTTTCTGGGTTCCCCTCCCAGAGTTTCTGATGCAATAGGTCTGGGGCCAGGCCTGAGAATTGGCATTTCTTACAAGCTACCAGGTGACATAATGCTGCCAGTCTGAGGACGACACTTGGAAAACCAGTGATTTAGCTCAACCTCCTGATTTCACAGATGAGGAAACTGAAGCCCAGCAGTCAATGAAAATACGTGTCCAGGGGCCACAACTGGTTATTGGGCAAAGCCAGGCTGGAGCAGAGACTCCTGGACTCCTAGTCTGGAGCTTTCCCACTTCAGGCTGGTACAGGCCATGATGCCAGGAGGGTGCTAATCTAATACTAAACATGCTGTCCTTTATGGGTGAAGAGGACCAGTCCCCACGTTGTTTCTTCTTCCTCTGCTTTCCCCGCCCCAACATAACTGGCCCTGGTGGCTCAATAGCCCAGCCCAGCCCAGCCCCTCACCCACCATCCAGTGCGGCTTAGAATCAGGTCATGTTCCCACAGCCAGGGCCCACTCCTAGGTCCCTAATGTCTACTTTATTCTTCCAGTGTCCTTGTTGGTAAATGAACTGGAGACTTGAGGCCTCTGTGGTGACCGCTGAATGTGCTTATTGGCACTGCGTTATAATTCTTTCTACATCCAGAGGCTGTGACCTTGTTATTTCACTTTGTTATTCTGCCTAGCACCTGTTTTTCTGGGGCCTGAACTCCGCTCTGAAGGACCACCCCATGGTGGGGGACTACGCTTCTGTTGGTCCTCCTTCCTGGGCTGGAGTGTTGACATACCCTCAAACCTAGTCCTGCTGCCCACGGGCAAACATTCTATACGGGATCTGTCCACCCAGAGCTTTTCTGAGCTCTGACCACTTCTGGAATTCCCTAGGGCTATGCTCTGCCTGCCAGATTGGAAAGCTCAGGCTCCACTTAGTATGAAATCAAAGCTGAGATTGTCCTTGAGATGCTTGTGTACCTGTCACCGGCAATCCCAGGGCCAGCTGCTGCACTGGATCAGTTCCCCAGCCCCATGGCACCCTTAGCACATGGCACATTCCTTCATTTGCCAGCAAGACCTAGCACAAAGATGCCCTACAGAGGACAGGTGCTTCAAGTGGCTTTCCCCCAGCATAGGGAAAGATTGCACTGAACCTGTCTACAGTAGTACCTTGCAGGCTTCTTGTGACATGGAAGATGATGGTCTGGAAGGAGACAGAGTTGGCTCAATAGTTCTCTGTGTAAAGAATTGGTAGATACTGGAGGTGATGGAGCGAATACAAGAGAGGATCCTGAAGAGGTTGGAGTAATTTGAGCAATACAGGAAGCTGGAACATAAATAAGGAGAGTAGACAATAAGAAATTTCCTATGTGGGGTGGCCAGAGGACTTTTGCTGCTCAATTTTAATTTATCTGCTGTAGAACAATATGACCTCTTCCTTGTTCCAAATCTTGATATGCCTGAATAGCTTTTGTGGTGGTGGCCTGGGGGGCGGGAGAGCAGGGCTACCTACATGGTTAGCTAGCAGCACTGTGTCTCGGTTCTGGGATGTACCCTGCTAGTTCCAGGTGGTGAACCTTGAGGAGTGAGCAGTGGCTAAAAGTGGGGCTGGGAGAAGCAGCGAGGAAGGCTTGATGTAACTGCCAGGGGAGCAACTCTGGCAGAGGCACGAAACATGCTGGAGGCTTTGAGGGCAACTCTTCCATGATGGTGCTGGGTGATTCTGCGATTTGTTGTCACTACACTCTGGCCATTTGAGAGGACTAGCCTGATATGAGACATAGTAGATGCTCTTTCATTTGGATCCAATTAACTTGAAATCTGTACTCCCTTGGTCAAGGGTTTGGGGAAAATTATCCTTTTTCTTGTCTATGAAGAAACAAATCAGAAGTAGAAACAAAGTGGTAGGAAGAATGTATAGAGTTTGCAAAGGAAAAATTCAGTATTTGCTGCATACTAACAAAATGTTTATTTCCCTAGAAAAAAAATAATGTGCAATAAACCCATCAATAGTTTGCAGGGATTTATGGTTTAAAAAAAATTTTTTTAAACCCCCAATCCTTTTTTACAATTTGGTTTGAGGGCAGTTTCAAACCTCTTTCTGACCCCTTTGTCCCCTATAGCTTTTATTCCTTTACTTCTCCCAGGCAGAACTTGCATGGTGTGGAAATGATGTGCAAAGCCAGGTTGCCATTTTTTTAAAAGTTCTCCAAAGCATCCTGGAATGGGACAAATTTCTTTCTCCTCTCCAAATAAGTGCCAATCATCAGGCCTGGAGCGGATGGGAGGGATATTGCAGTGGGAATAGAGGGAGGTGGGGAAAAGGTTCTTGCAGAAACCATTCCCCTTCCTTTGTTTGTTCCTGGTCCAAGAGCTGCTGGAAAGTGTCTCTCAGAGTACACCTTGGTCCTTTTCCTGAGAAGGCCAAACTTGGAAGTGACTAATAGGTCTAATTGTGCCTCTGCGGGATGCAGATTCTGGAAGGAGACAAAGAGAAGTCTGGAGGCCTCCGACTGGAGAGAGCCTGATGGATCAAGTCCAGGCTTCACACAGTCCCAAAAAGCTGTCAGGGTGCCTGGGCAGCGAGGAGCCGATCTGGACGATGCATTCCAGATGGTTCGCCTTCCTTCTTAGAGTTTGGGGCCAGCTGGAGCTCCCGGGCGGCCTCCCAAGGTAGCCCCCCAGAGAGCATAGGGCAGCTGTCCAGATGGGAGGGACCAGGCCAAGGATCACTGTGGCAGACTCGGAGTTAGAGGGGAGGGCCCCCTCCTCTGTGTTGAACATCTGGATATCATTTTTCAGACTATTAAAAACACTAACTCTACTCCACTAAGTACAGCCAATTCATTTTTTTTTTAAAAAAAAAAAAAGCACTTGGGGGACATTCTAGGCCAAGCAGTTGCCCCAAAATGGATCCAAATAATTTTGGGCCATATGATACAGTGAAGCTCAGAGAAGGGGTTCCAAAACTCTCTACCAGGCAACCGATCACTGCCCTACTCCCCACCTCCCAACTTCACCAGCTAGCAATGACACCACCAGCTGCAGGGACTCCATGGCAAGGCCAGGGATTTGCAATATATTTTACTTTTTGGTTTTGCTTTATTTTAGCTTGCACAAAATCTACAAGGCAGATGTGAAATCTTTTCTTCCGTGTTCAAGGTTTTCAGACTAGGTTACAGAAAATAAGCAAAAGACAGAGAGAGGGACAGGGAGAGCATGCGAGAGAGCGGAGAGAAGGAACAGACCCACTGGGCCACTTGAAAATTCCCAGTGTGCTCCATAGTCTGTGAACCTGCTCTGGACACAGTAGCATGCTTTATTGTGAAGAGAGGCCCCATTGCAGAGGTCACATTGCAGCCACGTGGAAGGACGGTAACCTAAGTTCAGTCAGCCAACAGCAGCCCCTTCTCCTAGGGACCTGGGGGAATGGGGGAGGCAGAAGGAACCTCTGCCCCATGAGTGTCCACGGTTGAAAGGAAGCCGTCCCTGCTCTTAGGAAATCCTGGCTTACGACACAGCAGGTCCCGGTGCTGGTGAGCTTCTGACTTACAAGAAAAGAATAGTCACAGAGCAGCATGCGCTAAACAAGTCCAAGGGAAAGGAGTCTATAAATATCGAGGGGACACAGTGAACGACTGAACAGAACAGTTTGGGGTTATTTGGAAGGAAAAAAGGTGCTGAAAGATAAAACCCTTTCCAATCCAATAGTCACACACAAAGGAAGCCCAGGTACAGCTCCTGCCCAAGCATTTCAATTTCAATTCTGTTGCTTTTAGACCTGTACTTTAGTGAAACTATTTTGGCCACATATCTAGAAGATATGTATCAGAAAATTAAAATCTTACACATCCAATTAATTTTCCAAAGGCACCTTGATTGAGGAGTGGAAATGTCTTTTATTTATATATATATATATATCCCCCAACTCTATGAACCCCCAATAATGGTAAAAACATGTTTCCTAAAATTTTTAGCCTAGTCCATGTTGGTAGAAAAGAATAATTTGGTACACAAATGTCTACTATAAATATATATCATTATACAAAAACAAGCCATGAATAATCAAATCCATAAATCTATATACCACAAGCATGTGGTGATATACCCCTATGTGGTATAGTCATGCATTCCCAACTACTTAATCTCACTATGTCATCAGAAATCACAACAGCATTTTTTTTTTTTTTCTTCCTGTAAGTCAATTGTGAAGGTAACACAAGAGCATTCTTATCCCTACCATTCAGAGACCTGATTTGACCCTGGTCCTCCTGGATGCTTCAGCATGCAAATCTGCACCCTCCAGACTCAGACCCTTGCCTATCTTGACAAGAGCTTTTCTGAGCTGCCAAACAATGCCCTGCTGTATGCCAAGGTATTATTAATTAATGTTGATCCCACTCACGGCAGCTCTGCTGTGAAATGCCAGCCCTGTTAATAGCTCAACGCAGGGCTCTGTGCCTGTCAACTTGCAGTCATAACTCTGGCCTAACCTTTAGCTTCTTTTACTATAATAGACTCTCAAATGCCATAAACAATACTTTTCTGAAACTCATCCACCTTGTGGTAAAGAAACACACCATGAGCACCATCCAATCCTTCTGAAACAATATTGTTGTAAGTGAGAGGCACACAAGGAAATGACAGGTATTTTTTTATTTCCAGATAGAAAGGAAGGTTTTTTAGTATTGTTTTCCAGACCAGGAGACTTTCATGGTGAAGAATTTCCCTGGACTGGATGTTTCTTGTTCACTTGAATTTTAAGGGAAACTTTCTCAGGGGGTCCAGACAAGTGCTATTTTGCTCTAAGTCTTTATATGCAGCAACATTGGTTGTCTTTGTCTTGCCCATACCTGGTAAATGGCAGCATTGCCCTTCTGCATGATGTTAGGTACTTTCCCACTAGGTTGGACTTTTCCTCTTGTGACTCCTGCTTCTCCATGATGGGGCCCAGGTCGGATGAGGGAGCACAGGATTCTTCCAATCAGAGACATCTGAGTTTGGCCCCAAATCACCTTGCCTAGAGAACAGAAAAGATAGATGCCTACAGCGTGGAAAGATGCCAGGTATCTCTGCCCAGCCCCAAATTCCATGGTCACCCAGTCTTCATTTCCTTTTCTAGAACTGCCTAAGAGCTCTATCTAAGATGGAGATGCCAATGTTTGCTTAGAAAGCAGATGCCTGGGGAGCTACTCCATGACAGAAACTGGAGTCCTTGAGGCTATAGAAGGGTGGCCTGGATTTTCTAGGACATCTCACCGCACTGGGGGCCATAAGCTCATCTGGTCACTGATCCAACAGCTGGCAGTGACTCTGATCAGGAGCATCGAGGAAAGCCCCCCAGAAGATTGCAGCTCCTCCCTGAGGCTTTGTTGGCAGTGCCACATAGAGGGGTCTGTCCACCTGGTAGCCTTCCCAAATCCATGGAGTGTAAACACCAAAAGAAGCCATGACCCCAGGGATCTGCGTAGGGGATGTCTCAGCAGGCATCTGACCTGAATTGAGTCAGCAGAGGAGAATTTGTCAAAACAAATCTTGTTTGGGAAAAGCGGGGCTGTTCTGTTAGAGTCCATCCTGGAACCTAAGAGCCAAGGAAAGTTGGCTGAAAAGAGCAAGGCTCATCCAAGAATCCAGGATGGAGGCACACCCATCCTGCCCTGGTGGCTGGCTGCCAAAGTAGTTTGGCTCCAGGTAAGTCGCTGGCAAAGAAATGAGTGCTTCTTCCTGCTCTGTATCAGCAGCCTGTGCCTGGATCATGAGCTGCTAGAGCGAGGGTAGAACTGGAAGGACAGCAAGAGGCTACGGCTGTATGATGATATTCTTGGGCTCAGTGAATTCTTCCACCCAATCTCCTACTTCCAGGAGGCTTCTGCCTCTAGCTTCTCTCCAGGCGTCACAGTGGGCTTTTCATTTGATATTGAGCAGCCATTTCCATACTGTCTCTGTCCATGCCTGCATCTAAGAGACTTTGTTGTGTTCTAGGTTGACCCAGGTGATCACAATCTGGACTTTTTTTTTTTTTTTTTTTGTCTTTTACTGAGAAATTAGATTACCATGCAATAAGTACCCTAGGAAGAAGGTACGTATGTCTGTTGTTACTAAGAGTTTTTAACTTAACTTTAATCCATAGCAACTCTTATTAGGGGGAAAAGCACAACAGTTTTCCTTTTTGGAGAGTTTTCCTTTTGATTGTTCATTTTGTCCTTGTAACTCTTAGGACCACACAGAGACAAGTCAAATTATCTCCATTTGCAGCTGAGGACAATGCAGCCCCATAGTGACTTGTCTGAGGACGCCCAGAGAATTGGTGACCAAGCTGACATCAGGTCTCCTGATTTCCATTCTGAGATTCTTTCTACTAATCTTTCTTATTTCATTTATCCAATATAACAACTTAAATGAAAAAGTGCCTACTACATGCCGTGGAAGAAACAGGCTTCTCTAGTCTTATCTCCCACTGTCTGCCCACACAAGCCATCTGTCCAGCCATACCAAAATAGCACTGTGTTTTCCAGCCTCTGCACCTTCGCTCCTGCCTGTCACTTGCTTGAACTGTCCTCCCCCAAGTCTCTGCTTAATGAAACTTAATCATCCTCTAATCCCAAGCTCAACTGTCCTGCCTTCTATATTACCTTCCTGATTATTACAGCAGGAAGTAATTTCTCTTGTTCGGAATGCAGTTAATTAAAAAAAGGGGGCAACTTGGGTGCCATCATACTCTGCCTGGGATTGTAGTGTTTTGCAGGTGAATTTTATCTCCCCAAGTAAACTGCGAGCCTGGAGAAGGCAGAAACTGGGTTTCATACATCTTAGTGTTCCCCAGAGTCTTGCACATGATATTAGCTTGATGTTTATTGAATGAGTAAAGAAGACATGAAGAGAGTAAGTGGCTTTTCCAAAGTTTCACAGTGTTGAGACTTGCATGGAAAACTCCAAAATCTGATCGCCATGTTCCTTCCACCAAGTCATGCTGAAAGAGTGCAGTTTCTACTATGACTTACCTCTTTGTAGGCCAAACATGGTTAAAAATAGGCTATTTCATATGGTGCAATCTAATGCAACACACATTGAGCTGTTCAGACAGAACAGAATAGTTCAAAGGCTTGGGCTTGAAAACTGAATTTCTTGTGCTGTTGGCTAGCATGAAATGAGTAGCCCCTCCCAAGGATGCCTCCTTCTTTCATAAACTTGAATTGATTCTCACGATGAGTAGTGTGAGAATAAAGTAGAGTGGTCATGAGGGTGTCTTCACGGACCAAATGAGGAAGAGAATGAGAGAGTGACCCAGTATACCTTCTTTCCATCATCCATTCACTATTTCCATAAGCGTTGATTGAGCACACTCTGTTACAGGGCTAGATGATGTGTATACAGAAATAACACACAATCCCTACCCTCATGGAGTGCCAATCTAGTGACCATCTATGGCCACTGCAAACAATTTAAGTAAAAATCTCAAATTTACTGGACAATTGTTCTCATTCTTCTTTTTGCTTTAGCTGAAGAGCTGAATTAAGGGTGAACCTCCAGGCATCATTCTGTAAATGAAAAGAATACTGCATATGTAAATGGTATACTGAAATGATCTATATACTGAAATGTAATAAAATAGAGATAGTATGCTTACTAGGAGCCTCTCAGGAAGTCACTTAGGGGGGCAGTGGAAGACTAAGACTCCCAAGTGGCTTCTCAAGGAACAATAGACAGTCACTCACCTGCCTTCAAAGAGAGCTGGGGATGTTGGTTACCTTCTGAGGTCTTGTTCTGCTGAGCAGAGGGTTCAAGTTTGAGTCAGAGCTAAATTGTTCAAGCCTATAGAGAAGAGACTGATCCTATCCTCTTTCCTCTGCACTTGTCAGGCTGTCTTTAAATAAATAATAAACACATATTTAAAGAATATGGGCTTGAAGCAATACCAAATTGGCCTATTAAGACAGCTATCTGTCTTGGTCTAACCTCGTTTATCTGCGTCAATCTACTTATCAAAGGAAAAAAGCCATTCCTTAGGCAGTAGCAGAAGCCACAGGGGAACCCAAGAGTCTTAACCCAGTCTTGCATCCTATGCATTAACATCTCATTGCTAGTAGCCATTTATTCCATTTGTTTATTTATTGATGACATCTGCATTGCTCAAATACCTTCCTTATCCAAATTAAATATTAGAATATTATGTCAACAACATCAGTTTCTGAAGGTGATACCTCTCTGGAGTACAAAAGGGATTCAACAAATCAAGCAAAGACCAATAGCCTACTTCCTGTCAGGCACACTGCCCTAGGTACCGGTGTTACGGTAGGTAAGACCTCGTATGGTTCATTCAGAAGACAAACCAAGAAATGTCTTTGTGGAAGGACAAAAATAATCTTCAGCACATCATCTTTACAACAGTATGGAAATATCCCAAACAGCTCTAACTCCTTTTAACAACACATCATGAGATAATGCAATTATCTAAAACCCCACAGCATTTATTTTGTTCATGTCTCTAGCACTTCTTGGTATGATGAACTTATAACTCAAAGTGTACAGTAGAATTTCCTTTTACATGTTCTAAACTTACTTCTTCCAAAGTTCAAGGGCTCCTTCTCCTTTTTAGTTTTAGTGTCAGATAATCTCGTGAACCATTTCTGATTACACAGTATATAAACTTTACATTTTCATAAAATTTAATCATATCCTGTTCAGTTTTTCTTCCAAAGTTCTTTATCCCCTGCAGTAAGTCATCAGTCTCTAAGTCATTTCTGAGGCCTTTCTGGAATTTTTCTAGCTCTTCGTGTTTTTATTGATGTGTCTGGTTGCCAAAAGAATAGGCCACAAACACACAAAATGTAGACTATCTGATTCTGTAAATATCCAGGTTGATGTCTACATAATTCTTTAGTCATAAATAGGTCAGTCTTTCACACAACAATTTATCCTTAATCAATGTTTCTTATCCAGACATTCCTTGCTGTGTGAACTTCCTTATTGCAAAAACAAACAAAACAGCCCTACTGCAACAAACATCTCTCTAGCACATTCCTTTAAAACTCCTTGTCTGCTGCTACATTCTTTTCCCTGATTTTGGTTTTCTATATACACTTAAGCTCTCATCTCTATGCTCAAAACAAACAAAACATACCATATCCCTCCTTTCCTCCTGCAAAACACCAAGCAATAAGCCCTCTCTGTGTTCCCTACATATCCTTGTTTTCTCTTTAACCTATTTCTTCTCCCTCACTAAACTCCATCTTCTCTTATGGCCTGTAGGGGTTCTTTCTCATCTTTTTTTCACATGGTATATGTTAAAAACATAACAAAAGGAAAGGACTTCCCATTCCCTAGCTAATGTGTGGCTAACTCAGTGAGGAGTAAATAGGTCTCTTAAGCCAAATGAATTTTTGGCAATGAACAATGTCTTCTGTGCATAGTATGTAAAAATATACCTTTTGACATTTTGTACTTCACAAATACCAATTGCAAAACTTGTGTTTCAGTAATAATTACCTACTTTAAAACTAGACTCTGCAACATTGGCTATGATTTATCATGGTGCCTTGTGTATAGGAAATATATAGAACATACTTGATGGGTCTTTACTCTGATGACTTACATGAGAAACGTCCCACTATCGTTTAGGGTCTGCTTGTTAATGCAGAAGTCTGGAGGATGTTTAGTTAGCTCTGTGAATGTTTTCGATGAATGGTTGGAAATCATGTGGTCAACTGGTGAGGAACAGGATAGAGTGTATGGGTTTTAAGTTTTTAGGAGGTAATAGTTCTTTGATGCTATCTAGGTGGTCTATGGGCCAGTATTTTGTAGAATTCACACAAATATGAGAGCAATATGCATTTAGGTAATTTAATGAGTTCTAGAAACTTATCCTTTTTAATGTTTCATTGTTGCCTCTTCAAAAAAGACAGCATTGTATCCATTCACTCAGGAGAAGATTTTTAAAAAGCAGATGAAAATTGATAGTAATGGGTGCTCTAGAGGGTTTTCAATCTTTTATTAAGTTGGTCCACTCTAAGTATTTTTAGTCTAGTCTACAAAACTGTCATTGGCCTAGAGCTCCCCAAACAAAGCCTGTACTGAGTTTTCATCCTACGTTCAATGTCAGCAGGGCGATGTGGAGATGTGGGTAGGATCCTCACCTTCGTGTGATCGGGCCACTGAGCTGCTGGCATGGTATTTCAGTGAATGAAGACTGAACACACATTTCACAGAGACAAAGTTTGACCCAAGCACAAGGAAGAAGATTACTGAATCTAATATTCCAAAATACATAATTAGTCAACAGTTAAGAACCCATTCACACATCCACTTATCTGGAAACATAAGTCAAATACAGAATGTTTTCTTTTTTTCTACGTTAAATATCTCCACTAGTTGACTAGACAATACTGTCGTTTCCTAATTTTAGAGGCCTTGGACTCATTTTTACAGTAGAGGCATAAACTAAATATGAGGTTCGAAAAAGCTAGTTTGTTTGAGAACATGACTAAAAGTCCCTGTCAGAAGTTGCTTGTTGTTAATGAAAAGCCTGTTGAAATAGAAGAATATAATAAAAACCAACTGTCCTCCCCAGCTGACTTGACGTTTGAAGAAAACTAAAGAAACACAGACACGTGACCTGTGGTTTGAGAGAGGCCCAAATAAACTTCTCCAACCTATTTAGATCCAAACTTGGCCCTACAGAGATCTGCAATTTGTTTCAAAGATGCTACGGCTTATGGAAGGATTCATATATGTTTTCCTCTGAGTGGGACTCTGAAAGTCAGCATGTTCCCCTGTCCTCCAGCTGCGTTAATCATCTCAGAGCAGCCTATAAAGATTCTGTAAAGATTCTACAGAATTTAAAATTCCACCAGCCTTTTTTTTTTTTTTACAAAGCTCTTTGATACCATTTGCAGACTTTTGGTTCAGAATGAGGAGGCATAGGATATATAGCCTCTTCCTGGAATGTTTAGAGTTTTCTTTTTGTTGTTTAGGAATAGAAAATCTTTATTAATTTAAGGAAAATGTACACAGGAAGCGTATCATCTTTCAAGAAGTTTGGTAATATCTATCAAATTTTAAAATGAGGAGAGAATTCTGGGAAGATAACAGAGGAAGAAGCATCATTTTAAATTTCCCCATATTCCTTCACAAAAAGAATAACTAGATAGCAAAGCCCAAAATTCTTGGAAGTGTTTATGATAAAGCTAGGTGAAAAAGTATCTCCATAAACTTCAAAACACTAGCAGAAGGGGGTAGCCACAAGGACCTACATTTTATCAACATCTATGTAGGAAGAAGCAAAGGGAAGGAACAATGAATCTAAAAGATCTGGGAATAGAAAAGCCCCCAAATAGCCAACAGGTATTCACTGGAAAACGTAGTGGGCCAATGTGATAACAGCAAATGAATCTGGAGGGATTTTGACCTTTTCGATAGTGGCTGGGTGCTTGGAGCCACAATGAGAAGGACTGAAGGAGCTGAAGCCATCTAACCCCTATGAACTCTTGAGACTGAAAAGCCAGGGCATCATTCCAGAGCAGGGCCCCACACTGAGGAAACACTTTTGGGAGTAGAACCAAAATTGAGCTGGATTAGGACAATAGAACAAAGGAAGATAAATTCCAGATAAAAAAGAGAAAGAGACTGAGCCAGGAAATCTCAGAAAGCCAGCCACCTTGTTTTTGTAAACTTCATAAAAGTTACAAAAACAGGGACCTTTGTGAAGTTAGATTTTCTAACTTCTGACTTTTAACTAAACCATGTGTCCTGCTAAAAGTTTAGGAAAACTAATTTTGCATACAAATGAACAACAGAAAAGGATCCCGGTCAAATCCCATACACACATTATTAGATAAAAGAGAATAAGGAGCTCAATAGGGCAAGTCCTCAAATGAGATCAAAACTGTGACCTACCACTTCAACACGAAGTGAAAGACATTAGGAAAGTTATATAACACATGAAAGGATAACATTAAACAAAATTAGAAAAACTCAGCAAGGAGGAGACAGAACTTAGGAAAGAATTAGAAATAAAAGAGAAATTTAGTTCAGAAATAAAACTAAATTAGAAGGAACACAAGAGCAAATAAATGCAACAAGTATTCTTTTAAATCTGTGAAGGTAAAAAGGAGGAAAACCTTTAAAATCTATATGAAATGAAGACAGAAATAAAAAGACTCAAGAGAAAGTGACAAATATGGATGAGAAGCAAAGAAGATACAACATACAATAATAGGAGTCCCTGAAGAATAAACTCAAAGCAAAGGAACAGAACAAATATTTCTTTTAAATATATTTAAGAAAATTTCCTGAAATTAAAAAAGTACATATATAACTACATATAGAAAAAGCATATCATGTACCTGAGAACATTGACTTAGAGTGATGAGCCAAGGTATATTCCAGTAAAATTGCTGAATATTAAGGAAAAAAAAGTCCTTTGGGCATATAGTTTTAAAAGGCAGTGACTTATAAGGGAAAGAAATTAGATTAGCATCAGATCTTTCAGTAAGAACACTCGTGTCTGAAGAACATGGAGTAACATATTTAAGATTCATAAGAAAATGTGATCTGAGGATTTGATATGCAGAAAAACTGACTTTCAGGTACAAAGAACACAAACTTGTTATCAACATAAGAACTCAGGGAATATTGTTCCTGTGAACCTTCCTGTGTATGTATTGGGAAACAAGCTTCAGAATGACCAAAGACACATCAATATAAAGACTAGTGATGAACATTAAATATATAGCTACTTATAGAATGAAGATTTAGTGAGGGACAGAAGGGAGCAAGAGTTGTATGTAATGGTTATATACTCTGACAATGTAGATAGAGTAAAAATTACTTTTAGAAAGTAGAGGCAAATACAGAGAGCAAATGAAAAACTCTAACTCTTAGTAATCATATTGGTTTATGTACTACAAGCATTGTTGTTCTGAGTCTGTTGCTTTTGTAAAAACCTGTAGTACTAAATTTGAATTGGAATATCAAAATGAATTTGTAAAGTGCCTCATATTTAAGAAATATAGATATTTTCTAGCTCTGAAAAGGCCTAGAAACCATGACCAATACAGTAGTAATGAACATACATGGTGCCTGGATTTTGGTTTTGAAACAGCATTTCCTATTAAAAGAAATTGGGCTTGTTGGAGAAGCGGCAGATTCCGGGTCTGGGGCATGAGATGTACAAGATGAGCCTAGAATGTCTGGTCATATCAGATAGCAAGGAAGACTATCAAAGACTGCTAGAGTTATGAAAAAAATGATTCAAGTGCCAATGGAAGAGGCTCTCACTAGCCAAAGATGAAAAAAAATTGAGCTACAATAAAGATAATGATTGCAATGGCTTGAAACTCATAAAATATGTTTAATACATATACGAATACATGGGTTCAGGATAAGTATTAATAAAATCCACCTTTGTAGGATGATAGGAAGCGTTCATTACCTTGGAAACTGGAAAATGAAAGAATCAAGCATTTACTTTGCCTTTCCCATCTGAATTGTACCACTGATTAAACAAATAGTAGACAAGGGGAAGTATCTTTTTAAAGAACCGTTCCAACTACTAAGTGAAAAATAAATAACAGAATTAGAATATTCTACAGCCCACAATAAATTAATGGATTTAGGCATTGAGCATCAACGTCTGTAAGGTCACAAAGAGAGACAACCAGATATCATGTGCTTCTTGATGTACCATCCACCTGAGTCTCACCAAGCCTCCAAATCCAGCTGGAAGTTTGCAGGAAATGGAGAGGACAGAAGAACATGCTGAACCACATCAGGAGTGAGCAATCAGCAACTTACAGAAGGCAGGATTTCCAGACTGCGCAAACTATAGGCCAAAGACCCTGGGTTCTTTAACAGATAAACTGCATGGAAAAGAAAAGTTTGAAGGGGAAAACTATAAGTTTAATAGGTTTAAAGGACATACCAAAGTTTTTAAAAACAGACAAAACTAAACTACTGTTTAAGGATACCAATTGGTGGCAAAACCACAAAACAATAGAAGGAAGTGATTTCTATAGAAGTCAGCGTACTGGTTATTTGCAGGGGGAAGGAGTTGTGATGGCAGCAGAGCATATGGAGGGCTTCTGACATGGCTGACAAAAGTTCTATTTCTTGATCTGGGTGACGGTTAAAACAGTGCTGCCTTACAACAATCCATTAAGCCTTCTATTTTGTTTTGTTTGGTTTTCTGTATTTGTGTTTTATTTTATAATAAAAAGAGGCTTTAAAATTAAAAATGCACACAGCCTTTGGCCTAGCAATTCCACCACTAGGGATTCATCTATGTGATAAGCTCACCCAAATATGCAAAGATAGGACTGTCCATTGTGGCACTGTTTGTAATAGCTAAAAAATTAGGGGTGGTGGTGAAAATAAATGTCTACTAGGTGGGGACTTACTGAATAAATCATGGTACAACCACACAATGGAATATTTTGCAGCCAAGAAAAAAATGAAATAAGTCTATATAGGTTCCTAGATATCATTAAATGAAAACAAAAAGCAAGATGTAGAACAATATTATTATGAGCTCATATGTGAAAAATAAAAAATATACACTTTATTTGCATTGATATTTGGAAGGCTACCTGTGATACTGGTGAGCTCATAACCTAAGGAGATGGAGTGGGACTGGGGATAGGATCAAAGGATGAGAATTTACTTGTCATTTTATATGCTTTTATGCTTTTTAAAGGGTATGTGCATTTTATTTTTATAACTTTTTAAAACTTAGTTTAATTTTTTCAAAATTTGTGGCCCTTTATAGTCATCTCAAACAATGAGTGATAGGGCACAGAAAGTAAGGTTTGGTAAAGGAGAAAATGGAGTTAGTCCTTCTTTTAGTAGAAACTTGGAGTTGCTACAAAGCTGGTAACCGACCGGCAATGCCTTTGAAAACCCCAAGTCCCAAAACTTTCTTCTTTCCACTTTTGGATATAAATGCAAGTATTTCTGATGCTCCGTTTCTAGAGGAATGTCATCAAGTGCCTGGCACATGACCTCATAATAGATCCACAATGAATTTAGTTGAAGCCATTCATTTAACAAGTATTTGTTGAGTACGTACTCTACATTAAACCCTGGGATTAGGCACTGGAGATACAAAGAGAACATGACAGAGTCCCAGCCTTCACAGAGCTTACATTCCAACTAAACAAGTGAATGATTATTTCCTTCATTGACTCAAATAGTCTGCCTACTGGCTAAGATGATCTGGACTGTTCAGTGGCATATGAATCATGTAAGCAAATTAAGCCATTTACTGATGAATACAAGAGACATGAAACATACAGATTTTTGAAGCATTTTCCTCCAAAGAAAGTATTTTTGGTCTTGAAGACAGCCATTTATTATTTCTATGCAATGAAAGTAAGGGGAAAATAAAGTAAGTTGATGTGGTAGGCAGTTTTTGAGATAGCTGCCAAGGATGCTGCTTCCAGTTATTCACACCCTTATATAATGCCCTCCTCTTGTGTACAAGCCAGTCCAAGTGACTCGATTTTAATAAAACACAACACTACTAAAGTGATGGGTGTCAATTCTGAGATTAGGTTGAAGAAGACTGTGACTTCCATCTTCTTTGCACACTCTCTTGATGTTCTCTCTCACTTGCTCTGAAGGAAACCAACTCAATATACTGGGAGTTGCAGAGAGGCCCACATGTGGTGGGCCTCTGGGCAGCCCCTGGCCAACCACCAGTGAGGAGCCAACAGCCCATGGGGATTGCATTCTCAGTCCAATAGCCCATGTGTTCTAGACCAACAGCCCATGGGGAGATTGAAAGCCTGAGTGAGCTGGGAGATGGATCCTGTCCCAATTAACCCTTGAGATAACTGCAGCCACCCTCTGCACCTCCCCCATCCTTACTCCCTGCCCCGCCCCCGCCATGTACTGATGCCTTAATTACAATTTTGTGGGAGATCCTGAGTGGGAAGCAGCAGCTAAACTGCACCTAGATTCCAGGCATAAAGAAACAACTGTTGTTGTCTCAAGCTTTAAGTTTTGGGATATTTGTTACACAGTAATATATAAGTAATATGTTTGACTAAACCATTTTTGGAAGTAGACCGCAGAAGGAAGATATTTGCCTTTGGAAACATTATCTGGCACACGCGGTGGAGTAGCAGAGCCTTGATGGTTTTAGCAAATGTACTCATCTGTGCCACTTTGCTTTATTTCAACTCTTTCCCAATGAGCTGACCTTGTCTCTAAAGGCTCTTCGTTCAAAATGGGCTTTAAAAAAAAATTATTTTGTAATCTTTTCTGGCAATGATTTTTTTAAATCTCATTTTATTTGAAAACTTTAATTTGAAAATGATTTAAGAACCATCCCAGATTCTGATTTATTATTTTATACACTTACTATTTTCCGTACTCCTCTGCTTTTCTCCATTGTCTGCATTCTTCTACCTTTCTTTAGAGCTTTTCTTAATTCTTCCAGCTTTTGGTTGGAGCATAAGGATCTACTTGAGTAAGACCTCATATTGTTTCCATTTTCAACATTTTTTCTTTTCTTTTTTTTCTGGCTAGAACTACAATTTTTTATATTATAATCATTGCTCTGGAAGCTTGTGTAAGACTTCCTTTTATTTCTCATTTAATTAAGAAAGAAGGAATAAATTCTACTTTAAGAGGTATGCTATGTGACTATTTTTAGTAGTTTCTATTGGGAGAAGACTATTTGCATTATTTTTTGTAGAAATTTCAGATTACTTAGTTCTTTGAACAACAAACATAATTTAGATTTAGAAAGCCTTAAGTTAGAGGAAGGCTTCCCACCCCCCATCCCCCCACCCCAGAGTGATCATTCCTTCGCTATATGGCAGAATTTAGAGGGATAAGAGGAAAGGGAAGATTTGGAGTACCATTTTACTTTGTTTTCCAAGTTCTGAGAAAGTCTATTTGGCATGAAATACAAAGTTATCCGAAGATTATTTTGACTGAATCAACAACACAGACTCTCTAAATAACAATTTAAAAAAAGAATAACAAAACAAACAAAAACCACATTACTTTTCCTCCTAAAAATATTTAAAGAGGGAAGTAAGCCACAGCAGGAAAATGGTCTTAGAAGAGCATGGAAATTTATGTCTTCTACCAAGAAAAAGATACAAGAGGTAATGAGAAATAAGTGTTTTCGGAGATCAAAAAAGCCAGCAGTCCCATCCTAGTTTTCCACTTGCACTAAATATTTTGCCTCTTTCCAACTGCAGCAGTCTTGAAATTACAAAAGCACTCTTCTCCAATCAAACAATAACAGCAACAACAAAAATAAAATGCATAAGAGATTTAAAAATTTTTTACTTTGTTTCATTTTGTTTGTTTTATCAGCAACTCCAAAAAGATGCATGGCCCCAGATACCAAAGATCTGGTCCTCTAGTTGGGTGGTATTACTTTAAGTTGCTCCTCAGGCATAAGACAGATTCCTTGGGGATGAAAGAAACTCCTTTCCAACTTTGAAGAAAATATTTAGGGATTTAGGAGAGGGCACAGGATGTTTTTCAACGTGCCACCAGCCTTTCTCAATAAAACACCCCCAATGGGAAAACATGGAAGCCAGAAAGGGCTGGTGTGGGAGAAATATGACAAGGGCTGGCAATGTATACTCTTGTTGAATTCAACCCCAAGAAAGCAGATTGTCTACACTGTACAAGAGTTGCTTAGATTTAGTTTCAGTAAGTAATAAAGAGACACAAATTAAACAAACTAATGGTCATATCACAACCAATGGCTCCTTAGGATCTTTAGAATATGATAATTCAAGTGAAACTTGGAGCCTCTGCCCTACTGAGATGACAGGAAATTTAACTGTCCAAGTCATTACTCCAGTACATGAAACATAACTGTCTAGGCCATTCCTGGAGCATCTTTGTCACACTCTTTGAGGGCTCTGGCAGGGACGAGGCTGTAGAACCACTAGATCATCTGAAGGCCCTACCCGTCATCAGTCCACATGAGCACATCCCAATCTGCGTAGTCCCTTTGGGTTTACCCCTCTGCTATTTTCTAGAAAAAAGGGACTCTTTGGCAACCCAGTCTCCCTGAGGCATATATAGGAAGGGGTAATGCCAAGAAGCAGGGTGATATCCTCGTTGCTTCTGGAATCACAGATGTTTTTCGCTTAGGAAAATACAGCTTTCCTCGAGCCCTGTTCACCTCAATAGGTTTATGCGGAACCAAAGCCTAGAAGTCCAACCACAAGCCCCCCCCTGGGCAAAGACACATCAGCTAGAATGGGAAAAGGAGAGGGGACCGCACAGAGAACATAAGTCAATATCTCAAATTTTCTCTAAAATGAAATTCCTTTAGTGTTTATTTTAGAGTTGAGGCAACTGAGACACAACTGGGCACAATGGCCAAAGGCATACAACTAGTTACTGACAGGGACACAACTGGTTACTGACAGTTACTGGCAGCCAATAATAGCTGGCTCTTTCTGTCATATCATAGTACCTCCTCCTCCCCCTCCCCCTCTTCCTTCTTCTTCATTTCCAACTTCTATTCTATTCTAAAAATGCCCTTGCTAATTGGCACTTAAGTTTCTGTATTTAGAGTTTTAGACATATTTGGAAACGTCTTCTAAAAATGTTGATCCAATCAGAGTTGAATTATTTGTGGTGGCAAGAATTACTCTAACCTGAGGCAGATCCTGCAGGATAAGGGATTCAGGGAGAAATCACATTGTGTTCCATTCTTCTGGCTCTTGATGGTTTCATACAGTAGGAATCAGGTTCCCGAGAGTCCCCGGGCTCCAAAAGGCCATCTTAAGGGAGGATGGCAAAGTCCCATGGGTCCAGCCACCCTCCACAGCCACCTCCAGGATCACTTTCAGGAACCTGATTCTTCCTGTGGCAATGATGCTCATGGACAGGGTGTTTTGGGAAAGGCACGTTAATGAGCTATTCGTATGTCGTTAAGTCTTTGGTCTTTCTCAGCACCAGCTGGCAAGGCTATGCCCTTCTCTCACGGTCCTGGAGAGTCACTGTTCAGCTGCATCTAAGCAAGGAGGGGAAGAGGGAGTGGTATTGTGTCTAACTTTGAGAGTAGTCATTACTGTATCAGTGTGCAAACATGTTCCAGTGGTACGGTTGTCTAGTTATCTTGTATATTATAGGCACGTTCCAATACCTCCTCTTTCTTCTAATAATGAACCGCAAGAGAACAGGATGCTCTATGTTATGCTTTATAATTCAGGCAGACAATACAGGTATTGGCTAACTTGATTTGACGTGATCAGCTGCTTTTTTTTTTCAGCCAATCTGGCTGAAAAGAGTTGGGCTATTGTGGGAGTTGCGTTGGCCCTTCCAACACTTTCCTGTCTATCCATTAATCAGCAGCGGAATAGCCAAGGGACTATGTTACTTGCTGTAGCACAGAGGTCTGTGGTTGTGGATGATGGTTTGGCTGGGAACAAAGTTCTATCATTCCAATTCTGATTGATTAGCGCTGAAGTCATTGCTAGATAGTTACCACTCCCCGTCTTCACAAATCACTCTGTGGACGGATCAAACTAAGGTAAACAAACTGGGGCCTGTGAACACAGGTTTTCTTTTTTCTTTTTGCAGTGGGGAGCAGAGATGTGGTGATGGGAGGGAAGGAGGGTGAACACTGGATCTGCCTCAATAAGGGAAGAGAAAACAACCACAGTGTAGGTTCTTGTGGTGCCTTCACTACTTCCCTTCCTCACGCTGTTCCTCCTGCCCCGTCTCTGCATCAGCCATCTCTCTGCCAGCAGATTGCTTCTGACTGCTACCACCACCACCTCTCCCTCTCACCTGTGGCTCCCTCCTCACGCACTCCACAATGAGCCAGACTGAGTTACTATCTCCTCAAGTGGGTTAAAGCCCCCCTCTTGCAAAGCTTTCCCACCCAAACTCTCCAACTCCCCCAGTTTCTCCCCCGTCCTTGTACATATTTCATGGAGCTCTCTTTGTCACTCTCTGTCTCTTTTTCACTGCTTCCACGTCTAGGTATGCTCATGCATGGAGAGATAGCATTCTACTTCAGTTCGATGACCTTTTCAAAAATGTTTAGTGTTATTTCCACTAATCCCAGACAGAGTAGGTAGGATATTAGAGTTGCAAGAATGTTTGGACAGTATCACATTTAAATATTGCTTTTCTGTTTGTGGTTCTTTGATACATATCCAAACAACTAATGGAAATTTTTTTTTTAAGTTTTAAGTAAACTCTGGTTGCTTTGGTGTCAGCAACCTCTAATGCTGCTTCTTGCCAACTTTCCACTTGGTAGGAGATGCTTCCTAAAGATGCACTTTTGTGAAATCTCTTCAGAACCAGCATAGACCGAGCCAAATTGTGATTAAAATTCTTGCTGTCTGCTCCTTTTGCCAGTAGTCCTGTGTTTCCACTTGTTGGAAGTATATCTGCCTGTCAATGTTTGAGAATGCCAATGCCTTTTTGATATTACAAACTCAAAGCGCTCCTCTTCAAGAATGCCAGCATTCATAATTTTTAAGCCTCAAACTTTCAAGAATTGAAAGCAGTTGAATTTCACTGCATTTTAAAATAGCAAAGGTAATATTGCATAGCTAGAAATTTCTATAGAGTATGGATTGGCAATAACATTATTTATACTTTAAAAAAAATTGGCTCCTTCTAAATTTATGCCTATGTACCAGTCACAAGCTATGTTTCAAATACATTATTTAACTTCAAATGACTTTCTTTTTTGTACGAGACATTCTGATTGCTACAATGCAGAAATTTACAGAAGTTTGAATTGAAATGAAATGTTTCAAAACTCAGGTAGACATAAATTATATTTGTTACTGCAAGGAAAATACTCTTAGTTGCAACATCTCTTACAGGAAAGTTTTTGAATTTTTTAGATATGACTAAAAAAGATTTATGAGGTACAATTTCACAAGGAGAAAAAGTATTCTGGTAAAAACTTTTTTTGGAAGGTAAAATAGGAAATCACAAGAGTAACTAGATGAACTTCTATAGAATCAATCTACTATCTTAATTGAGTAAATTAAATACATTAAACTTTCAAAAATTAGCATATTTATTATTTCGTTTTTGGTATTAAGTTCTTTCTATTTTCCTACAAAGTTATTTATTGGATCTATTATTTTGAAAACATGCTATTTTAACATGGATTGCCAATAACTTGACTCTAGTAATATGGTAGAAAACCAGGTGGCCTCAGCTTTATTCTCACCCTGCTACTTACCAGGTTTGTGACTATGGCCATATCTCTTCAATACTGTGGACCTCTGCTTTCTCATCTGTTCAACAGGAATAAAAAATAACTGATCTCTTTGCCTCTTAATATTGTGAGGATCAAAATAAGGTTCTGGTTGTTAAATCACTTTGAAATGATAAAGTGATATATAGTACAAAGCATTCTGCTCATTATTACCTCAGAATTCCTCTCAGATTACATTGCCTCAAATGCATTATTTAGGAAAAGTACAAACTTGAATGCCATATGGAGTCCTTGTTGACACTGCAGATGTTGGTTAATTTTAGATTCTAAAAGAACAAAAGAACAGAAGCACTACCAGGCAAATTAGCCTCTCTTTAGCTTTTTCTTCGAAATCTCCTATTATACGAATACCAAACTAAAAATGGCAGGCTAAATATTATAGAAAATTACATCATTTGAAGCATTGAAATTCTGTATATCCAAGCCCTTTTGCAGAACATGAGTTTATTTCCCTCCAAAGCAGATTGCCAATTAATTTAATGCTCTAAGATTAATTATGGTTATTCTTTTGAGGGCCAAATAAAAGGTTTTAAATCTTAAACTTTAAGTTTAAATAACACAGAGCCAAGGGAAATGTAAAAATCTCAGAAGAACCACGAAAAGACATGCGATCTATTTTGGTAGCCACAGTCTCTCTTGAACTAATGGAAAACTGTACTAAGTTCAGCTAACCTTGGGTTCTGATTCTGAAGGTCTGGTCATAATTACACGAGGGCATTTCTTCGCTGAAGAACAGGTATGACAGATTTCCACATATTCAGTGACAATTTCTTTAATGGTTCCATCAGTTTGGGAAGACCTGTCCTGCTCCTGTGTGCCATCTGTAAGACATCTTTTTGCATCTTGTCAATTTGACTTCCTGCTTACACATGCATAAACAAGAGATGTTTTTGTAAAATATATAGATTGCATCTGTCATTCTATCTTTTGTTTGCATACAACCCGCTCACAAAATACATGCTGGAACAAACTGAGCATTTTGTAAATATCTTGAAATTTTTAAAAAATTATGGAAGCAATGAAACAAAGGATACTTCATATCAGAGCATATCAGTAGATTATCTAAAGAAGTTTAAAAATGGTCCAGTTAATATTCTGAGCTTATATTTTTAGTGACATTTTCCAGAGAATAATTCTGTCCTAAGACTGCTCACTAAATCTTAGGACCTTAAAACATTGATGAAATATGACTCTAACTAGAAATAATTTTGAAATAGAGACGGTAAATGTTTTGCCTTTTTAAAAATGTGGTCCTCTAAAAGAGGCAAAAATTATAAAAGATGTTTTAACCTATATTTTAGTAACTTAATGGATACAATATGATATATTTCAAAGTGTGCTCTTATGTGAATTAGAAATATTAAAAGTAAATCCAAAAGGTGGGCTTTATTACACTGCTCATTTTGGATGTTGTGTAGACTCATTTTCTAAATTATTAAGTATTTTACAAATTGACCCCTATCCTGCCCATATGCTAACTCTTTCAGTACAAAAGGCCTAGTGGGACAGGTGCAACTTGATTCCATGTTTTATAGTTCTCTCAAACTGGAACAAAACTTTAAACCCCCAAATATTTTTCCCATGTAAAGAACTTTGGATCAGTCCAGATGATTACAGGCCTGAACCAGAAATGGATTCAAACAACTTCATTCACTGCTGAAAGTGAACTGAAACTGACCCCCAAAGTAAATTGGCTTAATTCCCTCAAGTTGCCATCTGTTCCCTTCCTTCTTTAACTTCACCAGTGGGCTAGGTTTAAGCATAGAACTAGAGGAGTCATTGGGGTAAGGGGAGGGAATTTTGGATTGGTGTTCAGTCCATGGGTATGCTGCAATGGTCGTCTCACTCCTACCAAAAATAGCAGAATCTAGGAATTAACTGGAGAAATCACTCGTTAAACCATGGGAACACCATGAGTTTAATTTGTCTAATTTTGTTTGAAGATATTGCATCAGCCAAAAATCATCTCATTGCCAGAGATTAAAAAAACAAACAAAAACAAAACATAATCCAAACTAGCTTAATTAAGAAGGTGAATTTACTGGCTCATGTAACTGAATAATTTAGAGTATGTGGTTCAGGACAAGGTTGATCCAGGACTCCAACAGCATGACCCAGGGTCTGATTTCTCTCTCTCCATTTCTCAATTCAGCATTTTCAATATTTGTTCTATTCTTAGACAAGCTCTCCTCTTGTGTGCCCAATATGGATGCAAGCTACTTCAGGGACTACTTACACGTAGGCCCAAATCCAAAGTTAACTTTTTCTCATAGGTCCAGAATTGATTACTGTGGCCAAGGGAATAGGACAGGACTAGACAGTTTAGACCAAGGTCACATGCTTTACCCCTAAGGCAGGGAGGTAGGGCCTGGGGGTGGGGACATAATTCCCCTCCTCAAGGCCATTGACAAAGAGTAAGGAAGGACTATAGTCCCCAGAAGAAATGAGAGTGTGGTCAGTAGAACTGATGTTTTCTACAGATACTGGAATTAGGTGCACAAACAATTTCATCAAATATTATTTTTCACATAAGAAAGAATTCTTAATATATCCTAAGTTAGAGTCCAAGTCTCACCAGCTAAAGAAAAAAATAAGTAAAGGCCAAAAGAGAGACTGTGGAAATCTTTAAGTGAGACATTTTAAAAATGGAAGATATCCTGGAAAACATTTAGGGGATTAAGAAGAAAAAAAGGAAGACAGTTTCAACTAGAGGTGGGACTAGATACTCTTCAGAGAGATTGGACAGTTGTACAATTTGTAGATTCTGTGATTCTTGAAGAGCACTGGAGCTAAGATAAGCTTTCTGGATGGTTATTTGCTGTATCTTGTTAACCACATGTTCTATTTTCAACATTTCTCTTATGCTATAATTAAACAAGAAAAAAACCAAAATCAAAAAATTCCATTCACATGAAATGGAACTAAAGAGAAGTTCTACGTAGTATGTAATATTTTCCAAAAATGATAGTAATGTGGCTGGGCTAGCTTCTTAAGATGTACGTATTTTTTAAAATGGCAGCTGTCACTGCCATATCACAAGTACAGATTTCTGCATCTGTATATATTCTCCCAAAGATCTCATGTAAATTAAGTGTTCTACGATTCTTCCATCCTGGTCTCATATATCTAGAATCTAATAAATATGAAAAGGTCTTTTGGGGGTACAAGGGAAATAGTGTAAAGATGTGTGAACAAAAGTTCTCTGAAAAGGAATTTGGAAGATTTTTTTCCAGGGAACAACTTACATTGAATTTAGCCTTCAGTGTAAAAGGAAGGTGCATTCCAGAGAAGAGAGGGTTGGAAGGAGTTTTATGGCAAAAATTCCTACCCAGGTTCCCAATCAGGTCCATTTATGCAAATGAAGGCTTGAAAGTTGCTTAGTTGTGATTGGTTGATACAGATGAACCCTGATTGGCGATCAGTTGAGCCTTGATTGGCTTGGACAGGTGAACTCTGATTGGTTGCTTCAGGTGAGCCCTGATTGGTTGGTTTCTAAGCCCCAAATCAGAAGTCTTTGCCTATGTTTCTTTCAAAAAGGGAGAAGTGGTCCGGCACCTTGGCTCAAACTTGTAGTCCCAGCACTTTGAGAGGCTGAGGCTGGAGGATAGCTTGAGTGAGACCTTGTCTCTACAAAAAATTTAAAAATTAGCTGGGAATGGTGGTGCACTGCCTGTAGTCCCAGCTACTCCGGAGGCTGAGGGAGGATCCCTTGAGCCCAGGAGTCTGAGGTTGGTGTGTGCTATGATCACACCACTGCACTCTAGTCTGGGCAACAGGATGAGACCCTGTC
Organism: Varecia variegata; assembly: GCA_028533085.1. Lineage (NCBI taxonomy): Eukaryota > Metazoa > Chordata > Mammalia > Primates > Lemuridae > Varecia > Varecia variegata. The sequence continues at coordinate 32,101,192 of CM052437.1, forward strand.
TCAAAAAGAAAAAAAAGGCAGAAGGGGCTCCAACAGCAATTTATCTTGGCACCAACAACAGGAACTCGTTTGCCTTGATTGTAGAAAGGGAGGCCCTGTGTTATTTTTACAGTATCTTTCTGAGAACACAGAATATGTGACCACTTCTTCACCCAGCCATGGCTGCCTTTATCTGTTTTAACATTGAGATCTCAGTTGAGATCTCACTTAGCCAGGGCGAGTTCATTGTCCATTTTGTCTGTTGGCCAGGAGCGTACATTAACAGATAGAATACTTACTCTACATGGCCAGGTTATAAAGCACATTTACAAAAGTCTACCCACCTTACCAGGCCCTAAATTTCCAAAAGCAACTATGGGAAAATGAAGAATTACTAAGAGAAATGAGAAGGGATGCTAATGAAAAATGGCTAAAGAGTATTTGGCCCTGGGTCTAGGGTAGCACTAAAGCTTTTGGGGGCAGGGAATACCATACAAGTTCTCAACTCCAAACCTATCATCCCTATTTGAGACTTCATTCCAGAGATGCTTCAATATGTTGAATTAAGAAAATGCAAG
>CM052437.1:32101848-32195819 GCA_028533085.1 Varecia variegata
ACACCATTTTTTAACATTCCATTAGAAGATTTTATTGAAGTTTATTAAAGTTTTGGAGACTCTGGGAATTTATTGTAAGGATATACTTGCATACATATATGCCAAGTTATTCATTACAGCATTGTTTGTAATGAACAGCAAAGATTGGAAACAACCCAAGTGCCCATCAGTAGAGGAATGGTTAAATAAACTATGGCATAGCCTGCAGGGTAATGCTATGCAGCTGTTGAAAGAATGAGGAAGCTCTCTTAGTATTGATATAAAAGATCTCCAAGGTATGTTGTTAGAAGAAAAAGCAAGATGCAGATCAGGGGATACAATATTTCACTTCTATGTAAGGAAGGGGAAGAGAGAAATACAAGAATTTCTTGTACTTGCATGAAAAAACACTGGAAAGATACATAGAGAAACCAATATAAATAGCTCTCTCTACTTATGAGGGTGAGTCTGGGGGGAGACCTGGGTGGAAGGGGTGGGGTGGGAGAGAGACTTTTTACTCCAACTTTTTATAATAGTCCCCCCCATCCTTGAGGCATATGTTCCAAGACCCCCAGTGGATGCCCAAAACTGCAGATGATACTGAACCCTATATAGACTATGTTTTTTTCTGTACATACACACCTATGAATAGGTTTAATTTATAAATCAGGCACAGTAAGAGATTAGCAATGAAGACTAATAATAAAATGGAACAATTATAACAATATGCTGTAATAAAAGTTATGTGAATGTGGCCTCTCTCTCAAAATATCTTACTATACTATAGATCTTAGCAACCTCAATACATGATTTTTTTTTCTTTCCTTTAGAACTCTCACCTTTTCACTTAAAGAAACCACTTTCTGGCTTCTCTTTGGCGTATCCCAATTGCCAGCATCACTACTTTTCTCCTTTGGGGCCATTATTAAGGGTTCCTTGAACACGAGCACTGTGATACAGTGGCGATCAATAATCTAATAACCCAGAGGGCTACTCAGTGACAAATGGGTGAGTAGGCTGTGCTGGACAAGGGGATGATTCATGTCCCGAGTGGGAAGGAGCAGGGTGGCAGGAGATTTCATCATGCTACTCGAAACAGCTCACAATTTAAAACTTATGAATTATTTCTGGAATATTCCATTGAATATTTTCAGACCTTGGTTGACCACAGGTAACTGATTCCATGGATCAGAGGGAACTACTGTATTTCATTTTGATTTGTGAAATGTGCAAGTATATCAGCTGGTTAAATATAAATAAATACTAAAGAGAAAAAAACTCAAGAGAAGTCATTCTGGAGTCATATGGTAACTTCATAAAAGTTTAGCTATTATTAAAACAACCACAAAAAACCTGAACACATCCTCAACCAAAGGCATACTGTTGGTAGGGTTCAAGTTAGGGGCTACAGCAGAAGCCATACTGATTCCCATTTTCGTTTGCTGAGCACCTTATCTGGACTAGGGGTTCCTTTTTGATGCTCTCGTTGTAACCAGTGCATAGCTTTCTTTGTGCTTAAAACATTCCACGGGAATTACCGGGGCATGAGGCAGTCTTTCCCACTAGACTGTGAGTTTTTTTTTTTTTTTTTTTGAGGGCAAGGAGTCTTATCCATTGAGTTTTGTATTCTCAGAGCCTAGCTTGTGCCTGGCACAGAATTGGCACTCAATAAACTGAACTTTCATCCACCTCACTGCTTAAGCCCAAATCCTAGGAGTTGTATTTAATGTCTTTCCCTCATTTACCCCATTAAAAATCAGTCAGTAACATCTTTCCATTCTACCTGCAACATATACCTTAAAACCCACTCCTCATCACCATCTTCAGTGCTACCACCCTAATCCAGACCACTAACATCTGTAGTCTGAGCCATCTGCCTTCTGATCCTCTCTCACTGCCCCGGGAATGCATTCTCCATATGCAGCTGGGGTGAAATTAAATCATGTCGCATCCCTGCTTCAATGGCTTCCTATTACAATTAGAATAAAATTCAAACTCTACCCTGAACATCAAAGCACTGTGTGATCTATCCCACCAATCCGCTTCTTTGATTTTAACTCCTACCACCACTCCTCGCTTCTGCCACGCCATACAGACCTCCCTTCTATGCACATCTGCTTTGCCTGCTCCTGTCTCAGGGTCTCTGTTTGCTTCCCTTTGCCCGAAATGCTCTTCCCTTATTTTTGTATGGTTGACCCCTTCTAATCATCGATGCTCAAACCCATGACCTCAGTGTGGATCCCATGACCACTCCAGTTATATTATTGTTCTATTCTATTTGTAGCTATATTGACTATATAGATTAAAATCTTTATTTGTTGGTTTGTGCTTGTTGTCTCCTACCATCCAAGTAAGTTTTATGAAGTCTCTTGTTCATCTCTGTATGCCCAGTGCCTACAACAGGGCTGGGTGCATAATGGCTCTAAAAAGCTTTTGTTGAGCAAATAAAGGCCATTAAAATTAAACATGGATAGAATATTTATTTCATTTCTTCAGAGACTTTTTTATGTGACTAATTATAAAGGTAATAAACAATTATAAAAAGAAATGATGATGTCATGATTGGCTTTTGAAGAAACATTGTAGAAAGTAGGCTAAGAGAGTTAATTGAGGGAATAATTGGGATAATATGACTCTACAAAAAAATGGAAACTTATGTCATAAACCAATCTACGGAACAGGCAGGTCCAGCCACTATGTTAGGTAGAAGGCATATAAAGATGGCCAGACATTGGGTTTTTTTTTTTGAGACAGAGTCTCGCTCTATTGTCCAGGCTAGAGTGCTGTGGCGTCAGCCTAGCTCACAGCAACCTCAAACTCCTGGGCTCAAGCAATCCTTCTGTCTCAGCCTCCCAAGTAGCTGGGACTACAGGCATGTGCCACCATGCCCAGATAATTTTTCTATATATTTTTAGTTGTCCAGTTAATTTCTTTCTATTTTTTAGTAGAGAGGGGGTTTCGCTCTTGCTCAGGCTCGTCTCCAACTCCTGAGCTCAAACAATCCTCCCACCTCGGCCTCCCAGAGTGCTAGGATTACAGGCATGAGCCACCGCTCCCGGCAAGACATTGGTTTTTTACTCAGGGCCCTCAAAGTCTATCAGGAGATACAGATTTGTAATCACAAGATCTAATATCTACATAGTATAAATCATGTTTCACATTTATAATTACTTTATTTGATCACCAGAGTCCTATGAGGTAAGGTATTATTATAGTTGTTTTTAATTACAATTTTACAAGTGAAATAACTGAGGCTCAGAGAGGTTATGTGACTTGCCTTGGATGACACAGTGAATCATGAATGAGATTTTTAATTTAAACTCAGATCTTCTGACTCAGCTCTCCTGTTACGTTTCACCACCCTGTTTATTTAGTGTGATAAATGTATGTGCAACATGCCACTGGAGGTTAGGTGTAACAGAGAGAATGACTTATTTTTATTGGAGAGGTCTGGGAAGGCTTCACCAATGAAAAGTCATTTAAATGGGGCTGTGAAAGATGAAGAGTTTTCAGGTGCAGGAAGAGGCACATTGCAGGCAAAGATTTGACGAAAGTCACAGAAAGATGAGAATGAATAGCATACTCCATGTGGTGACGAGCAGAGAATTCCAGAGGGGGAGGTTGGGGCAATCCTGTGAAAGAGTCAGACCTGGGCTTTCAAAAGAAAATTAGTGTGGCAGATTGGTGGATGAACTGGAGCATGAAGAAACAAGTTAAGAGTTTTTTTGCAATCATGCAAGTGAGATAAGCGTCTAAATGAGAATAGTGAAAATGGAAAGGAGCCATTAAAAAGTGTATGTGTGAGTCAGAATCACTTGTTGACCTTGAGAGGTGAAAGAGAGGGAGAAGAAAAGATTATTTTAGAAAATTTGGTAGATGATTACCTCGACCAAATTAGAGAGTACAGAAAAACTGGTTTGCAAAGGAAATGGTAGGGGGGAGATGGGCATTTTCTTGTATTAAGATAAAGCATTTACCATTAGTCATGTTTGGTCTGAGATACCTGTTTGTAACATCCAGGTAGATATGTCAAGCAGGTAGCTAAAAACGTGGGTCTAGACTTTGAACGCAAGGTTGAAGCTGGGGATCTAGATTTTAGAGTCATCAAAATGCAAGTTGTATTAAAATTTCTACTGCAAAGGAGCACAAGGAAATTTTTGGGGGGTGATAGAACTGTTCTACTTCTTGATTATGATAGTGGTTACAGGGCATATATGGATCAAAACAGATCAAACTGGTACACTTAAAATGAGTATATTTTATTGAATCTTAAATCCCTTAAAAAAATTCCACTAGAAATAGAAGCGAACTGCCTTGTATAGCATAGTAGGTACTAAACAGTTAAAAAATTGTTAATCAATTGTTTTAGAAAACAGAAGAAAATGGGGAATTGTGCTACACACATCAGTTAAAAACAAGTGATTGGCAGCAGAAAAAGCTACCATGATTTTAGTTCTTTCAGAAGCCACTGGTAGATGTACCCGTTTATTGGCCATTTGGGGAGTTCTCCATTCAAAAACTTATTCCCCCCTCAAACCACCCATCTCCATCCTCAGCACACCCTTCCTCAGCCCATGCCTCCCAACCCAGTACCACATGGGCTGACTTCCCCATTTGGAGTAGCTGAGACAATAAAGGTACTTGAAGAATATAATATGACTCATTGCTGAACAAGAAATCTTTCCTTATTGATTGATTTTAGGCTTATGGCCAATTTGGCCTCCTCATTTGGCACAATTCCCTCAGCATCTCTTCTGAATTGTCCTTTCAGTGCTCAGCTTAAAATCTACTTTGTACAAGAAACCATTTTTAATTTGACAGAAAGAGGTGAAATCTGATACCTATATTCAGCTACAAGTAGGGACAAATCCACTATGAGTATACAATCACCGAATTTATATATTTATGTTGGAATCTCAGCTCTGTCATTTACTAAGTCTTTGTGACCTTGAAGAAAATGGGGATAATGAAACCTATCTTGCAGGACGGTATGAATTAAGTCAGAGAGCATATGTGGAAATGCCAAGAGTGGCATTGAGTAAGTGCTTAATAAATGGCAGGTTTCTTGTCAAACCTGACTATGCTTTCCGAATTATTTAGTCTAAAAGTTTCTTGAAAGTAAAAGCACTCTTCCTTGTGCTTTGTACTCTCACCCTAACTAATACAATGCTATATATCCTCAGAAGACATTGTGCAATGATGTTTAGGAAGCTAGGTGGCCAAGGATAAAGTTGAAAGAGATTTATGCAATAAATAGGTAGATGAGAAGAGAATGTTCTCAGGAGATGAGAAAAAGAAATTTGATTCAGAGGTGGTGGCAAAGGTCTTTTTATATTTCCTCTTTCCATCCATTTACAATTTTCTTTTGCCAAAGAGAGGGGACAGAAGGTCTCATTTTGATGAGTGTGGAGCTGCAAGACCATGTGCCAATACACCTGGTATTGATTCATGCCAGCTGGGAGAGGAGCTTGGCTTCTCACTGTTTTACTACTGTGGTTTCCTGGGCTGGGCAGCTTGGTGCTTAATAATGATAAAAACCATAATAACACTTCATAATTACGTACTGCCCTTTGCCAGAACTTGGATTTAATTACAATGACTATGACGGAACTGGCAACATCTCACTCCTTATTGGGGTGCAATACCCAAGGGCCTGGAAAACAAAGTGAAGTGGCAACTGCAATCTTCTCCTGCAGGGCCTACCCTGGCAATTCACCCAGAGTTCTCTGGGTTTGAAGCTCATCGTCAGAAACAAAGAGTACTTTTAAATTGCCCACAGGTACTTGGCACTGTCAAGTAAAGTAGTATTTATGAAGCAACTATTGCCACGCATGGGGCAGAGCATTATGGAATCCCAGGCCTGAAAGGGACCAAAAAAAAAGTGATCCCATTCATAATTCTGTCCCTTGCCTAGAGGCACCACTGCCACTACACTCAAATAGGTGTGTTCACCCACCTTCCCATTCTGATTTGTGCTGGAGATGCTTTTGTGTTAGCCTGTTTCAGGTATCAGTGGACTCATCAATTGATTTAACACTCATTTTGTGAGCACCTACTGTAAGCCAAGGGACTGTGGTGGTACGAAGATGTATAAGATATGATCCCTGACCTCAAATAGCTTATCATCTACTTGGGGGATTTGTATTCAGGCAGCTGTAATATAAAAATATAAAGATGGAGGAGAGTCCTGTCCTCCATGGGAAAAGATCAGGGCAATCTCCTCTTGGAGAATAAGAAGAAAGAATGAGAAGGAAGAGGCAGGGGACTGCAGTGAAGAGCTGAGCAACAACTTCAGGAGGTTCTTATAAGTTTCCCTATTTTATTGCCTTCATAACACTTATCACCTCCTGAATTATCTTGTGTATTTATTAATTTACTCATATAACATTTGTCTCACCTCACTCAGGAAGCTTGCCAGTTTTGTTCACCACTATGTCCTGAGCATCTCAAACAATGCCTGGCACAGAGTACGGTGCTCAGTAAACATTGGCCTAATGTATAAATGATGCAGGCGAGGCAGTAGCAGTAGAAATGGAAAGGTGAGGCCATTTAGTAAATATAATCAACACATCTGCTTAGAAGAGGTAGGGAGATGTCAGAGCAGTGAGGAAGTGGCATGGCGAATTACTCCTAAGTTCCTGGCTTGGACAAATGCGTGGATGGCGGTATTGTCAAGGAAGGTAAGGAACAGAGGAGAAGGAGCAGGTTTTATGGACCTGGATGGGTGTATCAGTTCCTACCTGGACACTTCAGGTTGGCATACAAGTGCAGATGTCCAAAAGGCACTTGTATATGCAGAGATAGACCTCATCAAATGTACATTCAGCTGTTGGGCCGTCAGAATGGTTAGATTACCTAGTGTGCAGCAGAACGACTGTGTGCCCCTGAATAAAAGGACTGAAGATCAGATCCTAGGACTCTATTAATAGAGTCAACAGAGAACAGATTTAGAAAGATTAACCGAGGAGAAGACCATATGAGGGTTTACGGTGACAGAGAAAATGGGGTAAGGGGTGCGTTGGGGAGGAGAAAAGCTTCAAGTCCACAACAGATCAAGTAAAAAGTGACCCTTGAACTTGGTCAAATGGATGTCACTGGTAGCCTTAGGAGGAGCATTAGCAGACTAGCAGGGAGAATAATTTAGCCTGTATACGAGGCATGAATTGAAATAAAGGATCAAAGCTAGACAGGGTCTCACAGGCATGGTTTTTGGTTTATGTTATTTAAGTTTGGAGGCGCTAGAACACGATCATGGGGATGTTCAACACTTAGGAAGTGACCAGTAAATTTATGAATGACAAGGTTTCTAAAAGGCCAGATGGAAACAGCCCTGCAGGCGTCACCGTCCTTGAACTGTGCTTCTCTTCTACCCTTTCAGTCATTTCTAGGCGGGGGCCCTTCCATATAAAGCGCAGGCCAAACGTGGGAGACAAAACACCCTTCCTCAGAATTGTGAGCCATTTTTGTGGCATCTGGGAGTGGGGACGGAAATACTTGAATTAAACGAGGTTCTCGGGTTCCCGTGGATCTTGGAACTCGGTAACTGGGTGGCTCTATGCTGAAGGGCGCCAGGCAGACTCATTCACATTTTCCTACCCGGAGCTCACGCCCTCCATTCAGCATTTTCCTCCCCTTCTTCCTAAAACAGTTGAAACCAGCGACAAAGCTTTCTCCCTTCTCCCACCTCAGGCTGACCTTCCAACCCCAAACCCACCGCTGGCCCTTCTCCGACCACGTGATTCCCCTAGCCACCGTGACTCGCCGCCGCCGCCCCCTCCTCTCGGGCCGCAGCCCGCTTTACCCCGCCCCTCAGACCCACGTGACCACCTCTCTCCCACCTGACTGGCTCCTCCCTTTCCCCCACGCCGGACCCGGCCGCCGTCGCAGCTGCCCGACTCCAAAATGGCAGCCGCGCACAGCGCGCACCCAAGCGGCCCGACCTCCCTGACTCCCGGGCCGCCCTCCTCTCGCTCGCTACCTCCCTCCTTCGGCCTTCACCTACACGCCTCCGGATTGGCCGCTAGGAATCCCGCCCCTCCAAAGCCCCGCCTGCTATTGGTCACGGTAGGCTGCTCTTCAGAGAGGCGTGCCCCCGCCCGCTCCCAGTCCCCCGCCCGGGGAGGTATTTTCCATTCCGGTGGGGGTTGGGGGGAGGGGGGAGGGGAAGAGTGTGAAGAGGGGGAGGTGGCCGGGGAAGGGGGTGGGGGCCTAGCGGGGGCATCCGGCGGAGCTGGGGTCCCCGGGCTCCGTCCGGAGGAAGAGCGGCTGCGCTCGCTGAGCAGTCGGAGGGGACGGGACACCAGAGGGCAGGCGGACTAGCCCTGTCGGTGACTGTGCCGTCCGGGCCCGTCCTGCCTGGCCGCAGGTGCCCTGCATGAGGCCGCCCTGCGCGCCTGGACCGGTGAGTGTCCCCGCAGTCGCGCCCGGCCCGCCGCCTGCTCCCTGTCCCCTGCGCCGCCGTTAGCGGCCGCCTCTCCGTGTCCCGGTGCCGGCGCTGGGCGCAGTCCGCCCCCGGCTGTCGCCCCCGCACCCCGGCTGAGGCAGCGCCGGCCCTCGGGCCGGGATGGGCCGGCCGAGAAGAGAACGGCGAGCCCGGGCCCTGAGCCCGGTGCAGACCGCGCTGCACGTAGTGGGAGCTTGCTCCTAGTAGGCTCTCGATGCTTTTCTGTGGGATTGCTTTTCTGGCTGGAGGAACGTGAGGTACCTCAGGGGAAGAGGGTCGTCCCGGGATAGTAGGAGGGCATTCGTGATCCAGATCATGGTGAGTCGAGGGGAGGCCACCGGAGACTGAACCAATTAGTAGGCTGCAGGGAAGGGGGCACCGGCCAAGTCACTTGGGGTTCCAAAGGCCGCATCTGGGGGTCCTCAAGGTCGAAGAGTAAAGGGCCACTGGGGAATGAGAGAGGGAACCGGGGAGCGTGGATGGGGGAAGTGAAAGGAGCACCTCGGGAGGTTTAACTCGAGATGGTAAGGGATGCGGAGGCGGGCGCAGGAAGACCCCTCTGCAACTGTTTGGGCTCCAGATACTCTTTGGTGCTGGGGTCTGAAGCTGAAGCAGAGTGACTTTGTGGAGAGGGAGTTGTATTTAAAGAAGGAAGCTAAAAAGCAGTGTAAGTACATCTTGGTTTGGTTCTGAACTTTGAAAGGCTTGGGAGATTGGGGTCACAGGAGGTTTTGACATTTTCTTTTGGCATTCCAACCAAAAGGTGCCTGGCTGCTGGATTTGGTTAGTTATCCTTTACTTAAAAATGTATGTATATGCTTGATGGTATTTTATCACTTAGTTTTGCAGAGAATTCTCGTAACTACACCTTAAAATTCTTGTAGCAACCTCTCCACCTATACCCGTGGCTTGCTTCTTCTGAATTTAACATTTAGACTGTACTATTATTTACCACTGACTTTTATTTTAGAAGATTAGTAATTCACGTGCTTTCTTGTTTCTTTACAAGATCATGCAAAATTGAACTACAAATTTTATAGAAGGTTTAAAATATTTTAACTTTAAATTTGCGTTGGGAAGAAGATGGTAAGCTAGCAGTTCTAGATAGCAATACTAAAATCAGGTTGAGTTTTCTAACAGTTGGTAATCTTAGTGTCAGATGTTTAATTTTAATAATCTTGCATTTAGGTCGGGAACATAGAAAAGGCAGTGGCAATCCACAGAGTCCACAGAACCACTGTGGAGGTTCTCCATTTCACTGAATAGAGTAAGCTAAGAATTGCACAGCTAGATCTTTAATCTTTTTAATATTTTCTTAATCATATATATGTTACTGATTTTTTACATTTGCAGAGTACTTAAAATTTACAAAATCAAAGTTGTTTGATTAGGGGAGTACTCAGACATACCTTAGAAAAATTCGTAGGTTGTATTTTGCACTTTATCATAGAAAACATTTCTGCAAAAAGGTTAATATTTTCAGTTGGTACCTTCTTAGTTTGAACAACTAATGGATAATTATATATTTTTTCTCCCTATTGTCCTTGAATTTTACTATTATTTGTCCTTAGGGAGAATGTACTGGCATGCAAAACAGTAGCCTAAAATATTGAAACCTAACACCTTTTAACATTATAATGGCTTCTACTTTATTCACCTTGCTAATGTTCTATGGCAAGCCGGTGGTCGGGAAAGCTTTCCCCTCTCACCTTTGTTTAAATTGGGTTGTTTTCTCCTTTTGTAGAACTAAGGAAAAATAACACTTACTGGCTGTGAAGTAATGGTAATAACTAAGAATGAGAATGGGAAGCTTGGAAAAAAGATGTTTGTGTATGAGTCACATTTCTTTTAGAGCTGGAAGAGTAGACTGTGGAGATGATTATTTTGTAGATGAGGAAACCAAGGCCCAGAGGAGTTAAAGGGACTACATTGCTAGCTGGTAGTGGAGCCAGGATTGGTGGGCAGGTCTCTGGACTCCAGTCTAGAGTTTTTTCTGCTTTATCACATTCACATTGTTTATTTCTAAAACATTCTAGTGCCAACTATAAATGGTTTTTGGATTATTTGTGATACCATTCCTTTCTAAGAATGGAGAATTTTGAGTTGACTACTTCATACATGAAATGATGTGAAGCTGGGTGAGCTTTTATTTAAAAGTTTAAAACAATCTGCTGCATTGCTAGTGGAAGGGCTGATAGTTCCCTGTCATTCGAAAGAGACAAACTGTCATCTAGATTAAAATATGAGATGAATGTCTTAAAGTTGGCTAGGATTCTATAATTTTTATGCTAAAAATTAATTGCTTTAAAGATTTTCAGAATTCAAGAGGCTCTTACATTTTCGAAGTAAATTATATGAAAATTATTATTTTCAGTTATTGTGGGGGTTTTGTTATATTAAAATGGATTTAGTACCTTTAAAAAGAGCAGTGGTAGAATTACATGGTAATAATGGAAACATAATTTCTATAATAATTATAATAGAGAAAGACAGGATTTACATCTTAGCCACTTAACATGGTCTCAGGCAAGTGATTTGACCACTGTGTACCTGGGTTTACTCATTTATAAAGTGAATGTATTAAAAATCTACCTCATAGCATAGTGGTAAGGATTAACTATGCCTAGGACATAGTAAGGGCACAACAAATATTAGACATTATTCTTTATGGTTCATTAGGTATAAGTAGGCACTTGTATGCCCATTTGTTTCCGTGCTGTTAACGCAGTCACTTTCAGGCTATAAAAAATTCCTAGATAAATGCACGATCAAATAATAGTCTGCCTTAAAGAACACTTAGTACAAATGATGCTCTCATGTTTTGTATTCTCCTTCTGTGTACCTTGGACCTTTTATTAGGTTTGCATATCAAATTAGAGTGAATGTTTCATTTTTCTGAATGTCATTGGGAGATCCTTGTTGCAGTTTTATTATTCTAGAACCGAAATGTTAACAATTGGTTTGCGAGTATTCTAGTGAAAATACAGTGAGTTCTGTAGGCCTACTGGGTAAGCTTAGGTGAGGAAGTCAGGAATTTGTAATGTGTCTTATCGATTACAATTCTTTTCTGCCAATGGAACCGTGGAACTCATTGAACCTTGTTTTCTATTAAGTGAATGTTTTGATGACTTCATTCATTAAGCCATTAGGTTGTAGTGATAAAATTTGTGTAACTCCAATTTTATAACATACGGTTCTTTTTAATTTGTGGTAACCCAGGTCCAACTAGTGTCATGACCATGTGCTTTAGAAAAGATTTTTGATGGTGACAGTTTGAGTCATTAGCTATCTCAGAGTCCTTGTTAATGATGTATAACCTAAAGAATGGTGGATTTCTCTTGGTGATATTTCTATGGTTCTACCTTCTCTGGTTCTTCTATTGCTTTTATAGTAGCTCTTCTTCTGTTTATAGTCCTCTTAACTTTGATTCTCAAGCATCTTTGTGGTCTTCCTTCTCGTAACATCTTTGCCTCCTGTCACAACATGTAACTTCTTATCTGTCAGGCAAGAGCTTACTTTTTTTATGACTCTTTTTTTAACATTAAATTAGTTTTAAAATGTATTCACATAATATCTTTTAATTGCCCTTATTTTTATAGTTTTGTTGAAATAAGTCCATTTTACAGGTTAAGGATTAAAATCAGAAACAAGTAATAGCTCAAAAGCCTGTTCATTATGCCAGTAGTAGTCTTGGTATTGTTTTAGATCTTAGGCAGCCATGCTGTCATTGGTACTTCTGATGATAAATACATTGGTTAAGTCTTTAGTCCAAAGTGGTGCTAGCAGGGCTAACAGGGTTACATCCAGCCATCACAAATTTCCAGGGTTATATTTTTCTTTCACTGATATACAGAATTTTAGTGTTTAAGAAGTGACTAACTCCTAATCTTCTTTTGATTATTATAAGAAATTATCACAATTTAGTGGATTCATGACATGCTTTTAGGAATTTTGTAGAACCTAGAGATTCAGATCCTTTCTTTAGGTCTATTACATAATTTAATTATGTAAATAAATTATTTCATTAGTTTTAGAAGGCATTAGAAATACCATGTCATATTAAAATATAACCAACCATTGCTCATTTTTTCATTAAGTTGAAGTTTTCTTTATATATTTAAAAATAATTATGGCATTGTGTATGGGCTGCTACTTACATAGAAACTTCGTGGGTATGTTGACGGAAAAGATGCCAAACTGTGTAAAATAATTTTAAAGAGATTTATTGTGAGCCAAATTTGAGGACCATGACCCAGAGCCATCCTCAAGAAGCCTTGAGCAAGTGGACTTGCTGTGGTTGGGCTACAGTTTGGTTTTATATATTTCAGGGAGACAGGGGTTACGGGTAAAGTCATAAATCAATAAATGGAAGGCATACATTGGTTTGGCCTGAAAAGGTGGGCCATCTCAAAGGGGAGGGGACGCTTACAAGTTATTAGGTGGGTTTAAAGATTCTTTGGCCTGTAATCGGTTAAAGACATGAAGCTTTGTGTAAAGGCTTGGAATGTTTTAAGATAAGGAGGTCTGTTAATTAGAGACAAGCCACTGGACACGTATTTGTTGTGTAAATTGAGGACCTACAGGCTTGTCTTGCATACCCTTAGGCCTGTTAATGTGTTACAAAGGATATCTCCAAGAAGGAAGGGGGGCATGATGTGGCTTGTCTGACCTCCCTCCTCCCAGCAGGCAACTTAGTTTTAGGGTATCTCTTGGCCAGGAGGGGGTCCATTCAGTCAGCTGGTGGGGGTGGGGTGGGGCGGGCTTAAGATTTTATTTTAGTTAACAGGTACAAGGATGGAGTAGATGTAGACCATGCAGATTACTTTTGTAGTTTCAATATAGTTGTTAGAGAATGAAAGAGGGAAAATATGAATTATTTGCCTTGTCTAACTTAATATAATTCTTCATCTGAGTTAGCCAACTATCCTACTTCTGGAGGGGTGGGGAGAAGGATTTTTGAATCTGGTTAGAGCAGAAATAATCTTGAAAGGGTAATTGGGTGGGATTGTTGACTCAAGTTAATGTTGGGGATATTTGCATCTGAGTAAACTGAAGATTAGTTGCCTGCCTTAACTTGACACATAGGTGAAAAATTGTAAGGAATGATTTTAGAGTGACCATGCTGTATTATGAAACACAATATAGCAAGAATATGTTTTCACAGGTTCTTATGTGCTGTTTAACACCAAAATTAAATTTACGTTTACTTTGATGAGTTATCATACAGTAATCTTTTATCAAAGCTAATAAGAAGCAGTGATGAAGATAATTTTTTAAAAAGTATATTTGAAATGGACTTATCTGCTCTAGGATTGTCTTAAAATAATGACTTCCTTATTTTATTTGAAGACTACCATAAAGAGGAACAATGTCCAGTCTCCCTATTTTTGAGCAGGATTCTTGAGTTAGAGGTGATAATCAACTATTGATATACTATATTTCAAGTGATTTAAAAAGGTAGATGTTCATTTAAATAATATATGGAAAATGGAACAGTGGGAAATAGAATGATGACGTGGAAATGATATGGACACTGAACTTTAGAACTGTATATATATATATAATATATATATATTTTATATATATATATATATATATATAGTAGGTAGTTGGAGGGAGGGGAATTGGGATAAGAATTGGAGGTTGGATAGAGAAAAGTGTTAAGGAAAACTAGGATTTTATAGTAGTTTAGTCCTGGTGTAAGTCCTGAGTCCCACAGATTGGCATGCCTTTGTTTCAGGATGTAATATTATGATGTACTGTATATATTTTGGTTTTGGTTCATGGTTCCTGGCTCACATATTTGTAAGCCTTGTTATTTCCTAAGTGACTAGAGCAATAAGGATATCTTTTGTTAAAGTGTTTGGCCTTTTGTCCTTGGGACAAAAGCTGCTCAAGAACAGCTTCACAGAGATGAAGGTGCATGATAGTCTTGTTATTTACAGCAAGCCCTTTCAAACACACCTCAACATATGTTAATAAGGCAATTTTTGGAAAGTCCCTGGATAACCACTAGATTGGGGGGTAGGGGGTTGGTCTGCAGGGGAGCCAGCCTTGTGCTCTGGGGGTTAGAACTTTCAGTCCCATCCCCAACCTTAGAGGAAGAGATGGGCTAAAGGTTAAGTTGATGACCAGTGGTTTAATCAGTCATGCCTATATAGCAAAACTTCTATAAAAACCCGAAAGGGACGAGGTTCAGGGAGCTTCAGGATAGCCAAATATGTGGAGGCTTCCAGGAAGGTGAACCAGAACATATCCACATGCTGGGAGGATAGCACATTCCACGGGGACAGAAGATGCTGTGCCCTGGACCCTTCCAGGCCTCACCCTACGTATCTCTTTATCTGGCTGTTTTATTCATATCCTTTAAAATATCCTTTGTAATAAACTGGTAAAAGTGTGTTTAAACACTTGTAAGTACTTTAAAAAAAATACTTTTAAGTTACCTTTTAAACACCTTTATGTGTTTTAAAAGTGTTTCCCTGAGCTCTGTGAGCTGCTCTAGCATATTAAACCCAAGGATGGGGTTGTGGGAACTCAATTTATAGCCAGTTGGTCAGAAGCACAGGTAAAATAACCTGGAGTTTGGGTTTGGCATCAGAAGTGGGGCTCAGCCTTGTGGGACTGAATTCTTAACCTGTGTGATCTGACTCCAGGTTGATGGTGTCAGAATTGGCTTGAATTAGACGGTATCCTGCTCATATCCACTGCAGAACTGATGGCATGCTTTCTGGTGGGGAAAAATCCCCATACATTTTGAGGTCACAGATACTTTCTATGTTGATTGTTGAGTGAGAGTATAGGAGAAACTCAGTTTGATTTTTTTTTTCCTGTATGTTACCAGATAGGAAAACTTCTGAAAAATATTCTGTAGCTAAAGGATAAACTCACTAAACATTAAATATAACCTGTAAGGAGAAGTCCACGTACTTTCCTAAGTGCTAAAATACGCATGTGGCCAAAGGGGAGCTGGTTTATCTAATTATTTGTTCAGTTTTTGACTTTGGCTATTTACATGAGAACAGCAGTCTAACCCCCTGCCCTTCATATGATCAGTACTAGGACCAGTTTTATTTAACATTTTTATAAATGATTTAAAAGTCAGACTGGCAGTGAAAGTTGCCAGATTTGCAGCTGCCTCCATGTGCTGTTCCAGGTAGTTAAACGCCAAGCCAACAAGGAGAAGCTACAGGAATATCCTTTGATGAGTTTTCATGTGGCACAGATCAAGATAATGCATTTAGGAGAAGATATTCCAAATTGTATTTATAGGACCTGAGTTGTGACCCAGGAAGGGGATCCAGAAGTATGTAGATGACTTCCTTGAAGGCATTTATTGTAGCTGCTGCTGGTCCAGAAATCCAAGAATATATTGAGCATTGTTGGATATGGTTCTGAAAACAAAAGTGATATTACATAAAAATAATAAAGTGGTTACCATATTATGACTGTTTATTATGTTCCAGGCTAAGTGATTTACAGCCATTCTTTCATTTAATTCTGTTAATTCAGAAAGGTAGGTGACATTATCCAATTTTATAGAAGCGGAAGTTTGACTCAGGAAGGTTTAGTGACCTTCCCAAGTCAGCTAAGATGTGGTGGAGTTGGGACTAAGACTCTAGCCTTTTTATTGTTAATCCTGAACATCCCAAGATATTAGCTGGCATCACTTAAAACTTGAAATAGTTTGATTTAGGGCTTAGGAAGTGCTCTTTTACTCCTTGCCGTGGTCTGCTTTGATACTTTGAGAGGATTTAGAGACATTTCTTAAATTCTTGATTTTTAAGGAAAGCTAGGAATATTTTGGTGTATAATTTTATCCTTCAAGAAGATTGGTAAGTCACCTCTAGCTACCCATAAGACATTCCTCCTCTTGACTTTCTAAAATGCTGAATCATTAGTGGTTATTAATAAAGGTAACACTAGTTAACAAGGAAAATATTGTTCAGTAGAAAAGTCATGAGAGTAGGAATCCAGAGACCTGGATTGTTCTAAATCGTATAAAATAGTTATGTGAAAAACGTCAGGATAGCACTGAAACAAGCATCGTAACATTGTTCTTGCTCTGGGAGTAGAGGAAGGCTTAGATATGTCTTGAGACATGAGCAGTTGAAGAGGGTTTTGGAGTTCTAGGCAAAGGGAATAGCAGTATATTGGATGAATTACTGAACCATACTGAACTGCAGTTTTCCTCAAAATTGAGATAAAATATAAGAAAGTACTAACGGCAGCATTTGATTTTGGAATCCCCAAAAATGAGGTTGTAAAGGACCAAATAAGTAATATATGTGAAAATGCTTTGTAAATTTTAAATGCTCTACAAATGAGAGTGTTAGAGGACTACTGATGTTTTTGTGAAGGGTGGACGAAGAGGGTGCAGTGAAAACTTAGGTGGCAAGAGGAGCAAAGAACGTAGACCAGAAGTGGGGAAGGGAGGTGTTAAAGGTGAAAGAGAAGAAAAGAATAAATGTGAAGAAAATTGCATTTTATTAATAGTTTTCTTTGTGCCTGTCAGTCAAAAGGTAGGTAATAAATCTGTAACTGAAGAATTTTAACATTAATTTACTGTAAGGAAGAAGCACAGCAGGTAGTTGAAACGTTTTTTTCACTTTTCCATTTAGTTTACACTGACCATGTTAATAAGGCTATGAAAATAAGCTAATTGAGAGTTGGCTGTATTGTCTGATTGTTTCTTCACTCATTATTTCTGTACAGGTTTAGCTAATGGCTTTAAATAGTATAAGGGTGCTCATAAAAATAAAATAAGCTGGACTGAGTTACTATTTATTCTAGATTATTAGAAATGAAAGGGCATAGAGTGTTTAAGGAGAAGGGTGATGTTTGATCTTTCTAAATGGGTGTCAAAGAAAATTAAGAAATCACACTAGGACCAAGGCAGAAGGAAACAAATTGTGAAGGGGTTTGGATTTTTATTTAGTTTCATAGGTGGGGAAGTGACACAGTTTTGTGTTTTAGAAAACTGATCAAAAGGCCGGACATGGTGGCTCATGTCTGTAATCCCAGCATTTTGAGAGGCCAAGGCAGGAGGATCATTTGAGGCCAGGAGCTCAAGACCAGTCTACACAATGTAGCAAGACCCTGTTTTTACAAAAAATAAATTAGCCAGGCATGGTGGCATGCTCCTGTAATCCCAGCTATTTGGGAGGCTGAGATACAGGATTGGTTGAGCCCAGGAGTAAGAAGCTGCAATGAGCTATGATTGCACCACTGCACTCCCAACTTGGGTGGCCGAGTGAGACCTTGTCTAAAAAAAAAAAAAAAAGGAAAAACAAAATTGATCATAGCAGTAATAAAGAGAGCAGTCTGGAGGAAAAAAAGATAGGAGACATTTATTCACCAAATAATTATTGAGCAAATACGGATGTTCCTTGCTTCTTGACTTAAAATGGGGTTATGTCCTGATAAACTCATTGTAAGTTGAAAATATCAAGTTAGAAATGCATTTAATACACCTGACCTACCAAACATCATAACTTAGCCTAACCTACCTTAAACGTGCTCAGAACACTTACATTTGCTTACGATTGGGCAAAATCATCAAACACAAAGCCTATTTTATAATAAAGTGTTGAATATCTTATGTAATTTATTGAATACTATATTGAAAATGACAAATCAAATGGGTACTCAAAGTACAGTTTCTAGTGAATATGTATCACTTTTGTACCATCATAAATTTGAAAAATCCTTAGTTGAACCAAATTGTAAGTCAGGGACTGTCTGTAGCACATATGGCAGGGTGAGTGAATGGGAGGGGAGGAAGTTCTCTCTGGCCTGTAGTAGGAAGATCATAGTCAGAGATGCTATTTAAGGGTCTCACCTAGTTCACAAGAGCACTGATTTCAGAGATATTTAGGAGTTTAAATCCTCCAAACTTAGTGTTTGGAAGTGATGAGAGAAATTGAGGATGAGTCCAGTGTTTTGGGCTTGGCAGTAGAATAGTATGTGCAAGTTCGGTAGAGAGGGAATACTGAGTTTGATTTCAGACAAGTAAATATGATTTTTAGGTAAGTAATGACACCAAGATATCAGTTGGAAATAGGGGCCTGGATCAGGAATGTGGTCAGGTTTATAGATATGATTTGGAAGGCATATAGTTTATAGCTGAAAATCATGAAATTAAATGAGTAATGCCCATAATTTCTAAATGATAATGCATTCAGAGCAGGAAGTAACTACCATTACTGGTACTTAGTTCAGGAGCATAGACATTTTTTAATATTTACCTGTTGCCCACCACCACCTGAAACACTACAGCCTAGCCTTACAAAGAAGATACAAAAATCTTGTTGCCAGAAACCCAGAAATATCTTAGTGTGTTTGAAACATTATACCAATTGGGATTTTCCTTCTTGCTTTCCGCATGCTATCTAGTCATTCAGTACAACACAAGGAATTCTTAGACAAACACACTTCTTATTCCTCTCCTGGAATTACTTTTTAGAATCCCCGATTGCTTGGTTGGGTTGGTGAGCTGGTCTGAACAGCTAAAGCCTGAAGTCTTTTTTCTCCTTCTTTAAAATCTAGTCCAGAGCATCCCTAAGCAGTTAGCTCTTTGCCTCTTTCCCTCCTCCCTCTCTAGCCCTTTAGAACTTAAGGGAAAAGTTAAAACAGCTTGAAAGAACCATGAAGAGGCTGTAATCTTTTCAGTTCTCTTCCAAAGGTTCTACTCTTTAAGCTAGGGGATGGAGTTGGTGAGTCATTAAGATGAGATGTCCAATTTCACTAAAATAAATACATCTATTAGGAGCAAGATCTTCAAGTGCTGAAGGGAATTTGGAAAGAATCTTGAGTTAGGTGGTTTAGCACTTAGTGGAAAAGATGAGTTTTGGGTTCAGTTTTAAAGGAGGTAGAAAGACAAGGCTTCAGTGAAAAGTAGGAATAACACTATTAAGAAGTGGGAAAAACTGTACCAAGAAATAGAACATTAAGGAAGAAAAAGCAAAGGAACTGGTGGATTCCATATCTACAATGCACATTTTGAGTTGGGATTAGTGAAAAATTAAGGGTAGTTGGACGATTGAAGACTAAAGTTGGAATTGGAACTTCTCAAAGCACGCAGATAGAAAATTGAAGGTGAACAGAAGAGTATTGTAACATAATTTAAATAGCAATTTAGCACTTCAGTAACAACTATTACAGTTTATGATTATTATAACACTGATTGCTTAATTTATATACTAAATCCTTTGTGTCATCTTCTTCTTTTCTTGTTATTTGCCTCTATAATAGTGATTCTCAAGCTTTGCTGAACGTGGGAATTATAAGGGGTTCTTGTTTAAAATACAGATTTCCATCCTCCCACCCTCACTCCCAAATTATGGTTTGGTAAGTTAGGAATAGGGCCCAGGTGATTCTGATACATATGGTCCACAGACCAGACTTTGGGAAATACTGTTCTAGAGGGTGGGCAGAGAGTAAGAAGAGGGAATTTTATTTTTTGGTGGTTTTGCTTTTTTTTTTTTTTTTTTTAAAGTGGAGGTATAATTTACATATAGTGAAATAAACAGATATTAAGTGTACAGTTCCATAATTCTTGACAATTAATATTTCCTTGTAATTCATGATGTCCATCACCCCAGAAAGATCCCCTGTGCCCCCTTCCTATTTAGTCTTTGCTCTCTCTCCCTTGCCATACCTGTAACCACTGTTCTGATTTCTTTCATTATGAGATTAACTTTGGTCTAGAATTTAATATAAATGGAATTATGCAGTATGTATCTTGTGCGTCTAGCTTCTTTTGATCAGCATGATGTTTTTGAGGTTCATCCACATTATGTGTTATAGTTGTTCCTTTTAGTTGCAGACTAGTATTCCATTATATAGATACTGTTGTGGAAAGGGTTGTTTCCAGTTTTCAACTGTTATGAATAAAGCTGCTGTGAGCATTTTTGTACAAGTCTTTTTGTGACACGTTTTCTTGTCTCTTGGGTTAATACCTGGAAGTGGAATTGCTCACTTATAGGATAGGTTTATATTTAACATTATGAGAAACTTCCAGAACAATTTTCAAGATGATTTTATACTCCCACCAAAGCAATCTATAAGAGTTCTGTTTGGTCTGTATCATTATCAATATTTGGTTTAGTCATCCTACTAGGGTATCTCATTGTGGTTTGAATTTGCATTTTCTGGTGACTATATTGAGTACTTTATTATGTATTTATAGGCCATTTGCATATCTTCCTTTGTGAAATGTTTGTTCAGGACAGCCAGTTGCATATGGTCCTTTGTGAAATGTTTGTTCAAGACAGCCAGTTGCCAAAAAGTGTTTGTCATTTTGCTGTTAAGTTTTAGGATTTGTATATATGTTGGATACAAGTTCTTTGTTAGGTATATGTATTAACAGATTCTTTTCCCAGCCTGTGGCCTCCCTGTTCATTGTCTTGATGGCATCTTTCAATGAGCAAAAGTTTTGAATTTACTGAAGTCTATTTTATCAATATTTCCTTTTTTGTTAGTGTTTTCTGGGTCTAGAATCTTTGTCACCCCACAGTTGTGCAGATATTCTATGTCTTCTTCCAGATGCTTTATAGTGGTAGCTTTTATTTTTAGGTCTATGAACTATCTCAGATTAATTTTTGTGTGTTGGGGTAAGGTCTTGGTTGAGGTTGGGTTCCCCCAACCTCACTCGTTCCAGCATAATTTACTTTCCTTTCTCTATTAATTGCTTGGCACCTTGATCAAAGATTGGTTGACTGAATAAGTGTCAGTCTGTTTTTAGACTCTATTCATCTGTTCGTCTGTCTTTATGCCAACATCACAGTCTTGATTACCATACCTTTAATAAGTCTTGAAATGAAGTAATATGAGTTCTCCAATTTGGTTCTTTTTGAACATTGTTTAGACTTTTCTAGGCAATGTTGATTTTCATGTAAATTTTATAATCAGCTTATCAACATCTACCAAAAAAGCCTTTTGGAATTTTGACTATGGTTGCGTTGAATCTATGAATTGGAAAGAATTGACATCTTAACAATGGAATTTTTCAAGCCATGAATATGGTGTATCTCTATTTAGATCTTTAATTTCTTGAGCAGATACATTTTATGTATCTTGAGTATACATACATAAAATATAAAATGTATTTTATACATTTCAGTGCAAAGGTTTTCTATATAGTTTATTAAATTTTATACCTAAGTATTTTTAGACTACTGTACATGGTATTTTAAATTTTTTGTTTTTCAATGACATCTTTCTAGTATATGGACATATGGTTAATTTTTGTACATTTATTTTGTATCCTGCAGCCTTACAAAGTTTACTTATTAGCTCTAGTAGGTTTGTTTTGTTTTCGGTAGTTTTGCTACCAGAGGATTTTCTACATACATGGGCAACAGTGAGACCCTGTCTTTATGAAAAATAAAAAAATTAACCAGGTGTGGTGGCATGAGCCTATAGTACCAGTTATCGGGAGGCTAAGGCAGGAGGATCGCTTGAGCCCCAGAGTTCAAGGCTACAGTGAGCTATAATCATGCCACTGCAACTCCAGCCTGGGTGACAGAGCAAGACCCTGTCTCTAAAAAGAAAAAGAAAAGAAAAGAAAAAGAAAGAAAGAAAAGAGTTGGAATGCCTCTTTTTTCCATGCTTGTTGCATTGTCCATGATCTCCATGAGAATATTGAATAGCAGTGGTGAGAACAGACTTCCTTTGACCTTGATTTTAGCAAAGGAAAAGTTCAGTCTTTCACCACTGAATATGATGTTAGCTATAGGTTTTTCATAGATTCCTTTATTGGATTGAAGAAATTCTCTTCTATTTCTAGTTTGCTTAGGGTTTTTTTCACAAGTGGATATTTAACTTTCAAGAAAAATTTTTCTGCATCCATTGAGATGGTTATATGATATTTCTCCTTTATTTTGTTGAGATGGTGAATTACATTGCTTGATCTATATGTGATTATTAAACCAACCTTGCATTCTTGAGATAAATGCCACTTGGTGAGATGTGTTATCCTTTTTGTTTTGTTTTGTTTTGTTATTGCTAGATTCAATGAGAGATGTTAGTCTATAGTTTTTTTTTTTTAAATAATGAATTTTTTTGTTTTGGTATCAGAGTTATGCTGGCTTTATATTAGGTTATTAAATATGAAATGCCTTCAAATATTATACCTTTTAATGTATAATACAAGAATTGTAATTGTAATAAAATAGTATACTTCCAATTCGTCCTTTCCATCATTTATGCTTTTGTTGTCATTCATTTTGATTTATGTATTCTTTTTGCTTTGTCAGTAGTTAGTTTTAGAGCAATTAAAAATGAGAAAAATATACTTAATATTTACTCTCATTTTAACCATTTCTTCAGATCATCATTTCTTTGTATAGATTATGTCTAGCATCAAATTTCTTTTGCTTGAAAAACTTCCTCTTGCATTTCTCCTAGTACAAAATTCCTCTCTTATTTTGTTTTCAATTTTGAAAGTTATCATTATAGGTATAGAATTCTAGGTTTTCAGGGTCCCTTCCCCCCCCCACCTTCAGTACCTTAAAGATGTTGTTCTCTATCTTGTTTGAATAGTTTCTGACAAGAATTCTGTGGTAATTCTTGTATTTGTTTCCCCATTTGTAATATATTTTTTTTCCTTTGGCTGCTTTTAAGATTTTTTCTGTATCACTGGTTGTCAGCAACTTTATTATGATAAAACCCCTTGGTGTGGTTTTTTGGAGGTTTATTGAGCTTCATGGATCTGTTGATGTAGTTATCAAATTTGTAAAAATATTTTAGCCATGTGTCTTGAAATTTTTTTTCTTCCCAAGTATCTCTTTTCTCCTCAGACTTCAATCCCACATATGTTCAACCACTTCATATTAACTCACAGGTTACTGAGGTGCTGTCCATTTTTCTTCCAATTTCTTTTTCTTTCCTTCAGTTTGAAAAGTTTCTGTTTCCCTGGCTTCAAGATTACTGGTTTTTGTTTTTTTTTTTTTTTTAATCTTCCCCTTTGTCTGATTTGCTGTTGTGCCTGGCTGGTTAATTTTTTATATCAGATACTCTTTTTTTCAGTTCTAGGATTTCTATGAGGTTCTTTTTTAAAAAAAAAAAAAAAAAAAAAAACCAACATTTTTTTTTTTTTTTTGAGACAGGGTCTCACTCTGTTGCCAGGGCTTGAATGCAGTGGCCATCATCATAGCTCACTGCAACCTCAAACTTCTGGGCTCAAGCAGTCCTCCTGCCTCAGTCTCCCAAATGGTTGGGACTACAGGCACACACCATCACTCATGGCTAATTTCTTTATTTTTGTAGAAACAGGGGATCGCTATTGCTCAGGCTGATCTCGAATTCCTGGTCTCAAGCTATCCTATCCTCCCACCTCAGCCTAAAG
The DNA here is from genome assembly GCA_028533085.1 of Varecia variegata. Taxonomy (NCBI): domain Eukaryota; kingdom Metazoa; phylum Chordata; class Mammalia; order Primates; family Lemuridae; genus Varecia; species Varecia variegata. The sequence goes on from CM052437.1 coordinate 32,125,620, forward strand.
TGCTAGGATTACAGGTGTGAGTCACTGCCCCCGGCCAAGTTTCCTTTTTTATATGTATTCCATTTCTCTGTTGAGATATTCCTTTTTCTTCATTATGTTGATGTTTTTCTTTAAGTCTTTGAACTCTGTTCTAATAGCTGTTTTAAGGTCTTTGTATTTGAATGCCCTTTAGCCCTGCCGTTTCTGGGTCCTGATTATAGGTTATAATAATCAGAGCAGGTTCTTCCTTTTTCTTATATTTGGTAATTTTTAATGGATTTTATGATGTTAAGTGTCTTGATTTTTTTTTTTTTAAGGGGGATGGTGTTTCTTGAGTGTTGAGTCTTGTTCTGGTAGGCAGTTTGTTTGTGGATCACCTTGATCTTTCAAGTTTGTTTTAAGGGTTTTTGGTTTGGGGGGGTTTTGTTTGTTGTGGAGCAGTTCTAGAATATAGGTTTTAGGTTAGAACTTGTTAGGGCCCACTACTGAGGCATGCCCCTGTGTCTCCCTTAGTTCCCCCATGTATTCATCAGAGTTTATTCATTCCAGCTGGTGGGAACTGAATGATCCTGGCCCTGTGTGAACTCTGTAAGTTGTTTGGCCAAGAACTCCCCAGTATTTATTTTCTTGTTTTTCTTTGTCAAGCCTTATGGGATTACATACCACACATATGTAGAGTGTATTTAGCCAGAAACTCAAGAAGATCCCTTTTGTAGATTTTTGGGAGCACTTTCTCTGTGGTACTGTGTCCTGGAAATTCTAGCTGCCTGAGACTCCACAAACAGAACAGAGTTGAGTTTTGTCACCTCAACTCAGTGAGACTATTGACTCTTATTTGGTTTCCTCTCCCTGTGTTGTGCAGTTCCAGGCAGAAAGCTGGGACAATCATAGGGCTCACCTCATTTGTTTTCCTTCTTTAAGGCATCATGTTTTCATAACTGCCTAGCATCTAATGTCTTAAAACTATTGTTTGATATTTTGTCTAGTTTTCTACTTGTTTGTAGCAGGAGGACCATTCTGAACCTGGTTACTAGCTCATGACTAGAAGTCATAGTCTTCTGCCTTCATTTTTGGAGGATATTTATGCTGGATATAGAATTTTAAGTTAACAGCTTTTTTTTCTTTTAGTACTTTTAAGTTATAATTTCATTATGTTCTAGCTTAGATTGTTTCTAATGAGAAGTCAGTGGTAATTCTTACCACTGTTCACTTCATGTAATATGTCTTTTTTTCTCTCTGAAGATTTCTCTTTTTATCTTTGGTTTTAAGAAATTTTATTAATTTTAGGATTAGCTTACCTCTAATACAGAGGCATAACTTTTCTGGGGTCTCTATTGAATACATGAGGTGTTCGATGAGGTCTCTTCTCTGTGATTGCTAGGAATTTTAATGTCTCCCAGACCTTTGCAAGCTCAGGTAGTTGTTGAGCCCACACTCTGTAGTTGTTTTTTTCCCTAGATGTAATTCTTTGGCTGACCTCATAGAGTATGGCCTTGTGCATATGCAGCTTAGTCTCCAGGCAAAGAATCAGGAGATCTCTCTACAGATTTCTGAAACTTTCTTTCCACAGTTCCCTTCTAGTACTTTGCCCCTTAAATGAATGTGACCTCAGTAGCCCCAAACTTCAAAATCTATTTCCTCAGTGAGATTTTCATGCTTTTGTGGGGGTTTCCCCTCCCAGTGGCATAAGCAGAAAGCTAAGGCATTTCTTGAATCTTTGTTTCTCTTCTCTCAGGAATCACAGTCCTATACTGCCTGTTTAACATCTGAAAATAATATTTCATATATGTTGCCGAGTTTTATGGTTGTTTTCAGCAGGAGGCCTAGCCCAGTACCACAAAAGTGAAAGTGTAGATGTTTATTTAAATTTTTCTTTCTAAAAACTCTCTACAGTTTTTGGTGTATCATACTTTTTAGAGTAAAACTTTATTTTAAAAACTAATGCCAGCATATGTTTTAATTTTCAAGCGACACAGTTACAGAGAAGAAATTTCTAAAAAAGAGGAAAAATAACTCAATATCCCAAAACCCAGAGTTTACCAGTTACCTGAACATCATTTCAGACGTCTTTTATTACAAATATATGGAAGGCTAATTTTATTTTAAAAATAGGTTTACGTACTTCATGCTGTTTTTAATTTAAAGCATTTAAGTTTAATTAACAGAGGTAAATTTGTTAAATAAAAGCAACAGATGAAAAATTGTTCAACCACAGATAAATACTTATTTACTACGAGAGATATTACTTCCTAAAAGATTTTTCTCTAAGCTTAAGAAACAAGATTACTGAAAAAGCCTAAGAGGTTAGAATTATTGTGTCATTAATTGTATGCTCCAATAGTTCTTGCCCATAAAAAAGAATCAGGTGTTGTTGGCAAATATCTGCTGCTGGTAGGAACATACATTGGTACAGCTTCCTAAGTGGCAATTTGACAGTATTCTCTTTGCCCGAAAATTTCATTCTAAGAAATTTATCATAAGAAAATAAGCAATGCACACAAATATGTATGTTATTTATTCATTGTTACAGTGGTATTTATAATGTTAAAACATTAGAAGCCTCTCAAATGATTAAATTATGCAATGGCCGTGTAACCAAATACCATAAATCCATTAGAAATCATGCTCTTTATAATTTTTGTTTAGTGTACTGATTATAGTAAAAATAACTGGCAAGAAATAAAAAATCATGAGCTTTAGGATATTTCAGGGTATATGAAAATGTTTACAATATAGTGAATGGAAAAAGTGTGATGATACTTTTGAGTTTCTTGAAAAGGAAACATTTATTTAAAAGGATATAAAATAAAATATGCTAACTTTGAGTAGTTAGATTATGGATAATTTTTCAATCATCTCATACTATTTAATATTTTTCACAATTTCTACAATGTGTACTGTATTCATAATAATCCAAAGAACAACGTACTTAAATTTTTAAAATTCTGATAAAATTAATGATTTGGGGGGTGATGAGAGAAGAAAGATTTAAGTGAACTGTAGCTTTTCTTATGTTGATCATGCCTTTTTTCCATTTTTGCGGATACTTTAGCTTGAGCTTTATTGAACTTTATAGATTTAATGAAAAGAACATTTTTTCTTACACTATATGTAATAGTATAAGAATACTGTATGTGTAATATATATCCTAAACTTTTTCCAAACTGAATCAGTCTCCCATGTTTCATAGTTTAAAATTGTTTCTATCTAGCACTTCTGGATGAGCTTGAATAGATTTAATATTACTTTCTTTCCTTTTCTCTTTTTTCCAAAGCAATTTTAAGAAGTTTTGGTCTTGCTTTCTCGGTCACTGTTACTGCCCATTTCTTTGCAGGTGTGGATGTACTAATGTTAAAGAAAGAACGGAAGTCATAGTCTTTAGTTTTCTTAACAAAATACCACATTTGCTGTCTGTAGCCCTGGCTTCTAAGGATATCGACCTGGGGCTCCTCAGGAACTCACTATAGTGACTCAGCTTCACATATTTTGCTATATATAAAACATGTTAGAAATCTAGAGCAGAAAGTTAACATTCAAGAGACAAAGGAATGTTGTGGTTAATGAACAAAGAACTATACGTGTCCTCCAGGGAGCCACCATTCCATACAGGACCTCAGAAAATGACCTTAAATGTCTAGAGTCTATTCTTCAGCCATTGCAGATCCAGAAACTCAGTTTTGTCAGGTGAACTGATTTCATTCTAAACAAACTTAATGAAGGCTAATATAGAAAACAAAGCAAATTTTACAATTTATATTGAAGAATATATCAAGTCGTGATAGTATGACAGCCCATGTCTTCATTGTAGGGCTGTATCTGCCAAAAGGATAGGAGTGATTGGGTTCACTGATCAGAGTCTGTTGTCTTGAAGGCTAGAGACAGTGGTTCATTCTTTACTATCTTATTTTTAGGCTTTGTAAATGGCTCTGTAGCTGTAGGCAAGTTATTTAACCCCCTGAGCCTCAATTTTTTCATCATCAAAATAGTAATAACTAGTACCTCATAGGATTGTTGTGAGAACTAAATAAGGTAATCCATGTAAAGTGTTTGGCATAATGCCTAGCACATCGTTACTATTCAGTAATTGTTAAGATTGTTTTCATCTACTTCTGGATTTGAGGTTTGGAACTTAAAGGTACACTTGATCTTTTCTTGATCCCTGCAGACATTGGTGAGAACTCTACTCCTCTTGGTGTTGTAGAGGTACTAACATTACTTGATTTACAAGAGCACTGTTGTTCTGAGTGGTAAAAATTTAACTCAATTTAGTAAAGAAAAAGAACTATGGTGAGTTTTTGTATAGATAATATTTTACTGTGAGATCTAGCCATTTTAATATTTTCAGGCTAAGGTAAGAATCTTTCTTTTAAGGAATTCAGTAGTGTTTGCTTTTCTAATATGGCATTTCTAAAACAGCTTGATATTTCTTCATAAACAAAGAAATAAAACCCAGATAGCAAGTTTAATAAGCTGTTTTTCCTTACAGCTGACAAGTTTGTAAGATTTTTGTTCTATGGTTAGTGTTTGTAATTCATTATATTTGTAGGTTATGATGTTGTACGGGATCTGGTCCAATTTCCTGTTTTTCAGATGAGCTTACAGGGACCTGTAGAACCAGAGTGAAACTAAGCCAGACAGCTGATGCATCATAGGGGGTCCCTGGGACTGTGAGGTGCCAGTGCAGCTGGGCCCAGGACAGTGAGGCCCTTGATATAAGTGTTTGTACTCTGGAGGAGGCAAGGAGAGCAGCCAGCTCCTCCTTTTGGGTGTCAGCATCCTTTCTTTCACATGGTTGTGAGAAGGCAGTATTGAATTTAAGCAGCGAGCTTGCTGTCCTGAGGTGCAGACATCTGAGAGAGTCCCTTCTGGAAGGAGCCTCTGCCTGCCCCTCCTTTCTTGCTTTGCCAAATCCAAATCAGAGGTGAATGAACAAATGTCCTTTTTGTGTCAGGTGTCATGTCTACTAACTAGACACTGTAGAGCAGTTGGGACTTATCCAAGAGCTTTTTTATGGCAGAGCTGAAACAGGTCTCTAGATTTTCGCGTATCACAGTGCCTCTCTACTCAAGATGAATTTATTTTCTCTTCTGTGGAAGAAACTTATATGGGAGACTTGTTAAAAAATGTTTTGACATCTATTTAGATATTATTCCTCAATTGTGCTACATAGTAATTAATTATTTATAGTTCTGGTGTCTGGGTGTCTAATTATCTCACAGGTTTGTATTGTCTCCTTAGCCAAGTTCCTGAGGACTGTATCTTTTTGATCTCTCTTTTGTATGACTCTTAGGGCTTGGATTTTTTTTTTTTTTTTTTTTTTTTTTGAGTCAAGATCTCACTCTGCCACCCAGACTGGAGTGCCGTGGCATGATCATAGCTCATGCAATCTCAAACTCCGAGGCTTAAACAGATCCTCCTGTATTAGCCTTCCAAGTAGCAAGGACTACAGGCTCATACCACCATGCCCAGATAATTTTTTCTTTCTTTCTTTGTTTTTTAAGAAATAGGGTCTTGCTATGTTGCCCAGGCTGGTTTCAAACTCCTAGGCTCAAGTGATCTCTGACCTCAGCCTCCCAAAGTGCTGCGTTTACAGACATGAGCCACCGTGCCAGCCAGGGCTTGAAACATTTTAAGCATTCTGTAATTAACTTGTTGATTAGTAGGTAAATATTTGTTGTCAATTTTTTAATTGCACCAAATTTTACATTTTAGCATAATAGAAAACATAAACAAAAATAGAAAGAGCTGGATTTACTACTTACAGCTCATATCGTCAGAAGATTTAAGATCGAGAAGTTATACTAGCTCTGTTATCATTTGAAAGGAACCTTGTGCTCCCACATTAAACTTACATGTAATGTGTTAAGAATTAGGAAACGTTAGGGACAGTGAAATAGGTCACTTATTTAAATAAATGGCTTTTAATCATCTGGTTAGAACTACTACTAACTTTTATGGCAGCCATCCAAAAATATATGCAGTTACAGAGAATGAATAGCAGTCTTTGAATTATAATCCTCTGTGTGTTTTGGTGTACTGATTTGCTGTGGGTTTATTTTCTTGGAGAAAAAAGAAATATTTCATGTCTTCTTAAGATGATTCACAGAGTGATCGAACTATGACCAGTCTTAGTATTTGATCCCATTCGGCATTCTGCAAAGTGCATGTTTTTGATGTCAAGGGGAATCAGGTGAGAAGAATATGGATAAATTAGTATAAATCTGTAACTGCTATTAGAAAAAACAAGGCACATTCCATAGCAATAATGAACAAAATTGTAATTACTGTTCCAAGGACCAGTTGAATGAATGTGTAATCTTTATTCAGACTTCTATTTGATTTGTCTACACTCTGTTTGTTTTGTCTCAGTTTATCTTTTTCACGTGGTGATACTAAATATTTGTGTTTAGCTGATAGTAGGTATTAATAGCCTCTATGGTTGGTTGAGGGATATAGTTGTTTCTGAGTCTACAATTTATACCCATGTCATATCTTTGTAGGTAATTTTTTAAGTCTCCTTCTGGCTATCTCTTTATTCTCGTTTTTCACTGAGGTAACTACGCTCCAAAGATATACTTTGAACCTTAATTTGTAAAGAATTAGAAAGTTCTAAGATAATTTATACTATGTACTTTAAAAGGCTTTTTGCATGTTTAAAATTAACACACAGCAAAATTGGTTATTTGGTATATAGTTCTATAAATTTTAACTAATGCATAAGTTCATGTAACCACCACCACAGTTGGGATACAGAACAGTTCTATTCCCCACAAAAACTTCCTGGTGCTATCCCTTTTGTACCACATTCCTAACCCTTTGGTTATCCTGCCCTAAGCTCTGATAACCACTGATGTCTTATAAATGGAATCATATAGTATGTTATCTTTCAAGACTGGCTTCTTTCACTCAGCATAATGCCTTTGAAATTCATCCAGGTTGTTGCATGTATGATTTTAGTGCTCAGTAGTATTCTGTTCTATGGCTGCACTACAGTTTATTTATCTATTCACCTGTTGAAGGACATATGGGTTATTTCTAGTTTGGAGCAATTATGAATAGAACTGTCATAAGCATTTATATATGGATTTTTATGTGAACACAGTTTTCATTTCTACAGGGTAAATACCAAGGGTTGAGATTGTTGGGTCATATGGTAAGTGTATGTTTAACTTTATTGGAAGTTGCCAGACTGTTTTCAAGAATGACTGTCTTACTTTGCATCCCCACTAGCAGCGTATGAGAGTTCTAGTTGCTCTGCATCTTTGCCAGCATTTGGTATCACTGCTTCTTGCTTCATGTTTTTATATCATTTTGGCTTTAATATGGATTTCCCTAATGGCTAATAATGTTGAACATCTTCTTATTAAGTATGTACTTAATTGCCTTCCATCTATTCTCTTTGGTGAATGCTCTGTTCAAGTGTTTTGCCCATTTTTAAATTGTGTGTTCTATGTTTTCTTACTGTTGAATTTTAAGAGTTCCTTACATATTCAGGATACAAATCCTCTACTGAATTTGTCATTTGCCATATTTTCTCCCAGTCTGTAGTTTGCTTTTCATTCTCTTGACACTGTCTTTCAAAGAACAAAAGTTTTTAATTTGATTAAGTCCATTTTATAATTCTTTTTCTTTTATGGATTATACTTTTGATGTTATGTCTAAAAGTTCTTTGGCTGTGTCACAATGATTTTATTTTTTATGTTCTAAAAGTTTTATAGGTTTGCATTTTACGTTTAGATCTATGATCCATTTTGAGTTAATTTTTGTATAAGGTGTGAAGTTTAGGTTGAGGTTCATATATTTTGGCATACGGGTGTCCAGTTGTTACAACACCTCATATCTTTTTGCAGAGACTATCCTTTCTCCATTGAGTTGTCTTTGCACCATTGTCAGAAATCAGTTGGACATATTTGTGTGAGTCTCTTTCTCAACTCGATTCTATTTTTGTGGTCTGTCCCTTCTCTAGTACTATACTGTCTAATTGTTTGACTATTCTAGTTCCTTTGTGTTTGATTTTAGAATTGGTTTGTCTACATCTACAAAAAATATTCTGGGGAGGGATTGATCAGAATTGTGTTAAATTTGTAGATCTAATGGGAAGAATTGATGTCTTTACTATGTTGAGTCTTCTAATCCATGGATGTGATATAGCTCTCTGCTTATTTCTATCTTCTTTGATTTCTTTTATAGATTAGTTTCAGCAAACAACTCTTGTACATGTTTTGCTAGATTTGATATCTCAGCATTTCAATTTTTCAGAGCTATTATAAATGGTATTTTAAATTTTTAGTTTCCAATTTTTGATTGCTAGTACATAAAAATATGGTTTTGGTGTGTTGACCTGTATCCTATGACCTTGTAATCTTACTCATTAGTTCTAGGAAGTTTTTTTGATAGTTTCCTTGAGATTTCTGTGAAGACAGACATGTCTGCAAATAGGGACAGTTTTATTTCTTTCTAATCTGTGTGGTTTTTTTTTCCTTGCTTTCTCTTACTGGCTAGAACTTCAAATACAATGTTGAATAGAAGTGATGATAGTAAATGTTATTGACTTGTTCTCAGTCATAGAGGGAAAGCATTCAGTCTTTCACCATTATGCCCTTCTACTTGATTTGAGTTAATTTTGCCCTACTTTTCTTTCTACTTTTTAGTAGAGACGGTGGTCTCACTCTTGCTCAGGCTGGTCTCAAACTCTTGAGCTCAAACAATCTGGCCACCTCGGCCTCCCAGAGTGCTAGGATTACAGGCATGAGCCACCGCGTCTGACCTTACTTTTCTTCTTAAGGTGGACACTTAGGTTATTGATTAGAGATGTTTCTTTTTTGTTAATATAAGCATTTAATGCTATACATTTTCCTCTGAGCATTGCTTAACTGCATCATACAAATGTTAATGTGTTTTTATTTTCTTTCAGTTTAAGATACTTTCTAATTGCCCTTGAGACTTCCTCTTTGACTTGCAGATTATTTATAAGTACATTGTTTAATTTCCTTTTTTCTTTGAGACAGGGTCTCTCTATGTCACCTGGGCTAGAGTAATGGCCTCATGATAGATCGCTGCAACCTCAAACTCCCGGGCTCAAGCGATTCTCCTGCCTCAACCTCCCAAGTAGCAGGGACTACAGGCACAAGCTACCACACCCAGCTAATTTTTCTGTGTTTTGTAGAGATGGGGTCTCACTTTTGCTCAGGCTGGCCTCAAGCAATCCTCCTGCATCGGCCTCCCAGAGTGCTAGGATTATAGGTGTGAGCCAACACACCTGGCCTAATTTCCAAATTTTTAGAGATTATTTCTATTATTGATTTCTAAATTCTTTATGGTCAGAGAATATATTTTGTGTTACGTCAACTCTTTTCAATTTGTTAAGATTTGCTTAATGGTCCAAGATACGATCTATCTTGGTGAACATTCTGTGTGTACTTGAAAAGACAGTATACTCTGTCTGCTCTCGTTGGGTGTAATGTTCTGTAGATATCAGTTAGATCCAGTTGGTTGATGGTGTTAAATACTATATTCTTTTTTTTTTTTTTTTTTTTTTTTTGAGACAGAGTCTCGCTTTTGTTGCCCGGGCTAGAGTGAGTGCCGTGGCGTCAGCCTAGCTCACAGCAACCTCAAACGCCTGGGCTCAAGCGATCCTACTGCCTCAGCCTCCCGAGTAGCTGGAACTACAGGCATGCGCCACCATGCCCAGCTAAATTTTTTCTATATATATTTTTAGTTGGCCAGATAATTTCTTTCTATTTTTAGTAGAGACGAGGTCTCGCTCTTGCTCAGGCTGGTCTCGAACTCCTGACCTCAAGCGATCCACCCACCTCGGCCTCCCAAGTGCTAGGATTACAGGTGTGAGCCACCACACCCGGCAAATACTATATTCTTAATTGATTTTTTTTTTTTTTTTTGGTTTACTATATTTTTGTTACATAGATTCCTGAGAGGAGAGTGTTGAAATCTACAACTATAATTATAGATTATATTGTCTATTTCTCCTTCTAGTTCTGTCAGTATTTACTTTACTTCATCTACCCCATATATCAGCCTTCTGAACCACGCTCCATCTTTTGGAAAGCCATTCCCTTTCCTGAGTCTGTGCCTTTGCAGTATCTGCCTGTTGGGGCGTAGCTATTCAGTCTTTAAAACCTAGCTTAAGATCATCTTTCCCTCCCAATCTCCCTCCCTCCAGGGTCTCACTCTGTCACCCAGGCTGGAGTGCTGTGGTGTGATCATAGCTCAGCCTCCTGAGTAGCTTGGACTATAGGCATGGCTATCAAGCCTGGCTAATTTTATTTATTTGTTAGAGATGGGGTCTCACTGTGTTGTCCAGGCTGGTCTCGAACTCCTGGCCTCAAGCAAGTCTCCTGCCTCAGCCTCCTGAGTGGAATGATCATCTTTTCTATGAAGTCTTCTTTTACCCCTTGCATTAGTTAGGATTAGTTAGGTATAGTAGCAAGTAACAGAAACTTCATAATAACGATGGCCTAAAAATGAGAATTTCTTTCTTTCCTGTAAAAGTTCAGAGTTTGTGGTATAGGGCTGAGATGACAGCTCTGATCCGTGAAGTTACTAGGTAAGTAATTTCCAGCTCATGGCTTCAGTATCTCTCATATTTGACCCTTGACCTCATGGTTCAAAATTGAGGTATTTGGCCATGTGTGGTGGCTCACACATGTAATTGCAGCACTTTGGTAGGCTGAGGTCGGAGGATTATTTGAGGCCAGGAGTTTGAGACCAGCCTGGGTAACATAAGGAAACCTTGTCTCTACTAGATAGATAGATAGATAGATTAGATAGATAGATAGATAGATAGATAGATAGATAGATAGATGAAACCCTGTCATTCATAGATAGATAGATAGATAGATAGATAGATAGATAGATAGATAGGTGTAATGGCATTTGCCTGTAGCCCTAGCTACTTCAGAAGCTGAGGTGGTGGGAGGATCGTTTGAGCCCAGGAATTCGAGGTTGCAGTGAGCTATGACTATGCCACTGCATTCCATCCTAGAGTGACAGAGTAAGGCCTTGTCTCAAAAAAAAATATATTTTTTGAGGTATCTTTGTTTGAAGTAGCAAGATGTATGAGAAGAAATAATAGAGACAAAGTACATATACTAGCTGTCTCTTAAGAAAGCTTTCCTAAAGCTCCCACACTACATATCTGCTTGCATCTCAAGGGCCAGAACTTAGTCAGTGGCTGCAAGGAAGGTTATATAACTACTGAAGAAAGGGTGATTAGTCTGCCACATTCCAACCAGAGGTAGCTGCTTGTGCTTTGTGTTCCCAGAGCACTCTCTTTAGTTCACACTTAGATTATATTGTATTTTGATTTTCCTGCTGGATTGTGAACTTCTCAGAGACTATGTTTTTCATATTTTTATCTCCAGCACCTTACATAATTTAGCACATAGTCCATGCTCATAAGCGTTGAATGAATAGGTAAAGATATTCTGGAAGAGTACAGCAAAAATATCAGACATAAGCAGATGGCAACTTTTAAATACTCATGTGAATAAGGATAGTTGCTTATGTAGACATTGATAACTATATCTTATACTTAAATTTTTTCCTATCTTCTCCATTATATAAATAAAAGTAGACGCTGCCAGTAGCAGATGGCATGGCTGCTGCTTTTTAATAATGCCTCCAAATTGATTGACACATAGAACACAAAGTTAAATGTCATATAATTTTTCTTTATACTTTTTTATTATTGTGGTAAAATGTATACAACATAAAATTTACCATCTTAATCATTTTTAAGTGTACAGTCTGTAGAGTAAAATACATTTGCATTGTTGTGCAACCATCATCACCGTCCATCTCCAGAACTTTTTCATCTTCTGCTGTTGAAACTCTGTACCTGTTGAACACTAACTCCTCATTCCCTCCTCACCCTGGCTACTGGAAATGACCAATCTATTTTCTGTCTCTATGAATTTGACTACTTTAGGAACCTCCTATGAGAGGAATCATACATTACTGGCCCTTTTGTGACTGGATTATTTCATTTAGCACAGTGTCTTCAAGGATCATCTATGTTGTAGCATGTGTGGGAATTTCTTCCATTTTTAAAGCTGAATAATAATTCCATTATAAATATGTACCACATTTTATTTATCCATTCATCTGTCAGTAAACATTGAGTGGCTTTGTTACACTGTTTTTTGTCAGGACTTGGTTTTCCACAAGTATTTTCAACAAGGGTAGCATCTTACTCTATTGTAATTTTACCATCACTACCCCCAAACACAAACCACATGCAGGTTGACTGTCCCTTACCTGAAATGCTTAGGACTAGAAGTGTTTGGATTTTGGATTTTTTTCTGATTTTGGAATATTTGCATTGTACTTACTGGTTGAACATCCCTGATCTGGAAATCTGAAATGCTCTAGTGAGCATTTCTTTTGAGTGTCATGTAGGTGTTCAAAAAGTTTCAGATTTTGGAGCATTTTGAATTTCAGATTTTTGGACCAGGGATGCTCAACCTGTACCTACATAGCTTTTCTTTTCTTTTCTTTTCTTTTTTTTTTGAAACAGGGTCTCTTTCTGTCACCTGGGCTAGACTGCAGTGGCATTGTCATAATTCACTGCAACTTCAAACCCTCAAACTCCTGGGCTTAAGCAATCCTCCTGCCTCAGTCTCCCAAGTAGCTGGGGCTATAGGTATGCGCCACCACACCGGGCTAATTTTTGTATTTTTTGGGTAGAGATGAGGGTCTTACTGTGTTGCCCAGGCTGGTCTCGAACTCCTGGCCTCAATCGATCCTCCCGTCTTGGCCTCCCAAAGTGTTGGGATTACAGATGTGAGCCACTGCGACCAGCCCTTACACAGTTTTTTAAAAAGGAAATGTAAGAAAAGTACAATTACCTATGTTAACTTACTTTTCTGGGAAGTAATCCATCACCTGTTCCAATCACAGCATTTGAAGTGTAACTTAAAAAATAAAATTATGAAGAACATTATATGTCAGATCTTAAAAGTCGGTACAAAGGTGGAATTAGAGGGAAATACTGTGTCTTCTCACAAGAAAAGACTGGATTTTGTTTTAAGAGTCTCTTGATTATATGGTGAAAGACACAGGAGAATACAATCTATGAATTCTTATTCTTTTGAAATGTGGAGATTTTATCATGACTGGACAATGAGAAGAAATATAGCTGTAGCCTGATGGTTTTGCTTTTATAAAATTTCTGTAGCATTGAAAAGAAAGTTGGTATTATGGATGGGTAGAGTAAGAAAATTAACTCCATTCCTACCGCCTGACCTCCTTTGTTATCAGATGGGTGCTAGTTTGGTGACAGTAATTGTTATTGGATGTTTGATTGCTAGTAATTTGCCTGATACCTAGAAAATTCTCGATTTTTCCCTCTGTACCAGTGGCACGTGGTCCAAATTAGCAGTCAAATTCTTTCACTAAAATTCTCTGGTAAAGCTTTCAAATAATTATATATTTAAGTAGAATACGTATCTATTGGTTTAAACAGAATCTAATAGAAGTTTCCCATTGAAGCTGATTGGCCACTTTGGCAAAATGGTGAGTCATGCTTCACTAGCCAAACTCACAGACGAGCTGTTGATATAATCAGTTACCTGAGCTAAGACCAAAGCACCAGAATTGGCTCTGATACTCTTCTGTCTTTTCTAAGAAATCTGGATGTAAATTTCCATCCCTTCTCTATGTGCTTTGGGTTTTAAGAAGGAACATAAGATATTCTTTGTTTTCTGCATATTATAGTACAGTTGTAGAGATAAAATTGACATATCTGAAATGATCTGAAATGATGAGAATAAATTGTAGTATTAACTATAAACCCTTTTAGAGAAATTGACAGGGAGACATTAGAACTTGATGTGGATGTTAGAAATAGAATTTAATGGCAGAGGACAAAGTGGTGGAGGTGTTTCAGAGTAAGGAAAATTAAGTCTGGATAAAGTGGGGCCTAATTATGGGTTGCAGTGAGTGAAGATCAGGTGCAAGATGCTATAACTGTTGATGAATGTTCCTAAAAGGAAATGAATCTGGCAAGTACTATGAGTCTGAGAAGACAGGAGACACTAAGGTGTAGAAATCTAGGAATATGGCAAAAGAAATCTGGACAGAGTTACCGGCAGTGAAAGTGGAGAGAAAAGGTACATTTGAGGTACTTTTTGAAAAAAAACTTTTGAACTAGGTAACATTAAATATGGTATTAAGTGGAGGAAGAGTAAAATAGTCTTAAGATTTTCCTAAGAAATGTAAGTAGAATCATGGTAATGACATCCCAGTTTGGGGAGAAGTATTAAGTTAATTTTAGTTGTAGTGAATTTGAGGTGCAATGAAGAATAGCCAGATTGGGGCAGACTTTTAGGTTATAAGCAGACTGAAGAGTGTGTTCAATGTGTGGACTAGAAGTGTGTTTCCCATATACATTCAACATCCACTTGAAGAGGTAAGAATTGGTCCTACAGAATACTTGTTTATAATTGTAAAGGCAAGAACATATGTTCTTGTAGCTTCTATGTATACGTAAAAACTCTTAAATAGAAACTTTCCCCAAGTAGCTTCATTTCACCTGAAGGAAATATGTTAGTTATCAGTCACATCCAGGAAACTGAAGTTTATCTCCCATACAACTAAATAAAAAAGCAGAATTCAGATTGCCTTATGTGGCTATTAAGATGCAGAACTGGGGCAAGAACTCAGATTTTTTAAAGAATAACATCTTAGAATAAATAGTTACTGTGTCAGAATAATGTCATATCAAGAAGAATTATATTCTTAAATATTGAAAACTAAAGTTATGTAATTAACTGTTTAACATGCAGTTTAATGTTATAACATTTGAAGGAATCTACCTGTATGCCTCATGTTTTCTTTTACTGGAGCATTTAGTTGAATCTGCTGTGCCAATTAATTGTGGCTTTCTCTCTCAGAATGGCTCTTTCTGTAGATAGCAAAATATAACCATATGGAGTCAAGTAGAAGAAAACTTGGCAAAAGACTGTTTCCATTATTATTGGATTAGAAATTGTCATAAGGTGTAATATATTATAGGAATGATAATGGTAATATTAATATAATTAGAGAAATGATAGTCTAGTGTAGGGATGGACTATTATTTGGATTTCATTGAAGGATATCAGGTAATTGTCTGCTTTCTTTGTTGTCTCTCTTGTGTATGTTTCTTTTTGGCCCTTTTTTATGATAAAATGTAACACATATATAGAACAGTGAGTAAAATATAAACGTGCGCTTTAATCAGTTAATTATAAAGCATATTTGCCATGCAGATTAAGAAGTGTAGAACGTTGCCAGTACACCAGAATCCTGCTGTGTGCCCCTTTCCAGTCAGTCTCCACTAATTCCCACCCCATCCCATCTCCCAGAAGTAACCGTATTCTTACTGTGGTGAAAATCATTTTTTCTTTCTCTTTAAAGTTTTACCACCTGTGTGTACATCCCTAAGTGATGTAAATGAGTTTTGCCTCTTTTGTGTACATATATACAAACATATGCACATATATCAATATTTGTATGTATATTTTCATTTCTCTAATCCATGTTGTACATACTATCCATTATATGAATATACCATAATATATGTATTCTACTCTATTTCATAATATTGGAAAACTCAGCTATGACCATTCTTCTATATTTTTCTTGGTGCACATGGGCCCCTGTACCTCAAGAATTTATGGTTAGGAGTAGAATTGCTGGGTCATAGGAAATCATATCTTCAAATTCCCTGGAAAATACCAAACTATTTTCCAAAGCGGTTAATACTCACCCCAGCAGGATGTGAACATTCCTATTGTTCTGCAGTCTTGCTATCACATGGTATTAAATATTTTGGGCAGAAGGATGGTATCTCTTAATGGTTTTATTATGGAGAATGAGCTTCTTTTCATATTTGGATTTCTTCTTGGGAAGTATCTATTAAAGTCATTTATCCATTTTCAATTTGGGTATCTTTTCTTACTGATTTTTATAGGAGTTCTTTATATTTTCTGAGCACTAGTCTTTTAGTCTCTTATCAATTTTGTGTATAAAAGTATTATTTCCTATTCAGTGTTTTTGATGAACACTTAATTTAATGAATTCTTAATTTTACTGTAATACATCATTTTTTTGTTTAAAAACTATGCTTTTTTTCTGTAAAAATTTGCAGATCTTAGATTTATCCTAAATACTTCATAAAATGGATGCTGTTGTACATGGTATATACTTTTTACATTTTATTTTGTCACTGACATATAGGAATAAAATAGATATTTTATATGTATATTGATTTGCATCTACTAGCCTTTCAAAATTCTTATTAATTCTTATAATTTATAGATCACTTTGAATTTTTGCAATATATAATAATATTATCTGGGAATAATGATAGTTTTTTTTCTTCCTTTCGAATCTATGATAACGTTAAGCAATACCTTTTATTTCTTAACTTGCCTTATTCTGCTGGCTAGGACCTTTATCACAATGTAGAGTAGAAATGGTGATAATGGGCATTATTTTCTTAAATAAATGTATCTTTAGTGGTCATTTTTTGAAAACACTCTATCAGGTTAGGTAAGGTGTACTTTTCACTTTCAGTTTGCTAGAAGTTTTCACCACAAATGAATGTTTAATCTTATGAGATGCTTTTTCTACATCTAGTGAAATTTATCATTTTTTTATTTTTAACTGATAGATTATATTAATTGATTTTCTAATGTTAATTCAGCTTTGCATTCCTAGGCTGTATCTAACTTGGATCATTTTCATGTATTGTTGGATTCAGTTAGCTAATATTTTATAATGTTTAAAAGACTTGTATCTGTATTCATGACTGAGGTTATTCTGTATTCTTTCTTCTCATGGTGTGCTTTGGTATCAGGTTATGCTAACCTAATAAAATAAGTTGGGAAATGTTTATTAGTAAGTACTTATGTAAGATTGAAAAAAATTTTTTTCTCAAATAATGGTAGAATTTACGAGTGACACCATCTAGGCCTGGGTTTTGGTTTTTGGTTATTTTTTTTTTTTTTTAAAGAATTTGACTACAGATATTTTATTTGGTTCTTTTGTATATCTGCTGCATCACTTTTTATAGTTTCCTGTTCCTTGCAAATATTTTCAGGTTTGACTTATTGAGTATGCATAGTAAGCATATTAGTGTTAATGTTATTAGTGTTAATACGCTTGCTATGTCTAAGTCTAGGTCTGGTCATTCTGATATCCAGAATCTCTGTGGATCTGTTCCTGTAGATACTTGTTATCACCCATGATGACTTGTTTTGACTGTGTGTACTGCTTATTATCTTTAAAAATTACTTGTGGGTATTATTGGAGGCCTAGATTGAAGGTGTCTTCCTTCAGAGGTTTATGTTCACTCCTTCTAAAATGTCTGATAGTACCACTACCACTAGCCCGGGAATATTTTAAAATAATTTCACAGTTTGAAGTTCCCTGGAATATCGACTCCACGCACATCCAGACTGGCTGGTCAAACTTCTGAGGGACCTATATCCTGGGTGCTCTTCCCACCATTCTTTTTTTCTCTTGCTTCTCTTGGGGCTTAAACAACCTTCCCTGCAGTCTCCAGGGGCTGACATTGAAGTTTAGCTTTATAGTTCGCCTTTACCTGAGGTTATAGCCTTTTGGGATCCCAGCTTAATGTGAGGAAGAGTTCTTTGGACTCTCCATCTTTTGGGGGATCTGTGCCTTGGTATTCACTCCCTTCCTCTGAGGCTTCTGAAACCAAGGACCCTACTTTGTTGAGATCTATGTGCAAGTGCCCTCGAGGCCAGTGTCTTCTGGGGGTTTTCTTACCTCTCTGGATTCCCACTTGCCCTCAGAGTTTGGTCTGGCAGTTTCCCACAATCTTGTCAGCTTTTTCATTTAAGGTGGTTTTGATTTTTTATTTTTGTGTGTCTAGGATTTTTAGTGTTTTCAGCAGGAGGTTTGGTCTGAAAATCCTGGTCTGCCTTTACCAGAAACCGTAGTCCTTTTGATTTTACTTTTCCCATTTAGCCTTCTATTTCCCATTTTCCTTTCAGCCGCCATGTTAATGACTTTCTTTCAGAAGCATTTGTATATTGTGCATCTAATATGTACTAAGCATGGCACAAAGTCCCTGCTTTCTTGAAACTTACATCACAGTGGATTCTGGATTGTGGGAAAGTTGCAACACTATAGGGCAGCATTTTCCAAGCTGATTCACAGAACATTTAGTATCCTAGGAAATCTCAATAAGGTCGCCATTGTCAAACAAGTTTGGGAAATAATGCCCAGGAGGATAACCTCTCTTAGAGAACTAAGGCATTAACTTATTCAAACTGAAACCTTTATTTGTGGAATCTCTCTTAATATCTTGTAGGTACACTAGAATTCTAGGGAACATGATTTATGAAATACTAGAATAAGACCTAAAGTATTAAACATTCCTTTATAGTATTACATGTTGCCACTGAGTCATTTCAGCTCCTGCTAGTCCCATAGTCATGTCTGAGGGGAACATTTGCTGAGGAAATAAACCAAGGCAGCTGTGCTCTATATCGTGAATGACCTTGCCCTACTCGGCCACTGGTGATTGGACTGGCGTGGATATCTAAATTAAAGACACCAGTTGTAGGCCAGCCACTGGTCAACCAAGTGAACTAGCACAAAAAGGTTTTTCCAGTTGGGAATGGGTTAACCAGTCAGATTTTCATAGGCCTTATCATTGGCTGTATTTGGTTAAAGAAGTATAGCTCTTGCTTTTAATTTTCTGTATGGATGTACTCACGATAGACATGGTGGAGTGGTGGTTGCTGTGAGAATACACATGATGATGTGTATGGTAAAACTCAAAAAGAAATAGAGATTGGCAGTTAAGCAGTGGAAGCAGATTAGAAAAGTCAGGAAGGGCCTGTGATAGACCAAGAATTAGTGAAAAGTATAAGAAAGTGGCAGCCATGAGGTAGAAAAAAAAAAGCAGAGTCTAGAAGCTGAGACACCAGCTGGTGACAGGAGGCACATCAGATACTAAAAACTGATACCCAGGGAGTTGCTGAGTCCTAGTAATGACTGGAGCAGCTCTAGGAGGAGGATCCACCAACTCCTGCTATTCCCGCTGCTAGTCCCTAGGGCAGCCCTGGAACCAGACCAAGTCCTCATTTCCAGTGTCCTTGAGGCCCAGGCCCACTTGTGTTACTGATTCTGTGAGAGTTCCTGTTTCCTGAATCCATGCTTGTAATCAGGATCCTTCCTCCACCATGCACACTCACATTTGTCTACCCTGAGGTTCAGATCCTTGTAACCAGAAGAGACTGGTAAATGAGTAAAGTTAAGAGTTGCATTCATAAGTGACTGATACATGAGTGAAGAGCTGAATTCATATCAGAGTGCTGCTGTTTTGATTAACAAGTAGAAAGCATTTTTTAAAACAATGGAATACTCAGCAATCCTACCACTGCTTTTCACCTTTCATTCCTTTTTGTTACATTTTGGAAACTATCATCTTCAAAGCTCATCTGTACTAGTTGTTAATATTATGTGGCATCACATAATCTATTTCTGTCCTTTAGCCTATAAATAGTACCTCCATATACAAAGGAATGTACATTACTTATTATTGGCACTCTTTTGGATAGGGTATTTCCTCCTCCTTAATCCAGTGTTACTTACCACTAATCCCCAACACTGTTTGAGAAAGTCGGGCTGGCTTGAGTGGCTTGAGAACTATATTTGCTATTCCTTTCTCTATTGATTGTGTTCTTCTGCCTATTTCCAAACCCCTGTTTCTTTGTGTGTCTCTTTCCTTCATCACTGTTGCCCCATCTTTTCTTTAAAAAGTTTTTTTAATACTTCATTATTTATTTCTTCTGCATTTTATACATAACTTTGGTTTTATTTTTATTTATTTTTTCTTCTTCGCTTTTTTCCTTCTAAACCACATAACTTTGGTTTTATAATGTGAAATTAGATTGGGCCTTTTTCAAGATCTACTTCCTTTTTAAATAGCTTTTTTTTCCAACTAGGAAATTAATACATATTGAATCTAATGTTATGGAAAATAAAAGAAAAAAATGAATTTGATTACAATAATCAAAAACTATCCAGAGATAACATCAGTGGTATTTCCTAATAATAATCTTTTTAAAAAAAATGTTTGTAGGTATATGTGTATATACCTATACCTGTGTTGAGGTCAATTTAGATGTACCTCTATTAACTGAACAATATGGTTATTGCCATTTTTTGCTAATATAGCTAATGCTGTGATGAATATCTCCTGTATATAAGTCTTTGTGTCCTTATCTGATTATTTTCTTGGAATAAATTTCTAATTGTGCAACCTTGGATGAAAAGATATGTGTAGTTTTTAAGCTTTGATACATAATATAAAATTTTCTTCTTGAAAAGTCAGATGAATTTATGTTCTCACATTAGAATGAGAAAATGCTAGCTTCCCAATACCGATATTAGATAATACCATTAAAATGTAAAAAAGAAACAAAAGGAATCTGTCAAGTTGGTAAAATTTTATATTACATTTTAATGTGCATGTCTTTGATAAATTATAAGAATCAGCTTTTTTCATATATTTATTAGTCATGTATACATCTGATATGTGATTTCTCTGGAGATGTCCTTTGCTATATCCTTTTCTTTTCTTCTTTCTTTTTTTGTTTTTTTAAAGAGACAGGGTCTTGCTATGGTGCCCAGGCTGGACTCGAACTCCTGGGCTCAAGCAGTCCTCCCACCTCAGCCTCCCAAGTAACTGGGACTACAGGTGTGCACCACCACCACACTTGACTTATCTTTTTCTTATAAATTAAATATATTAAAACTTTGTCATATGTTGAAAATGTTTTGTCCAGCTTATTGTTTACCTTTCAATTTTGTTTGTGATGTATTTTTTGATATACAGAAGTTTTAAATTTCATGTCATTACTTCTTTTCATCATTTACTTTTGGTTTCTTTTTTCAGCATTTTGCTTAAATAGGTCTTCCCATCTCTTTGAGAAGTCATAAGTTTTCTTACATTTATTACTTTTTTTTTTAATGGTAGATTATCTGTTTTTACAATCCATTGAAATTCTCACCCATTCCTCTTATGGGAACATTTGAGATTACTCAATTTTAGACCTAGAAGTATAGAGATTTTTAGTTTCAGAAAACTGTTGAATTTATTTTTATATTTGTCTACTTCCAAAAGAAAAAAAAAGATGATTATCAGATCTATACCTGGACATTTAGTGTAATGATAATTAAGAGTTGTACAAGGGACGGGGGAGGGGGGGAGTCTCTAAATATATCAGAAGTTTAACAAAGGCCTTCTATTTGGGTTTTCTGTTGGTAATAGTAGGGAAGAAGAGGAAGAACACAATGAGTTATATTTTTCTCATTTTCTACTTAAAGGAAGCATATAAGTTTTTTTAAGGAGAGAAACCTTGGTAAAGTCAAAGAGGAATTTTTTTGTATGGGTCTTTATATGAGGCATGATGTCTTTGATACAATTTTTATAGGGTATGGAATCATACAAGACCACTTATTTTATGAACTCTTAATAAAAATTGAGAGCATAACATTAAGTTGTATTTCTGGTAAAGTATTTATGTAGGAAGCCAAAGAGTGAAGTAATTTGATAAGGGATAGAACATAGAAAATCTTTGTGGATGGTTAGATACTCCTTAAACTAGCTCTTTCAAGATAATAGTCAAGACTTTTTGATCTGGGTTTGTTTTATGTATATTTGTGATTTCTGGTTAGTACTTGGAAAATAGTTGTGGAATGGTTTATCCACATTGGATCTGTTTAACTAGAAAGTTGTGCATTTTATTGTGAAAACTAGGAAGTCTACTATTTAACAAGATGTAGAATTATCCCATTTAAGAGGGTTTCCAGGACTACCTGCAAGTAATAACAGAGGATTTTTGCCTCTACACTTCAGACAATTACAGTGTGAACTGTTAATCTTACCTCATTTCAGATCTCACAGAATGTCTAAGAATTTTTTGAGTTTTCAGGAAGCACCACTTCTGTCATTATCAAAGAATATTGAGAATTTAAGCTGCTCAGTTCTTCTTTGAGACTGTTTAAACCTGCTTTTCTTTATCTATAAAAGAACTCTCATTTTTAAGCTATGTTTATGGAAAATAAATATTCCTTAAATTGTGTAGGAAATTTTTGGGGGGGTGAGACAGGAAGGGGAAGGTTTGCGTTGAAGGAACAGTATTGCTTTCATTAGGTATTTTTGCAACTGGCACTAAACTTACAGTGTTTAAATGGAACATTGAATTTGCACCTGATCAAAAACATGACTAGCTCTGTAGTATGATACTGTTTAGATAACTCAGTATGTTGCACGTTAGGATTTTAATTTAATTGGAGAGTAGTATGATCAGAGTTCGAGTTGTAACTGCTGTGCTGTGCTAGACCTTAAATAACTTGAGTCTATTTGTGGAATGCTATGCTTATTTTTTAAATTCTAATATAAAAAAAATTGCAGATCTTTGAGGTTAGCTAATTGGGTTGCTTGTAGAGGAGGGACTTCCTGGGCTGGCTAGAGACAGAGGGTTCCTTATCCTCTTTAACATCTACCATGAAAAATTCCTCACAAAACTCTTGGCTGTTTATTTACCTTCTTAACCATTTGAAATACAGTTTTTTTCCTGAGAGTTTCTTTGTTTTGGTCTTCAGAAACATTGAAGAGTGACAAGTCAGAATTCCCATTTTTAGAGAAAGGTTCTTTATATACTTAAAAACAGCCATTTGGTCATGTTCATTCTCCAGATTATATTAATTTCAGCTGTATTATCCTTATACTTATAAATTGTAATATTGTTAACTGTTGGTTTGTTGTTCCTTTTGTTCCCAGTTCTTGAAGGGTGGAGGAAGTAGCCAGGCACAGATTCCTTTGATAATTTTTTTTTTTTCTTCGATGCTTGAAATCTTGGGATCAATATTAATGGAAGAGGGAAGTGAGAGTAGAGGAAGGTAGACTATTTAGGCAGCTGTTAGAATTAATCAATACAGATGATGATGAAGACTGAACCTAGGAGGAGCCATTGGAGCTAGAGAGGAGGGAGGGCCCTGAGGAGTAGACTGTAGACCCACACTCACCACTCCCCAGGGTAGCTGTAAAGGCAGTGGTAACTGTAGGGTATCTAGCATATTTGATCCCCTGCCATTCAAATCTCATCCTTTCAGAGCATAGAGAAGTTAGAACTCCTTCTAAGAAAATAATTTGAAAGAAATATCTTATCAGTCTGTCTGCTTACCCTTAAGGTCATATTCTTTGTTGCATCTCTTTAATTTTGGTTTACACATCTTTATTGTTAGTACAGTATATTACGTGATAGATTTTTGTTTGTTGATCTTGTTTCCTGTGACCCTGCTGAACTCATTTTTAGTTTAGGGTTTTTGGGATTTTTTTTTATTTTTCTTTTTTGAAGATTCCTTAGGGTTTTCTATGTGGACAATCATGTCATCAGAAAATGGAAAGTTTTATTTCCTCTTTTCCAATTTATATGCCTTTCTTTTTCTTGCCTTATTAAGTTGGCTATTGCATGTCTTTTGACCTCTTGCTGTGGCCATCAGTGATTAGAAATCAGAGTTGTTAGATTGGCTTCTTTTGCCCAGAACATCTTGCCTGGGTTGGTGTTTTCCTTGTGTAAATTTTTTTTTAATTTTATTTATTTATTTGAGAGAGAGAGAGGGAGAGGGTCTCTCTGTTGCCCAGGTTGGAATGCAGTGATATAATCATAACTCATTGCATCCTTGAACTCCTGGGCTTAAGGGATCCTCCTGCCTCAGCCTCCCAAGGAGCA
The DNA here is from genome assembly GCA_028533085.1 of Varecia variegata. Taxonomy (NCBI): domain Eukaryota; kingdom Metazoa; phylum Chordata; class Mammalia; order Primates; family Lemuridae; genus Varecia; species Varecia variegata. The sequence continues at coordinate 32,149,379 of CM052437.1, forward strand.
GGGACTATAGGTGCATTTTAAAAATTTTTTTGTAGAGATGGGGTCTTGCTGTGTTGCCCAGGCTGGTCTCAAACTCTTGGCCTCAAGTGATCCTCTTACCCTGACCTCTCAAAGTGCTGGTTTCAGGCTTGAGCCACCATGACTGGCCCCTTGTGCAAAGATTTTTAATTACTGATTCAAAGACTTTAAAAGTTATGAGTTATTGATTTTTTTAATTTATTCTTGAGTCAGTTTTGGTAATTTCTGTTTTTCTAAAAATCTAGTCATTTCTTCTAAATTTTAAAATTTATTTGCTTACAGTTCATAATGGTCTCTTATCTTTTAAATCTTTGTTTTATGTCCCCTTGTGTTCCCTTTTTTATGTCTTACAGTATGTATCCCCATAATTTGTGGCCTCAGGCTATTATGCTCCTTAAGGTTTCTTTGGTCTTCTCTTGCTGTGGTCAGAGTATTTGCACATAGCACTCCTCTCTAACCACACTCTCACCCCCTCTAATTTGCAGTTTCTAAGCTGTTGTATACTTGGTGTCCAGAGAATAAAGTTTGCTTGAATTGTGGATCATTTTAGAGAAAATATGCACAGAGCAAGAGCTTTAAGTATTCACATGTGAGAGCTTGAACTTTATCGTAATGTTGTCCACATGTGGTCCTCGGCAAATGTTAAAATGAATTTTTTTAAATCTTTTCAACTTACTTGTTTCTCAACTTTTGATAGGTAAGGTTTTATTTCAGCTCTATTAATAAGCTAATGGTTTTTTGATTGCCCTTTTTAAAAATAAATTTGTATGTTACATGGTAATTCATAAAACAAATCCAAGGTGTATTACTGAGTTTCTAGTCTATAATTTTGGTCAATGTACTTCTCTTTACATTCGTGTTCTTACATGATTAAAAAGTATCCTTATTTGCCTTTACTTCTCCTGGTATCCTTCTCAAATATCTTTCTAAAGAGTAAACTAATTCTGAGATGTTTAAATTTTCCTTTTTCTTACGTCAAAAAAAAGGGAAATCTTCCTGATTGGTTTTTTTTTTTTCTTTCTTTCTTGGATTCATGACAAGCTGTCAAATTATTTGAAGCCCATTAGTTTTCTTCAGACCTAAAATTTGGCATAGAAGACAGTAGTACCTTTAAGTTTTTAGAAGGATAATTTATTTCAAACAGTTTTAGATAAAAAGTAAAAGGAAGGTGTTATCAAAAAAATCATTTTATTGTAGTCCTCAGAGTCTTTGTATTTCTTGTGATGCTTTACTTAAACTGCTGGAGTTAGAAAGTGGGTATCATTCTTAGAGAAAGAAATGGTTCAGATTACATTTGCTCACTTACCATTGGTAACTGAATATTCTTTGTAAATTATTAGCAGGGTCATAGTGAGCTCACTGTTAAGTAGTTCCCCAAATCAGAGACTCTTTTCAGGATTAAGCTAGCTACTAAATTCCTCAACTTAGAGTTATTTTACTTTGTTGGTTCTTTTTAAACTGCCTTTTGTATGAAGGGAGATTTGTGGGAAGCTTTGTGCTCTGGGAAGCATGATCTGTAGAGTCAGTGCTGTCAGTACTAATCATGTACAATTTAATGCTTAGTAAGGTTGCTTGGTTTGCCTAACTGAAGTAGCCTCCCTGGAGGTGAGCGATCAACACAGGACTAACCAATAATCTCTCCCTAGACATAAAACAACCATGCTTTTTGCTACTATCACTAACATGTACCTTCTCTTGCTTTGGATTGGTTGTATATAGGAAGGTATCATTTTTGAGCCCCTCTTAAATACTCAGCTATATTTATGTCATGTTATCCTCCTAAAAAACCTTGTAAGAAAGGGATAATTGTTCTTATTTTTAAATGGAAAGGCTGAGACTTAGTGAGAGCTTGAATTTGATTTTAGGTACTGCTAAATCTAAAGCACATGTTATTTGTGTTATACCACAGTCTGCCAATAATGCTGGCCAGGTAAGAACATTTCAGTGAATGGTACATTTGTTAGTATACTACATAAGATATTTTCCCCATAGAAAATGAGTATAACTTATTAGGATTTATGCTTCTCTAGTGGGTGGTATCTATAGAGTAAAATTTAAATTGTGGCATTATTTTATAGACTAAAAAGGAATTTGAATCCCCCCAAAATAAATATGAATTGTATTCCTAGGCCTTGGCCAGTACTGTATTATCCTTAGTTTATGTTGTAGATGAACTGTACCTTCAACCACCAGAGAACGCTGAAATTTCCATAGTGCTTCCTAGGAAGTAATATAGAACCTGGGATGATTGACAGAACTTTCAGTCTGACAGATACTATACATAGGAAGATATTGACATTTGTGGCATGAACTGAAACTAAAATGGAGAATTATTTTTCAAAAGAAAAGCCAGAGATGCTAGATAGTTTACTGGGAACATTTTTAAAACCTCTGTCTCTTAAGTGTCTTCTATGAGCCAAAGGCTTTATGTATATTATTTCTAATCCTCTCATCCAACCCATAAAGGTAGATATTATCCTCATTGTACCAGGAGGCAAATTGAGGTTCGGAAATATGGAGTACATTCAAGTCTACAACATTCTTAAGTGGTAAAACTGGAATTCAGCCCTCCCCCACAGCCTCCCAAGTGTTTGACTGTTTCATTGCCTGTGCCCTTTTCATTATGGTGCCCTAAGCAAAGCTCAGGTAGAGTCTCTATATGGGATTTGGGCCTAAGAATAGTATTTCTACTAGGCCTGCAGCGCCCTCCTACATAATATTGGAAGTTAGAATTGTGTGGCTAAAATTTTACAGATGGAAACACAAAAATAAATACTTCTTTTCTTATTAGAAAAAGAAATAGCCCTTAAATTGTCTTTTTGAGGGGGTACTATTGCAGAGTCTATGTAACGTGTGACTTTGACTCTTAGTTTGGTTTTCTTTTTTCTTTTTTCTTCTTTTTAATAATGGACTACTATATTAATATGCAGAGAGAAATATAAGAACTTCTTAAACTTCATCCCTTGAAATTAGGCATGTGGTTACAAAACACATTCTTAGCGGACTATGTGGTTAAAAGTAGTATTCTAGAAAAGCAGTAGAACTTAGTCATATAGACTCATTAATTACAACAATACCAGAACACTTCTGAGTGGTGTATAGATCTACACAGAGTTGTAGGTTTCGTAGTAGATAGGCATAGAGACACTAAAACATTCACAGTTGGCCTATGAATATACTTTTTATTATGGATTCCTTTGGTCAGAGTATTGGTTCATTACAATTAAAATGGAATAGGCCAGAAATTGTCTTTTGAGTATGCATGTGCTCCCTTTGTCAAATTTTAATGTTAGAGTTATGCTGGGTGTATATAATAATTTAAGACACATTCCATCTTTTTTGTGCTTTATAATAGTTGAAAAGATATAGAAATTATGTATTCGAAGTTTTAAAGGACTTATTAATGACACTACAGTACTTAGAGTTGTTAACATACAGTTCTAAAATTGATTCAAGAAGAGGTAGAAAACCTGAATAGATTAATAATAATAGAAGAAACTGAAGTCCAGGTTGTTATTAATCTCTCAAGTTGTATCAGTTTCTACATCAATAAAATTGAGATTGTTACTTGTAGGGTTGTTGGGAAAAGTAAAATGCTTGTATCAGAGTCTGACACATGGTTAGCCCCCAGTAATGTAAATTGCCATCACAGCTATCACCGTAATCATTATTATTCTCTTTTGTCAAGTTTAAGCTTTCTAGAGTTTTGTCTGTTTTATTGCTCACTTCAAAGACTCTTGGATTTATTTATCGTTTTAAAAAATACAATTGCCAGAGATTTTTCTCTTTTACTGGTCTGATCCTATCTCTGATATAAACTAAAAAAAAAGAAAAATACACTTTATAATAAATAAGGGATATAGATAAAGACATGGAGGAGTTGGGGTTTTTTAATTATAAGAGAAGATTATGTACAGCTTTTGCTTATGGAAAGATGCTCACCGAATATTAACAGTGATTATCTTTGAGTGGTAGTATTTCAGGTGAGGGTTAGATTTTTAAAATATGTTTATGTAGTATTGTAATTCTTCTATATGTATATGTTTTCTTTTTACAAGAAGTAGTTTCCAATGTTATCGCTGTTATTCTCTAGTGATCATCCATATACCTTTATCTTTACATGCTTAAGTTTATCTTCTTAGAGTATTGATCCCCAAACTGTTTCATAGAATGGCTGTTAGTTTTGGTAAATGTAATACTTAAGGTTTTATGATGTAGTACATCAGGGGTTGGCAAACTATGGCCCACGGGCCCAATCTGGCCCACCACTTGTTTCTCCACAGCCCATGAGCTAAGTATGGATTTTACATTTTTAAATGGTTAAAAAAAAAAATCAGAAGAATAATCATCTTGTGACAGGTGAAAATTATATGAAATTAAAATTTCACCGGCCAATCAATGAAGTTTTATTGACGTGCAGCGGTGCTTATTTATTTATGTATTATGTGCCTGCATTCAAGCACCAATGGAAGAGTTCAGTAGTTGCCACAGAGCCTGTATGGCCCACAAAGCCTAAATTATTTACTGTCTGTCCCTTTATAGAAAATGTTTGCTGAGCCCTGTACCACCTTAGAGAAACCTGTGTAGAATTTTGTTGTTTTGTTTAATGTTGCTCTTTAGAGTAACCGCCTAGAGAATGTAATTGCCAGGTTAAAGAATAAGAGCATTTTGATAAATATCACTAAACTGCCATGCAGAAAATTATACTCAAACATTAATAACCTATTTTCTAAAAGGTCTGTCATTTTCAGTTCTGACAAAAATTTCTCTTTTACCTAAGAGTTAAAAGAGCTTTATATTATCCTTAGTTGTTTTGTTTGGTATTTGGTTATTAATTCACATTATGTTCAAAATGTAGCCTGTATAATTTTTAAAAGTTTATAATGCAGTATGTCATGTACAGGAAAAAGTGTATAAAATTGAAGTGCATTCTAAAGACTAGTTAATAGGCAAAAAACATGTACCCAGACTAAGAAATAGAAAATTACCAGTGTTTTAGAAGCCTTCTGAGTGCCTCTCCTAATTCTGTATCCCTCCCCCTCCAATAGGCAGCCATTATCCTAACTTTGTTGGCATCCTTTCTTTTATATCTTTATTATATATGTATATATAGCTAAATAAGATATTTTGGGGTTTGCTCATTTAAAAGATAAATTGATTCGTAATAGATATATTCATCTGTTATCATTTCTTCCTCTAAGCATTATGTTTTGTATTGATACAAGTAGCTATAGTTTATCATTTCTGCTATGTAGTACTCCATTATATGAATGTATATTAATGGACCAATGAGAGTTCACTTAGATGTTTCCATGATGGCCACAACTGCAACATTTTCTTTGTCGTCGTCTTCTTTTTTTTAAAAAAAAAGAGACGAAGTCTTGCTTTGTTGCTCAGGCCTGAGGTACAGTGATGTGATCATAGCTGACTGCAGTCTCAAACTCCTGGGCTCAAGCGATCCTTCTGCCTCAACCTCCTGAGTAGCTGGGACTGCAGGCGGGTGCCACCATACCTGGCTAATTTTTTTCTTTTTCTTTTTTAGGTAATGGGGTCTCACTATGTTCAGGCTCGTCTCAAATTCCTGGCCTCAAGCAATTCTCTCAACATGGGCTCCTGAGTAGCTAGGATTACAGGCGAGAGCTACTGCACCCGGCCAAGTGCAACATTTTCTAAATTGAATTCGTTAACTCTCTCCAAACTCGCACTTGCTAAAACTTTTCTCTCTCTTAGGTGTCCTGTATCTGAAATAGTATCTCTGTTCACTCATTTGCTCAAGCTAGAAACCTAGCATCATTTTTGACACCTCTTTCTCATTCCCCATTTTCAGTCAGTCACTGATCCTATAGATTTGACTTCAAAACCTCTCATACCCATCTCTGCTATCACCATCTTGGGCTCTCACTTGGACTCCTGCGGTACTCTTCAATGCAGTATCAGCATCTATCCTTGTTCTCTTATGGTGGACTACAAGACCTACCTCTCTGATTTCATCTTGGCACTCCTACCCTCACTTGCTAGGCTGTGTTAATTTCAGTCATTGTTCATATCATGCTCATTTCTGCTTCAGGACTTTGTAAATGCTTTTCTTCTGCCTGTTGAACATCAGTAATTCATTCCTACTTATCCTTCGGGACAGAATTTTGAAATATTACCTCACCAGAGAAGCTTCCTTGCCCACCAACCCCAAACGAGGTCATGTTTCCCTGTTATCATTAAGACTTTGTGCTACTCAATGCTGGCACTAACTATAAATTTTAACTAAAGGATTGTTATTGTTCAGAAAGGCCTCTTATCTGATTCACTCAGGACCAGTTATCTTTTATAAAGTCTAATAAAGCAAGAAATCTTAAAAAGGGATACGTACCTTAAATATTTAACTTAAAGAATATAACTGTATGTTTATTTGGTATTGTTTTGATTAAGGAGCCAAGGCCTCTTCTTTGAGAGTAGGTCTACTAGTTGCAGATCCATATTGGCTACTTTGCAGAAACCATATCTATAATGTATCACCTAAGATTCCAGTTTGAGTTTTTTAAGTAGAACAAGCATTTAGACTCTTCTAATGCATTCTGAGTTTAGAATCCTTCTAGATCTTTGCAATATTTTTTCCACTTCTTTGAGCTGTTTTATTACCTATATCTAAGTCAATGACATAACTATTTTACTTTTGTTGAGTATTTCAAAGTCATTCAACTTAGTCAAACTCCCCACTCTCCCATATTTCATTAGATTTAATTAGCATTTAATTAAGTCACATAATTACAATAATATAAATGGCTTGAACAGGTTTGGAACCTAACATAACTATATAAAAATATAACTCAACTGATAGGAACAGAAATATCTGGTTGTCCTAGATCAGAGGGCTCTACATTTTTTTGAGTGTACATGTACGTGGTCTACTGCATTAAGAATTATGTGCACTGTAATAGTATAACCCTGAGATTGAATTATATGATCATTTTTTACCCACAAAACAATAATTTTATATAATTGTATTTTATATAGCTCAACCTAATATCAAATAGCAATATAAAGGATAAATAGCCATCAGGTTAGATAATATAGACCATGTCACAATATGGTATGTAAATAATAATTACAAATAAATAGTTTTCTAAAGACCAGATGATTCTCAGGTTCTTTTAAGGAGCTATAGCTATAACAGCCATACATCCCTGGAATTCTGGGTCAGTCTTATTGTAAAACATTGTGTTAATCTTTTCCTAAAAATTATTGAAATGCCACCAAAATATCAATCAAAATTTCAGTCTCCTAAACTGCCTCTTGTACCTGAATTTGACACAGAAATACTTTAATCAACCCATGTGTCCCAATATTTGTTATATAACTGAATGACTTTTTATTGGCATGGTGTTACCATGGCTAAGTATTCTAGATAGACTGAACAGTGAGGAGGGGTTTGAGTTGGGCCATATTTTTCCTCTACTTCATATGGCATGCAATATCCTCTTAAAACATGTTGAATTTAATTTATTTCTCATAAAGCATGGGTTTAGTTTCATTAATACTATTTCAATTATTTTGTGTAAATTTTGTAGCGTATGCTACTTAGCATTAAGAAGAGCCATTGACTATACTCTTTAGTTTTTTATATATGTAAATTTTTGTGGTAATGGAGTTTGACCTAACTCTTTATATTTCTAATTTATAGCTTATCCAGTTAAATATAATTTTTCAACAAAAAGCCATTTAACTTACAAAAGCATTATAAAACCAGTTTCAAATTATGATTCCTTGGGCAAAGGAGTTATTTTTTAGAAATTTGCTTTGGATAGTTTTAAGGATAGGTAAGCCTGTGTAGAAATGTATAAGATTGTAATGGATGATAAATTTTCATTCTGGAATCAATACAATAGAAATTGAACACTTTTTTTTAGCCCTCTATAACTTTATATAAAACTGTAAAGTAATACAGTTGTGATTTAGATCTCCAAGAGTCCCAGCTTTATCTTAAACACATTTCAAAAAATTTAACAGCAAAACAAAAGAACCTCAAACCTGACATTGTAAATATTAAGATAGTTGAAATGCCTTCCTTATTCTTATGTGTACTAGTCTATGAATCATGGTCAGTACTTTTTCCTTCCCACTGTTACAGCTGCCCATGTTACCCCATGTCAAGCAAAATCCACTTTCTTTTCCCAGGAGTGTGGAAGCAAAATAGCCTTTCTTTAAATTAGAATATTTTGTCACAATGCAACATGATAACATTCTCCAAATTAGAAATAGACAAATAACTAAATTTCATGCTCTGAAAAACTGAACCAAAGCTTCAGTGTTGGAAACTGCCTTCTGTGTCCTGGCAGGTACAAATATTTTCTGTATGTCCTACTCATTCAACTTATAAAAAGCTGTATAAGGAGATGAGTGGTTTTAGGTTTGGTCACTTTCGAAAAGTCATTTTTCAGGTATAATTTGCTTGTCAGACAAATATCTTCAGATAGCTACAAAAATAATATCATATAAACATGGAGAAGAGAGACTTCTGGATTTCTTGAATATGGCTCTTCTAGCATGTACAGTGGTGTGGTTTATTTATCTTATTAATACATACTCTAGACTAGGGTCAGTAAACTTTTTCTGAATGGGGCCAAATAGAAAATATTTTAGGCTTTGCAACTACATGTGGTCTCTGTCAAATGTTCTTTGCAGGGTTTTGGGCTGTTTTAAAGCCTTTAAAAACGTAAAACCATTCTTAGCTGGAGTCCCTACAAAAATAGGCCCCAGGTCAGATTTGGCGCTCAGGCTATAGTTTGCTGTCCCTTACTCTAAATCAGTAGTATCCAGTAGAAATATAACCTGAACCATATATGTAATTTAAAATTTTCTGGTACCTGCATTTGAAAAGTAAAAAGGTGAAACTAATTTTAATAATATATTTAATAAATTATATCCAAACTATTATTATTTCAATATGTGTACAAGCTGCAATTCAAGGACTCAAAAGCCACATGGATTGAACAGCATAGCTCAGACCAGAGCTCCTCAAAGTATGGTCTATGAGCTGGTGCCAGTCTGCAGTTTGTTACCACTCTGTGACAAGTTAAATATAGAAATTGAAAATAAGCATTTAAAATATTTTATAGCAATGTGATGGTTATTTGCTATCTGTTTAATAAAAATTGGCACTCATGTCTTTTTTTACATTTCATTTTTCTAGCAATTCTTATTATGTCTTACAAAAGAATTGTTCTACAAAATTAAAAATAAAAACATAAATGGCTCTTCATAGCCGATTGTTTAAGAGGCACTGCTCTAGACTGTCTCTCCTGAGATTCTGCAGGCCTCCTGTATACATGGGAAAAATAAGATGAGAATACTAAGCAGCATCCTTTTACTTGTCTCTTTTAGAGCTCCCATTGAGAACTTCTAAAAAATAGCAGTGTCCAGAACCTCTCTTAAACCAGAATCTCTTTGAGAGGGAGCCTGTCCATCATGTATTTTAAACAATGATTATAATATGCAGCCAGGGTTATGATGTGGATCCCTCATTCCAGGAGAGGGACTTTTGTATGGTAACATTCGTTCTCTTTAACAGTAAAAAGGGGACTTTCCAGTTAAATATGTCAAATTCAACATTGGTATTTAATTTTAAAGAGGTATAAGTAAGTCATAAACCCACAAGTAGAAAGCAGGAGAGCAGGCAGAAGTAGGCCAGACTCGTCAATGAATTTTTGGTAGAAGCAGGTAGCAAGAAAGTAACAGAACTAAAAAGGCTAATCTAAGTGTCTGCAAAGGAGGATGTTGAAAAGCAGCAAACCAGTTTTTACTGCTGGCTCAGAAATTAGAAGAACCAGTTCCTTCAGAAGGTAAGGGCAGGAGTGGCTGAAAATCTGTGTGTCAGACTCCCACATGCCCTTTTCCCTGAGCACCCAGGAGACCATTGTTCCTCTACCTTGGGTGAAACTGGAGGTTTAGAACTTAGAGAAATTTAATCTGAGAGGTTCAGTCATAGGTGAAGTTGGGATATCTTTGGAAAATAAGGACACCTTTTGAAAAACAGGGACTAAATAAAGGGGCTAAGTGAAAGTATGAATATTGAGGTTGAAACCTCACCATTCCCCTTTCCCTGTCCTCAGAACACAGCAGTCAGGTGTATATGTCCTAGATAAAAGGTTGGAACATTTCTCTCTGGGATAATTCACCAGCCAGGAGACAAAGCTTATAGGTACTGACTTGTAGGGATCCCCTAATATAGGAGCCAACTCATTGCTTTATCACCCTGTAGTAAATCCAGCCAGTTGACAGCCATACTCATTGCAGACAGAGCCCCTCTCCTAATCAGTATTGTAATGTTAATGAGCAGCCAGGGATCATCAGACACTTGTGAAAGCCTCTAAAATGAAAACCAGATTTAAAGATTCAAGGAGAAAAAAAAGGTACTCAGAAGAAACAGATAAAAATATTTAAGGTGTTGATTTATATATTTAAGAAAAAAGGAAGAAACATTTTAAAAGTTTGCATCCCCAGAGAAATGAGATATTGCATATGGGAAACTAGAATAGGATGCTATTAAAACAAACATTCAAAGAGTGAGAAAATGGTCTTAGAAATTAAAATTGTGATAGGAGGTTATAACTGTAATAGATGTGTTAGAAAGTGAATCTGAAGAAATTTATCATACAGTAGAAAAAGAAAGGAAATGCAAAATAGAAAATGCAAAATAATCAAAAGATCTATCTTAGGTCTGGTGTCTAATGATAAGGACTTTCACAAGGAAAGGAGGAGGGCAATGGGGAAGACATTCAGAGGGCCCAGGACAATGAATGAAAAAAAGGCCACGCTAAGGAAAAGGAGAAGAAGCTACATTTTTTCAGAAAATAAAAACAGGTCACATACAGAAGACTGGGAATTGGCATTGTATTGACCTTTTCAACAGCTACACACAGAAGTTAGAAAACAATAGGGTAATGCCCTCAAAATTCCAAGGATAAGTTATATCAAACCTAGAATTTTATTCTGAAACAATTTTAAAATGAGGATAATATGGAACATTTTCACAAGAGAGGTAAAGGGAATTCCTAAATGTAGCGCAGGAAAGTCACAGGACAGCACAGTGTAGCAGTGTTGACTTCATTGAGAGTTGTTTTACAATCCTGTTAAAGAATTTGTGAAAAAATGCAATACAGAGAGAACAAAGCAAACAAGAGGCAGTTATTCTAGGAAAAACAAATGTACATGAAAGGAAAAATAGCTTAACTGCATACAATATTCTTATGGTCATAGTGAAAACCATGAATATTAATTTAACCAAAAAATGTACTTTTAACTGTTTTGGGGAGGAGGGTTAAGGATAAACCATATTGAGACTATGGTTAAAAAAAAAAATCTGAAACCATTATCTTCCATAGCATGAAGTCAGTAGATAATGTCAAAACTGAAAAATCAACAAATAGCAATATGAACATGTTACCTAGAAATGATGAGGAATTTAAAGTAATAAAGTGGGAATCAAGGATGGGAAGGGTGTGCTGGGTGCTTTTTTGTTAGACGACTTGCATTAGTATTTGACCTGGAAAGCATAAATATATGAATTAGGTAAAAATAAAAAGCAGCTTTTTAAAATAAGAGAAATGAGAAGGAAGCAACTAGGATACAAAGGGGTTAGGCTATCGGAAGAGTACATCTATAAAGATAATGGAGTCACCAGGAATGTGGCAGGAATCAGGCTATAATAACAGGACTATGAGCAAGGAACTGAAATCTTAATGTAAGAAGAAGTGATAACAAAGCATGTGCAATTCAAATGGTATAAGCCTCAAAAAAAAAAGATTTTTTGCAAGAGGAATGAAACGAAATGTTCTGAGATCGACATTAATGAGATTTAACAGTTCCATGTAATAGGAAATTCATTTAAATATATACCAACTACTGTGTGAACTTCCCATGTGCCTAAACAGTATGCTTTTAGTAAAGAATCATCTGAAAATACATTTCATGATATCGTAGACATTAATTCTCTCTGTTGGTGTTACCATTAGTCAAAGAGCCCTTTCTGAAAGAAAATAAGGGGGAGATACGTAATTGATTTGAAGAAAGTTTATTGTGTATTGTTCTCTTGACCCAAGTCAACTTCTTAACAACACAGGTATTCATGACAAAGAGAATTAGTCAAAGTCATGGAAAGATCAGCTCTAATGACTTTTACCACTATAAGAAAAAATACTTAAATAGTTTTTCAAAACTGATGCCAAACTTAAGAATAGTGCATAATTAATAGATGATAAATATGAGCAAAAAAATTAAGAAAATTAAAATTGCCATATTTATTAAATGGCAAAATAGAAACAGAGACCTTTTGAGAAGAGTTTTTTGTTATCAAGATGTGATAAAGACAGTTGAATTTTAAGTTTTCCTATTTCTTGAAATGTTGACTTTCAGGGTACTGAATTAGATAGTATACTTGTCGATGTAGTCTTAAAAGAATTTCTAAACTGCTTTAGATCTTTTTTTAAGGAGCAAGAATAAAGATGCCAAATTAAATGTTTTTTGTTTTGTTAATAACTATAAGTCAGTAGTCATAGCTTTTTTTCTGTTACGCTATTATTTCCATACTTCCAGGATTAAAAATTGGGAAGCTTAAAGACACCTTTTCTAAATATTATTCTCTTTATTCCTATTTTACTTTCTATTCAAACTGCTTCAAAATCATAGATAAAATTTGATACATTGTAGGATAGGGAGGGAAAATATGGGATTTTTTTTAAGTGACTAAGCTGTAAACTTTAGAACAGCAGGGAAGGGGTTGATAAGGGAAATTGCATAGATTGCTACTACTTAAAGGTTTTTGAACTAATTTTAATGTGTTACACAAATGTGGTCCTGGTTGTAACTTTTGAAGAGTTGAATACAGATATGTTTCAGCAGCACAGAACGTATTTTGTCTTTGTAATATTCAAAGTAAGGAGACAGAAAACAATGTGATAATGAAATTAGGTTGATGCACAGGAAAAAGAAACCAGAGTTTAATTAAGAGGGTTTATTTCCTTTCACCTGAGTTCAGAGTCTTTTACCTGGAAGAAAATGGAAAGTGAGGACTGGCTTGAACAAGGTCAGTGCCACTGCAGGGCCTGGTGGCCTTACTCCTGCCAGACAGAGTGTTTGCCTCATCCTTTCAGCAGGGCAATGTGAGCCCAATTCTTGACCCAGGATTACTGAGATTCCTAATGAGAAAGGGAGTGGGTACTGCCTTTTATATCTTCACATGCCACTTTGATTAATTCATTTTTCTCCTTTTCCTATTTTGCCTTTAGATCCTATAATCAATGGATAAAGTGGGGAAAATGTGGAATAACTTCAAATACAGGTGTCAAAATCTCTTCAGTCATGAGGGAGGAAGCCGTGGTGAAAGTGTGGACATGAAGTCCAATAGATACTTGTCTGTCAAAGAGAAAAACATCAGTATAGTAGACTCAGCTCCTCAGCAGCAAAGCAGTCCCTTAAGAGAAAATGTTGCCTTACAATTAGGATTAAGCCCTTCAAAGAATTCTTCAAGGAGAAACCAAAATTGTGCCACTGAAATCCCTCAAATTGTTGAAATAAGCATTGAAAAGGATAATGATTCTTGTGTTACCCCAGGAACAAGACTTGCACGAAGGGATTCCTACTCTCGACATGCTCCGTGGGGTGGAAAGAAAAAACATTCCTGTTCTACAAAGACCCAAAGTTCATTGGATACTGATAAAAAGTTTGGTAGAACTCGAAGTGGACTTCAAAGGAGAGAGCGGCGCTATGGTGTAAGCTCTGTGCACGACATGGACAGTGTTTCCGGCAGAACCGTAGGCAGTCGCTCTCTGAGACAGAGGTTGCAGGATACTATGGGCTTGTGTTTTCCCATGAGAACTTATAACAAGCAGTCAAAACCTCTCTTTTCCAATAAAAGAAAAATACATCTTTCTGAATTAATGCTTGAGAAATGCCCTTTTCCTGCTGGCTCAGATTTAGCCCAAAAATGGCATTTGATTAAACAGCATACAGCTCCTGTGAGCCCACATTCAACATTTTTTGATACTTTTGATCCATCTTTGGTTTCCACAGAAGATGAAGAAGATAGGCTTAGAGAGAGAAGACGGCTTAGTATTGAAGAAGGGGTTGATCCCCCTCCCAATGCACAAATACATACATTTGAAGCTACTGCACAGGTTAATCCATTATATAAACTGGGACCAAAGTTAGCTCCTGGAATGACTGAAATAAGTGGGGACAGTTCTGCAATTCCACAAACTAATTGTGACTCGGAAGAGGATACAACCACCCTGTGTTTGCAGTCACGGAGGCAGAAGCAGCGTCAGGTATCTGGAGACAGCCATGCCCATGTTAGCAGACAGGGAGCTTGGAAAGTCCACACACAGATCGATTACATACACTGCCTCGTGCCAGATTTGCTTCAGATTACAGGGAATCCCTGTTACTGGGGAGTGATGGACCGTTATGAAGCAGAAGCCCTTCTTGAAGGGAAGCCTGAAGGCACATTTTTGCTCAGGGACTCTGCGCAGGAGGACTACCTCTTCTCCGTGAGCTTCCGCCGCTACAACAGATCCCTGCATGCCCGAATTGAACAGTGGAATCACAACTTTAGTTTTGATGCACATGACCCATGTGTATTTCACTCCTCCACTGTAACAGGACTTTTAGAACATTATAAAGATCCCAGTTCTTGCATGTTTTTTGAACCATTGCTGACTATATCACTCAATAGGACTTTTCCTTTTAGCCTGCAGTATATCTGTCGTGCAGTAATCTGCAGGTGCACTACATATGATGGAATCGATGGGCTCCCTTTACCATCAATGTTACAGGATTTTTTAAAAGAGTATCATTATAAACAAAAAGTTAGGGTTCGCTGGTTAGAAAGAGAACCAGTCAAGGCAAAGTAAACAAACGCTCCTGCCCCCAAAGGGTGTTCACTAGGTCTGCTTTCATGTGCGTCAGACAGTACACCTCTAGCAAGCACACATGTCAGTGCTAGGTTTTTTCATACAGTATGTAAGCTTAGTGTTAGTGTCTGTCAGATGCAGTCTGCTGTTACTTATTCAGATAAACGTGGTGCCTGTTGGAACAACAGAGGATAGAGCTACAGGTGTTCAGTAAGACTACAAAAACATTTTGCTGATTTAGCTAACAGTTTGGTTTTTAATGGCTGTAGTAACTGAGTGAGGCAACTGTGGGGCATTTGCTATGAAGAATTCTATTTCTTACTGAAGAACAAATTATTAATACTGGATGAGTATTTCAACAGTGTGACTAATGTTTGAAATTATTTTTTCTAAGAGTTTTTCTATAACCTTCCAAAAGTAGTGATGTTAGTAGTTACTATAAATCAAGCTTTGGAAGTCTAAAAAATAAAAGACTGCCTTCCTTTTAGGAAAAAAATGCAATTTTCTGGCCTCAAGGGCATAGTGCAGTTCACTTAAAGTTTTGATGTAGTTTATAGTCAGACTCCTTTTCTCTTCTGCAAAAGGTACTGTTAAGTAAACCAGGTTTTCTAAATAGTTGTTCTTAAAATTTCAGACTTAGGAAGTTACCAGTAGGATTTTATTTAAAGGCCCTAGGTATTAATTTTTTAATGAGTGCTTTAACTTAAAACAAATATTTGAATAGCTGCTGCAACGTAGTGTCTTGTGTGTGATTTTTTTTTAAGTTGACATGTGCAGTCTAATTGTTTCATAAAAGTTGGATCTTTTCCTGTGCCCATCATGAGTTTGTGAACCATGAAGAAAATGAGACTTAGAAGATGCCCAAACAAGTCAGATAATAGTAACTACAGTGGTTGCTAATGTTGAGATTATTAAACTGTAATTAATAATTTGGATGGCAGTATTTATCTCTTTGTTGTAAACTCTTATAGCTGAATTACTTAAGTATAATTTATACAATTTCAGTGCAGTTAATTCTTAACAGAAAATCTGAAACCTAAATTGCAGATTTAAAAGGTACTGTACAACCATTGTATCTGTAAATAACTTTAATTAGCACCTTTTTGTCACTTAGAATAATATGTAATACTACTTGAGTGAACTCTTTTGGAAGTTATATCAAGTTCTAGTGTTTGCTTCTTAGTAATTGAACTGAGTTTACAGTTCTGTCCTAGACATTTTGCACTAAAGTAGCCAAATCCGTTCTTGTGTCTTTTTGTTAATGTGCTCTGTACCACTGGTGAGTGCTCCATAGTTTCCTTACCTGCTGCTACAGAATGTTATTTTACATCCCTATGGCTATTGCCAAGGCTACAAAAAAGAAAAAGCTATATTTGTATGCAACACTAACCTTTTGACTGCTAATGTATGTTTCTGCTTGCTGTGCCTTGTTACGGCTGCTTTTTTGTGCTAATAAAGTATGTTTGGTGTTCTCCTTGTATATCTGCTGTTTTATACATTTGCAACAATTTCTCTTATAAATGGAATGGTTTGGGGTTTTTAAATAAGCATTAACTGACAATCTACTGTAGTTAATGCAGAGTTACTGTACAGTCTAATATTGACTTAGCAGAATAAGCTACTCTAAATTTAAAGCTCTACATCTTTCCAATCATAATCACATATACTGTGGAACAGTATCTATAGTTGTTACAAATTACTGTACAGTTTAGGTTGTAACAAAACTAACAGAGAAATAATAAACCTATTGATTTCTCTGCTTGTAAGTGAAACATTGAAACTGTCAATGACATGTCATAGGAAATTAATATCTATAGCCTCCCACTGCATCAGAAACAGGTTAAATGAAGTCTTGTGAACTAATAATACATCAGTACCATTTATTGGTTTGGGGACCATTTTAATTGATGATAATGCCCAAAATGTAGAACTGTAACCAAAGACTTATCCATTTTAAAGCAAAATGGGGATTGAAGGGACTTTTAATTTATGTTATTTCTAATAGAAGTCCCTAAAGAACATATACCAAAGTGTTTGAGAACTTCATCCAAACCTACTTTAAAGCATTATGTGCAATTAAGTTGTTAATGACATAATTATATTGCATTATTGTTGGGTCCGTTTTCTTGAGCTTATAATGTACCTGGAAAATAAACCTCTTGAGAAAAAAAAAAAGTCCATACTGATTATTGGGGAAGGTCTATATATACGAGCAAGATTGTGTTTTAGAGTGGAAACTTGAAACTCCAAGAAAGCACTTGATGTTTTTACATACTTGTAGCAAATTGATGTTCTAACTGTAGTTTTATAGGAAGTGTTAATGCTTTTATGTATTTCAGAACTTTCATATGTTAAATGGAAATTGTTTTAAATGTGTAACTATTTGAGTTTATGTAAGCATGTATACACTGTGCTAAAAGTCACTTATGTTTCAGTTTGTGTATAATATCAATATGCAACTTTTGGTTTAAATTTTTTTCTTTAAATATTAGCGGCTTACATTTTAAAAAAGAAAAATCACCAGCATGAAATTGCACCTAAGTCTATATTCACTGTGTCCTTTTCTGAATCTCATTGTAACCTGTCAACTAAATTTTGAGTCTTTTTGAAGTGCGTTTTAATACAAACCAGGAAATTCTTTAGGAGTTGGGACACGTCTTCATAATGAAATAATTCACCCAAGGAAAGGTTGCTTTGATTCACACTCATTTTCATTCTTTCATTCTCTCCCTTCTCCACACACCTCTCTCTCTGTATGTATACATATATATTTATGAACACACACATACATATTTCTGATGTTAACATTAGACAGTATTGCCACCTGATTTAAAATCATTTAGAGGCCTTATTCCACAGATACTACCTCGGGAGTATCCCTGTACCATTCATATTTTATTATCTGCACCTAAAGTTTTGCCTTGCTACTATAGTCTGTTTGTAATATAGTCATCTTACAAAGAGAGAGAATTTATCAGTATTTTCTTTTTTGGCTAAACACAGTAAAGAATTTGAAGTAGTTTGGTTTAAGTAGAGTTATTAAGAGTCATAATTAAGTTTATATTTCTTAGACAAAAATTGAGCCCAAATAATTCTCCACAAGCCAATCTGTATTTTTATGGTCTTTCAGAAGGTTTATATAAGATTTACAATGGCTTGAACCATAAAAATCGATGCTTAAATTCTAAGCTTCACTTTGACAAAATCCAAAGTTTATGAACTTTTTTATTTTACATTTTGATCTGGTTGCTATTCATTTTTGTCCAAAAGCTTCCTTTTCTCCCTGACACTAACACTAAATTTGCTAAGTTTCATTGAAACTGGTCTTAAATCTCTTATTTGTATGGCAAATAGCAAAAGTTGCTTTTTAGTAGTGACAAAGAGCCTATGGGTGGGTCAGGATCCTCCAAAGAAAGTTACAGACAGAGCCATTTGAGTGCGTGTTAACATAGGGCAGGTGACACCAGGTTGTTTGCTTATTCTGTACCCCAACACATATGGTTTTACTTAGATAAAATTAGATTAAAATGCACACAAAGGGCTGACTCGAAGGTGAGAAAAGTTTCCAAAGAGGACAATGATGTTTGCTGCATGTGCATAAAAACTACATACATATCGGGCTCAGGGTTTGTTTTATATTTTTGCAACAGCAAAATATCCAGGACATAGACTTTTAAAATAATATATTCTAAGGTTTGGTGGAATTTTTGTGGGAGGTAGTTGGGTTTTGGGGGGGAAGGGAGTATTTTTCATTGCAAACTATGGATGAGTTGGAGCAACTCTTTTCGCGCCCTGCAAGCTTGCTTGAACATTTAGATTCTTTTCAACCATTCATTCAACAAATTTTCATTGAAGACCCATGTGCCAGTCACTATTTTAGGTAATAGGGGTACAAGGCAAAGTTACTGCCTTCTGGAGCTTATTACATTCAAGTAGATAAGACAGCAATGAAATACAAAATAATTTCAGGAACTATGAATAAAATGAGGCAGAATATGGTGACAGGGATAGGAGCATAATTTTATAGTGTCATTGGAGAATAGTAGCCTTAAATGATGAGGCAGTCACACCAAGATCAAAAAGTAGAGCATTCTAGATGAAGGGAACAATAAAACCTGTCCCCAAAGCAGAGAGGTGATCATATGCTGAGAAAGAATGCCGGTAAGGTGAGTCCAGTGCGTGTGGTGGGCCGTGGTAGGTGATGAGGTTCTCGAGGTTGGCAAGGGCTTGACCAGGGCTGTGAGTCCACAGTGAAGGGTGTAAATGTTAGTGTGTGATGGAAAGCCCTTGAAGGGTTTTAAGCAAGGGAGTGACGCAATTTGCTGCATATTCCTCTGGTAGGTGGAGAATAGACTAATGAGGCAGGACAAGGGAGACTTGCAGTCATCTAGGTGGGAAATGGGAACCTGAACTGGGGTGGTAGTCGCAGGAAAAAGTCAGATACAGGATGTATTTTAGTGGTAAAGCTGACAGGATTTGATTTTCAATTAGGAGAAAGCAAAGATGGCCAATTTTTGGCATGAGCAAGGATGGTGATTAACTGAGATTCCAGAAAACCAATGGAGGAACAAATTGGAGGGTATAAATCAAATCCTGCCTTGGATATGTTGAGTTTTGAGATTCTTATTAATTATCCCAATAGAGACATTGATTAGGCAGTTGGATATATGAGTGTAGGGTTTAGAGGAGAAAATAAAAATGATGAATCACTATATGGATAGTATTTAAAACCACAGGACAGGATACAACACCTAGGGATTTTATGTGGAATGAAGTATTTCTTTGAAGGAAGTAATTATAGCAACATTTATCTTAGTTTGTCAATTCAAGATTCCATATCATTAGATTTTTTTTTTTAAAGCTATCTACTTTCAATAAAGGGCTTGCCTTTCAAGAAGTTTTAACATACTGGAATCATAACCTTGCACTGAGTTTTAAAACTTTATCCACATCAAATTTGGGTGTCATACTTTTTCCATGTCAGATTTGTGTATCTTTTTTAGTGTGAATTTCTATATGAGAAATCCAAGTTCATTTTGGATTATTTAGAAAGGACTAAAAATTTTACAGAACTAGTACCAAAAAAGAGTCCATATTACCATTCTCTCTACCACCAGCACCCTGCTCTGCTCTCTCAACTCCCATTTTATAATCTTGGAGAGGTAACTGCTATTAACATTTGTTATTTACCCTTCCACCCTTTTTGCATGCATTTTTAACACTTAAAAAGTCAAATTTTATAAAATATATAGTTAGAGAAGGAGTTGTAGGCCTTGGGTCACTTTCTGAGGATTTTTTGAAATAAAATTTCAGTAGAGGATGAGGCCCCTTAGTTCATTGAGTTTATAAGCCAGTGGGGACACCGGCATATATAAATGTATAATGATGAGAATAGATGGAAATAGACCGGCATATATAAATGTATAATGATGAGAATAGATGGAAATAGACCAAGTAAAAACTGGTTTTATTGGTGATAAGGAAAAATAGAAGAGTGACCCAAATGGAGCCAGGTTGATCTGGGAAGGAGTCTGGGATTTCTGTCATCACAAGAATGAGAACTTGATTTAGCAGAAGGTGGTGGAGAGGCCAGGTGCAGTAGAGCAGCAGGTAGTGAGCGTAGAGGGGCAGGATGGAGGTGAAGTCCGTCGATGGTAGGGTTTGAATCTGCCGGACTCAACAGTCTGAAGTTATCCAGCATCTGAAGCGAAGAAGAACTAGAAATTGTGCCAGCAGCCGTGGGTTGGACTGGAACCACAAGGGCTTGAAGTCAGGAAGTCCTGTGAGATTGGCCTAGATCAATCAGATCGCTCGCACTGGAATTAAACCGAGGAGCACATGTGAGAGAAGTTGCACAAGAAAAATTAGCACAATTTGGGTAAGGAGAAGCAAGCACGTTGTTTGCCTAGGAGGTTTCTAGTTAAATATGTCATTGTTTCTCCAAATTTAAGCAAATCATAAAGCCAAGCTGTGTCTCCCATTTAATACAAATATGTATCCCGTTTTTAAATAAAACTAAATGTGGATGGTATATTTTTGAAAGGCACATTTTAGTGCAAAAATTAATAAATATTTGATCATATAAGGAAAACTTCATCACTACTGGCCACACTTAACATAGAGAAAATTAGGTCAAATCTAAAGCAACACCAAAAAATGTGTTTACTTAACAAAAATGCTGAGAAAAGGTAGCAAAATAAGATTTAAGAGGGAGTTATTAAGCCAGGCTTGGTGGCTCACGCTGGTGATCCTAGCACTCTGGAAGGCTGAGGCGGGAGGATCACTTGAGCTCAGGAGTTTGAGACCAGCCTGAACGAGAGTGAGACCCGTTTCTACTGAAAATAGAAAAATTAGCCTGACGTTGTGGCACAGGACTATAATCCCAGCTAATCAGGAGGCTGAGGCAGGAGGATCGCTTGAGCTCAGGAGTTTGAGGCTGTAGTGAGCTATGATGACGCCACTATACTCTACCCAGGGCAACAGAGTGAGACTCTGTTCCAAAAAAAGAAAAAGGAGTTATTGAATTTAACTCCCCAAATTCTACTATGATTGATGTAGTTTTTCTTATTTCTCAATTTTAGTGTGAAAACTGCTTTGAATTTTTATTGTTTAGTAGCAGTATATTTAGAAATGTATTGCTGCCTAACATTTCTTTCCCTGGGTATTTACTAAATATCCCTTTCTAACTAGGAACCCAAGATAAAAGGGTCTTTTCTTCTTAACTAATGTATCATTACACCGAATGATTTAATTTTTTCTCATTTATCTGAAAATACAAACAATTGTGCACTTAACCCTACCTTTTTATGTGCTTTTAATTCTATAATAAAAGGGTGAATTATTTTGTATTGATTGTACTTTTCTGAAGCCATTTTGAAAAATTGAACAGGAATATTTTAAAGCTTTGTCACCTAATTTAAAAAATATTTTTAGGTGCCCTTGGATGTGATCGAGACAGTATTAAATTTTAATAGCATTAAAGGAATAGAGAAATATTTTGGTATAGTAGTTCCAACACTGTGAATAATATAAATTTGTAAACTATATCTTTAAAATATTGTCTTTTAGCAATTTCTTTCCTAATGATAATAGAACTGAAAGGCTAAAATTAATTTTTAGAATTTGGCTCTGCTAAATTTCTCAATCCTTTGAACAGTCGATAATCAGAGAAGCAGTATAGTTTATTGGTGATATAAACAAAATAAATGTAAGGTCCTACATTTGATAACTAAACAAATAATTCTGTCAGAATCTGGGCAATGTACCTAATATAAACTGGGGAAATCTGCCATGAGAGTTTCCTGGCCAGCGAACAAACCATATATAACCTGATGCAGCAGGTGGATTAGTCTGTAATATATAAGATTCACCTGAGCTGCCTGCGTCTAATCCCCTACTCTTCTTTGATACCTGGCTTAGAGGGGTTAAGTGACTTGTCCAAAGTCATAGAGAGAATGTCAGAGCTAGATTTCAAACATGATCTGAGGCCAGAGCCTAAGCTCTTACCCACTTACTTTACCGTTTAGATCCTAGTCAGCCAAATTAGTATTTCCTTCAACCCTTTGTTCTCTTTTATTGTATTTTAAAAACAATAGATTTTAAATAACTGGTAAAAATAGATTCTAGACCATTGATAAACGTGTTGAAAGAACAGGCCCTGGAATCTCCTTAATTCATGTCTTCCAGTTTGTCACTTGGGGAGCGCCCTTGCCTATTTCCTCCACTTTCTGTAGTACAACTGTCCCCTTGCTCACCGCTCTCTCATCACACCGGTTGCCTTTCCAGAGCTCTGTCATTCCAATATCTTTTCCATTCAGGGCCTCTGCATGTGCTGTCCTCTTGCAATTATCTTCCCAGTCTTCCTCATAGCAAGATTCCTTTCTTTCTTGTACCTAGACTTGAGTGTCACCTCCTCAGAGAGACTGCTCAGGCCATTTGAAGGAGATTCCCCCGCTATTCTCTACCTCTGCCCTGATTTTGTCTTCTTCATAGTCTCTATTACAAGACTTGCAAATATTTTATTCACTTGGGCTTTTGTGTTTTGACTCTCCCTCTTGAGAAGCTCTGAGAACAGGGACCATATTTATCTTGTTTGCTATTTTATCCTCAGTGCCTAGGATAGTGCTTAACACAGAGTAGGTATTTAATATTTGTTAAATGAATGAATGAGTAATCCACTTGTATTTATTTCTCCATACAAAAAAGTTATGACAACCTTATGCTTGTCCTAAAATCTAGATTGCTCTACATAGTTCTATAATCTCCCATTTAGTTGTTCTATGAAAAAAGGTAAGATTGATCTGATGTGAATTGTTCTTGGTGAACCCATGCTGGTTCCTGGAGATTCACACTTTTTTCTTAAATTCTCACAGGCCCTACCTTTAGTAATCCAACCTGGAATGTTGCCCAGGATTATGTGAAGCTCATTGGCTGCAGTTTGTGGAACACCTGACTCCCCTTAAAGATAAGAATCACCTGTCTCTGGTCTTCCAGCATGCCTTTCATTTTCCTCAACACCTCTGGTGACTCAACCTTCAGAGACCTTATTTGGAGACTCTTCATTCTCTGGAAGAAACTAATACAGGCCGGGATATTTGGTTCGTGTGTGTTTGCTTTGAGACAGGGTCTTGCTCTGTTGCCCAGGCTGGAGTGCAGTAGTGGGATCATAGTTCACTGTCTATGAACTATGGAACCTGGAACTCCTGGGCTCAAGTGATGCTGTCTCAGCCTCCCGAGTAGCTAGGACCACAGGTGTGTGCCACCATGCCTGGCTATTTTTTTTTTTTAGAGGTGGGATCTCATTATGTTGCCCAAGCTGGTCTCAAACTCCTGGGTTCAAGTGATCCTCCCACCTTAGCCTCCCAAAGTGCTGGGATTAACAGGTATGAGCCACAGGCCAGGATGGTTGAACATATTTATAATAATTATGTTTTTTTCTAGAATCTCTTCACCCATTCAGACCATTGATTTCCCTCTTGCAAGGTTTTGTTCTGCCTTTTTCAGAAAACGTAGAAGTATAATATGAATTGGATAGCTGAGCTTTCCCATCATCTATTAACATTGTATCATTTACTATTTCTTTATTCATTGTCTGCTTCTCTCAAACATAACTAAAGCTGTGTATGTGTGTGTTGTAAATCAAAATACTTTCCTGATTGTGTGTGTGTGTGTGTGCGTGTGTGTGCTGTAAATCAAAATACTTTCCTGATTGTGTGTGTGTGTATGCGTGTATGTATGTGTTGTAAATCAAAATACTTTCCTGGTAGTAAGATCAGATATCCTTATTTATGCATTTGGATCATCCTCTTTAAATATACCACAGCTATCTAGCAAAAACAAATAACCTTAAATACTTCCTCTTGAAAAGCCTGCACTTTAAGATAAAATACATGGTTGTAGATGCTAAAAGTACTATTTAAAGGAATGCAGAGTAAAATTTTTCATTAAAATCAGAAAATTGGAAATGTGCCAAATCTGTAACTTTAGAAACTTGTTTAGTGGATTTCTGGTGAAGACCATAGATTGTGTTTTCTACCTGAATCATAAAATCAAATGAACACATCTCTGCCTTTTCCCCCTTCATCTGTCTCCCCAATCTTGTTTTCATACTTAGGATCCGAATAATTTTCCTCCTTTGTATGTTAAGAGATATATTAAGTATGCATTTTTTTAAGTTCTTTGGGTAGTTTCTTGTGAATTCCAACACCAAGAAGGTGTGTGTGTATGTGTGTGTGTATCATAAATACAAAAATTCAAAGTGATTGCTCTTATACTAACATTTTAAAATTGTTTAGAACTTCAGTCAAACCATGAAAGAATGCTGCTTTGGAAATGGGCAAAGTATGGTATGGTGTTTTCAAATGGATTGCCATTATAGTCTCTGTTCATTGACCTTGACCTCTACTGGACAGGTACAGGATTACTCTTTTTTCAATCCTTAAGAAATGAGTGAAGAGACTCAGAGGAACCCATATGTTCGTGTTTGAATGGTTGGAATGTAGGTATGGGTGCTGTGTCCTCTCCTGCAGTGTGGGCACAAAGCTGTCCAACCAGGTGGCTTTTAAAAACAGACAAGTAGATGCCTAACGTGGTGGCCTTGCTGTGGTGATGGATAGCCACGGGTAGGTTATCCAGAGAACAGATAAACGCTGGAAAACACTAAGGCCCATGTAGTTGGAGCTAACCATAATATATGTGTGAAACTATCGGCCCTAAGTTATGTGGTACTTCAAGTCTTTTTTTTTTATAAAAAGCAACACTCTAGACTAAACATTGTGTGAGGCTGTATGAGATCCTACAGGAGGTGGGGTGTGGTGAGGTTAGGTGACTTGGGCTTGGGCTCAGTGGCTGCCACTCCTGTCATCTTGGTCAAATCACAGTTTCTCTTGGCCTTTGTTTCTTCCTCTTGTGAAGAAAATAATACCTGCTTATCCCACAGAACTACATTTTGGAAATCATCTCAGATAGGAAATGACAGGTAAAACACAGATCATTAATTTTCAGAACTCTGTGGCATTTGGGAAAATGGACATTTTGTAATGTATGTGTATAAGTTAATATAAGGCAGGGAAGATTTACTGAAATAATTCTTCAGCTGAGAAGCTGTTTTTTCTATAACATATTTCTCCTGAAGAACTCAGATTTATGTCATAGCTGTGTAACTGTTGCCTGGCTGGTTTGTGCTCAGCTCAGCGACCTATTAACCGGTGAGTTTCTTAACTGTTCCCAGGCTTGTTTTCTTCAACTACCTACCTCTTTGAAAAGTGCCTAGTACAGAGCCTGGCACATGGTACGTGCTCGGTCAGTGCTGTTATTGTTTTCTTTATCCTTACATCATCTGTGCCTGCTATTCCCTTAGTGGAAATGCAGTACTGGAATCCAGAGGTCCTGATCAAAATTGTAGTGTTTCTTTTCTATGCCAAAGGCTTGGCTAAAATGAAAATTCAGTTGGTAGTTCTATAGACTGTTGGTTTAATGTGAAGTTTTAATGAAGGACACAGTCAAAATGTTTAAATATTATCTCTAAATCTTCATGGGGGGAAAATCTGTAAAATTCCTTCTTGGAAAATTACTGGGAAGCAGATAGGATAAAGCAAACCATAATTCTATTCAAATTTTTATTTTAATGTTCATAAAATGTTTTAGTTTTCCATCAAGTAGAAGAATATATCTTTGGAATCAGTAGAAGAATAGTTATTAAAAATTTAATGTTTTTTTATCCTGGTAGAAATGTATTAATAGCAATACACATAAAAGGAAAAGTTTCATTAATTATTTTTCTTCAAATGCACCATTCTATTTTATAATTTTGGATATGAGGATAGGATCAGGACACACACACACACACACACACACACACACACACGGACTGGGGCGTGGCTGCTGTAGCCATAAGACCTGTTGTAGCCATCTTGTACCACCAATACAAATCATCAAAGTGTGGTCATCTATGGGAAATCCACATTGTCATCAACTGTTGCCCAAGACTTTGAAAACGAATGTGTTTTCTTTCATGATTGAGATTTCTGGAAAGAGTCCCAAGTGTCCCTTGTCATCTAAGTTCTGTGTGTCACTTCCCCATTTTGCACACTGACTCATTGCTCATTGGAACTGTGATTTCCATGAAGGCAGAGACCTTATCATTCTGGTCCTTGCTATATCCCTAGAGCCCAGCCCAGTGCTTGGCTTATGGTAGGCCCTCAGTAAATATTTGTTGAAAAGTGAATTACTTTTCAAAAATAAAAAATATTTGATCACCTACTGTGCATAATTAAAAAAACATAACATGGTCTTTTGTCCTAAAACTTAAATCTCTTCCATTTGAAAAAATTAAAGAACAAGATAGCATTCTCTGCTCGTTTTACCTTGCTTTATATCAAAAACTTTAATAAAAAGTCGTGCTTTATTCTTTTATTTTTATGACTTAATTTCCTGGCTACCTTACAGTTAAAAGACTCTTACGACCTTATTAGTGTTGAAATTAATGCTTAGCCTTTTTGGCGTTATTACTTCATTCTGCTGGTTATATACCCCCTGTAAACCATAAAGAAATTGAATTCACATCATCTGATTCTAGAACTGCTAGAAGTTTAGAAGATGTCGGCTTCGCTTTGAAGTTGCAGTGCCTACCATTTGTTGAGAAGTGGGGCTCAGGGAACCTGTAGTGTATCAGGAAACAGAGGAAAGTACTTCTACCTATTAACGTGAATTTTTTTCCCCAAAAAGAGATGAGACAGTGGGACATAAGTAAAAGGCCACATAACTGTCGCTCCTGAATGTTTCTATTTATACCAGGTGGATACTAAAGTGGTGTTTTATTCTCTAAGGCAAATGTTAAGAGTATTGTCCTTGGGATCTACACTGGAGATGTTTCTAACAGAATGTTCTGAAAACATATGTTACCCTTGTAAGGAATGTCTCTGAACACCCAAATAGAGATCAAGTGAAAGAAAGTGGTATTTGATTTTAATCATTTGTGACTCCTAGTGCATGTGCTGTCCTTAGGTCCTGGCCACGTGCTAGGGCACGTGCTGTCATGCAGAGGCACACGTTTCCCCCTGGCCTGTCAGCTTGGGAAGGAAGGTCGCGGTGAACAAAGGGAATTCCAAACCACACTACTTTGGCCCTATCCTTAGAAGTAAAGCTCAATTCTACCTTCAGTCATTTGATTCTTCTCTCAGTTCAAGAAAGCTAATGCCATGCTGATTTACACAATCAAATCAGAAAAATTTTGAGGAGAGAAGTAAATAATTTCAATCCCTTTATCACTGATCTGCTTTTTGAGTGATTGTAGTTCTTGTAGGTTTAAAAACTTTATATGGTTTTTTTGTCCTATAGTTACTTTATTCTGTTGTTGAAAGAAAAGACACACTAATGACCTTAAATATACTTAATTTGAATTTTTAATTAAATATATTAAGTGGTTAAAAAAGTATTCATCTGGGATCTCCCAAGCCCACATCTTAGGAGAAGGATATCTCCATGCTCACCAGACAGTCTCTGTGTCCAGTGAATAACTCCTCCAGGAAGGGACTAGCCCAACCCTTACGAAAGCTCTACCTAGTCCCCATTAGTTGTAACAAGAAAGAGCAATCCAGGTGTGCCAGTTAAGTGGCCTTTTACCTGTGTCTGTTTTCTCTTGTCTCTTTGTAGAATTAGGTAGAATCACCTCCTTCCTCTAACTGATGCACACTTCAGGCCACTTGAGCCCGTTTCTCAACATGTCCTAGGTTCCCATCCATTTAGGACAGTGATTCTGAAACTTCTTGGTGTCAAGATCCCATTACACTCTATAAAATTATTGATGACCCAAAAAAACTTTTATTTATGAATTTATATACCAATATTTACCATATTAGAAATTACAGCACAAATTTAAAAATATATATTTGTTAATTCTTTTAAAAATACTAAAATCCATTATACATTAACATAAATAACATTCTTTGAAATATAACTATTTTGTAAAACAAAATTCAGTGAGAAGAGCAGCATTGTTTTAATCTTTGCACATCTCTTTAATATCTGGCTTAATAGAGGACAGCTGGATATTCTTATCTGCCTCTGCATTCAATGTGTTCCAGTATGTTGCTTTGGTTAAAAAATATGAAGAAAATCTGGCTTCATGTAGATATGTAGTTGGAAAAGGAGAGGAGTATTTTGATAGCCTTTTCAAATAGTTGTGGATATTTTTTGGTGATACTAGAGCAAAACTTGACAAACGATAGTTTCTTAAAGGCTGATTGCAAAGTAAAATCTGAAACCCTATCAATGAACTTTTAAAATGTATGACATTAATCACTTCTTGGCCTTTTGGCTAAGATCAAGTGTAAGATCCATCAGTCTATCTTGTACTCTGAGTGGATTTTAGCATCATGCACTGCGTTGGTCATTTGGAAAATACTGGTTCACTGAGTTATGCAGTTCTTCCAAATCTTTATTCATTTCAGTATACAATGTTTTTAAAATCCCATTTTATAATAGCACCACTGATCTCATCCTTAAGTATTGGGAAACTCATAATATTGAATACAAGTTTTCCCAAATTCTAATTTTTGCTTGAAAATTCAGATTTTATCATTAGCAACAAATACTTTCAGTTGTTTTCCTTGAAGTGGCATTTGCAAGAAAATGTCGATACTCAGTCTGAAAAGTCATAGTTTTTCAGTCATTCTTTCAGATAAAAATGGTGTTCCGTTACAAAGTGGCTAGTTCAGCTTGCAGTTCAAACAGTCACACAGTGCTTGTCTTGGAGAAAACCACTGTACCTCAAAATGCAACAGAATGCTTTATGCGTGCTTCTCATTTTGTTATGCAGGATATTAAAAAGAGAGGTACTCAAGAGTTGAAGTTTAATAAAATTAATAATTTTTACTGCTTTATCAAGGACGTTGTTACATGAAGCTGGCTTCTTTTTGCTGTTGCCAGGGCATTGCAATAAACAATATGCTCACTCCTAGTATACTGCCTTGATTGATGCTAAGGTACTGTTTGCCCACAATTGTTTTTGCACCATCAATGCAAAACTTCAACACAGTTGTGTCAGTATAAACCATGAGATTCGAAAAAGTTACTCAACATCTTGACTATTTCAACACGTGTTTGTTGCCATGTGTTCATATAATAAAATATCTTCAATGACTCATTGGGGCTGATATGAACAAATATAAGCAAAACAGCAAATCCAGCAACATCTGTCCATTTTTAAGGCACAAGAACAATTCTGTAAATTATACATTAACTCGGTCTTCATGTTTACAGTGAAATCTGAAATTTGACAAGTTATCATGTTTTGGAGAAGCGGCACTGGTTTCTTTTCCTAACTTTTCATCCAGCAAGCATTCAGCTGCATCAATTACACAAGGCTTTGTCATTCTCTCAGCTAGTATGTGCACTTCTCCAGCCAATGCCATCTGATAACTCACCCTGTAGGATACTTTGGTATATTTTTCATTTCTAGTTTGAAAACCAAAATCAATATCTAGCTTTTAAAGAGCTCGTCATGTCTACATTTGAAATATTCCTTTTTCTTTGAACTCTGATCGGTCTCAAAAGGACAATTTGAGATTGTTGTGTTGCATAAGACACAATTAGGAG
This sequence comes from Varecia variegata, assembly GCA_028533085.1. Classification (NCBI taxonomy): domain Eukaryota; kingdom Metazoa; phylum Chordata; class Mammalia; order Primates; family Lemuridae; genus Varecia; species Varecia variegata. Next base: position 32,179,393 of record CM052437.1, read on the forward strand.
ACTTACTAGCATCCACGAAGGTGAGAGGAAGAGAGCTGTCATTGTATTTTTATTTCTTCATCCAGTTTCTTTGAAGTTGATCCTCCCTTCCATGAGTCAGGGAACTCATACTTCAGGTTCATCTTCTTCGGCATCTTAGAGACGCTACCTGTGGGGATTGGAAAAGTGAGTCTTCTTATCTTTTGTTTTCAAGCCAATGATCTATCCTTAAAGAAAAGAAAAACATCCTATAATTTTTCTTTTTATTTTTAGAATACTGAACTCTAAAGTAATTGTTTTAGGTGAATTTTTTTTAATTTAAAAATGTTTTGAAAAAAATTTAAAATATTGCAAAAATAAAAAACCCAAACCAACAACAAGGTATACTTATTTGTTGTTGAGTTTCCAAATAGATGCAAGGGAAACTTTAGGATTTCAAAGCAACAATACATTGGACAATAATGAGGTTACAGACATTACAGCAGGTATAATAAAAGATAGTAATAGTGCAGTCCAAGTATTAAGAACAAACTGAGTTAATCTCTGAAAATACACATATTTATATGCTAAAAAAAACCACAAGAGTACAAAAAACACACATTCCATTAGCTGTTGGAACATTGATATCATCCTATGTCATGTAGCCTCTGGAAAACTCAACTGTATTCTTGTGAAAGTATGAAAGTGAAGAAAGCAAATGATGCCTTAGTATTATTATAAAATAGTTTTGACCTCACAGACCTTCTGAAAAGATCTCAGTCCCCTGGCGTCCCCAGGCTACACTTGATGAATCACTGGTCTAGGGAACCATCAGTTTTAAATGAATTTAATTTATCTTAAATATGCCAAAGAGGGGGAAAAAAGCCAAAGAGGAGTATATTACATTTTCTTAATTTGACACACCTTGTAGAACCTAAAATTAGATTTGAGGACTTGCTGATGTTTTGAATGAAGTAAGAGACTTAGTGACTCCAGAGGCTGGAGCTCAAGAGCCATAGATTCTAACTTGGGTCCCTTACACCCTCCGCCTTTGCAGTCCGACTCTGGATGCCCCAATCCAGTCCTTGTTAAAAAGCTTGTTAAAAAGCTAGTTAACTATTTAGCTGTTTGACAAATGAGTGAATTTAAATCCCCACGTGTTGCTCCTCCAGATCACTATGTGACCACTTATTTTCCTTCAAAGAGGAAACTGCAGCAGCTAGAAGTATTTGTATATGGTTGGAATTTAATCACTTTGCATTTTAAACACTTCTTCTAAAAGAAATTTCCTTTGATTCAATACAAAGATACACGATTATGTATCATGTACCCAATACTATTTTGTACTTCATGGAATACAAAAGATGCACATCCCTGCTCCTCAATTATTAATTTTGCAGAGACTTATTGCATGAAACAAAGGATTTAAGAAAATATATAGTTAACTATTTCCTCAAATGTAATCAAATACTCAAATGTAGGTTATGAGCAATGAGAATAAGGTACAGGAAGGGATTTTTGGTTTTTACAGAAAAGGTGAGATTTAAGAAGGCCTTGAAGGATGAGTAGGAATATATAGAGGCAGAATGGCTGGGCTGTTCCAGGAGGACAAGGTTGGGACGAAGGCTCTGAAGCTGGAAGATGGAGCTAAGCTTGAGGGGATGGAGGTCACTGGGGCTATGACATTTGCAGACAGCCATATCCAGAGCTGCAGAGGTGAAGGAAAGGGTGGAAATAGTTGTTTTCTTCTTCACTACCCTACCCTCAAATTGCCTTTGGTTTAGAAGGAGGAGCGAAAGTGAACAAAGAGAAATTGGGGAGGCAGCAGAGGCGGGAGGGAAACTCCAGGGTGAGTTACCATCTGTCAAAAGAGGTTATGGAGGTGAAATGAGCAAGAGTATTAGGGCACTGGTATCTGTGGCAGACGTGGAGACACCCAGCCTAGATCTCCTTCCCAAAAAGGACTTGCCACCCAGGTGCAGGAAGCGTGGGCAGCAGCCAGCCTGCCTGCAAAGGGCTGTCTTGCTCAAGGCCACGCCCTTCCCTGGACAGCTGGCATCCTGTCACAGAGAGGCCAACATGGGAAACCACAGCCATTGCACACAACTCTGCAGGACGATATTCATGACAGAGCTCCCTGCTGGACTGGCCGAGGCCTTGTTGCTGTTCAGTTTCTTCCCCATTCTTCTTTCTCACTCTTCCCCTCACCGGTGTTGAGCCCTGATAATATCTAACACCCCAAATTCTGCCTCAGTGTCTGCTTCTGGAGACTCCAATCTGTGACAGTCTCTCATCCAGGGCTGGAAAAATATGTATGTTTATGTATGTATTTATATTTGTATGTGTATCTCTGTGTGTGTGTGTATATATATATATATATATATATATGCCTTTCCTATATTCAATGGTAGACTGTCCATCAATTATTAGCAACTTGTGTTTTCAACCTGTTGGCTTAGTTATTCTAAATACAGCTATTTTCCTCGAATGAAAATCTTTGTTGCCAAAAAATGTTATAATGGTAAAATTATTTTTCCCACTAATCCCAATGTAATTTTTGCCCATTTTGAGATACATATTACATGCTCAGAACAGTAGGGTGAGACAAAAACAGATAGAATCAACTAATTTACTGATGATCGTGGGCACTAGCTGCAACTTCCGTGTCACACAGCTGTGAACTTTAGCACCAGGCTCCCCAAAGCCGACTGCGGATGGGATAGAACTGATTTAAAACGTGACCTCCAGGACTGATCTTCAACTTCCCATCCCTGCTTCCAGCATTATTTTTTAGCATTAATAATATTAATCAGAAATATGAATAATTCTTGGTAAGAATAAAAAATATTCCATTTGTAACTTCAAAACTATACTCTCTGAAAGGTTGATAGCCACTGCCTCGGTAGTACCTGGTGTCTTAGCTGTGACACCGTCTATTGGGCTCAGTCCTTTCGCCGTCCCGCCTGTGCCTGTGCAGAGGGCCGGCGTCTGATTGCCCTGGATCTGTTTGTAGGGAACGCCAGCAGGGCCACGCTTCTTCTGAAAGACGTTCCACGAGATAAGGAGTTGGGCTCTATGATCCCTAAGGTCCCTTCCTCTTCTGACATCCCAGATCCCAGTTTCTGTGCCGTGTCCAGCACACAGGGTATTTTGGGTCCTTAGAAGTAGATTAAATGGTGATTTAAAAACTCTATTTTAGGCAATGCTTTTTTTATGGAACAACAACAACAAGCAAATACGACACCCTGAAATTCTTCAGGAGAAACAAGACTTCCTGTTCGTGCACCCAGGTGGAGGGCCAGCCCAGGGCTTGTCTGGAAGGCGAGCGGAGGCCACCTTCAGTTTTCTTCCCTTCTCTCCTCTCTTTGCCCTGCCCTGGTTACATGGGCCCCATTTCGCTCAGCCTGCCCCTCTCACCACACCTCCCAAATATCACTTCCACAGGTCACTGCTCCACTGACTCCCCAGTGTCCCAAAATGCAGTCCGATTCCGCAGGCAGACACACAAGGTCTGGCCGCTCTCCCAGCCGCGCACTCTGTGCTCTAGCCACGCTGGAATTCGCACAGGCCCTGAGCGCGCCACTCCCCTTCTCAACCCGGGTCTTTGTGCGTCTGTTCGTCTTTCTCCGCAGACTGCCCTTCCCTCTGTCCACCCACCCCAGCTGCCTCAGCCCTCCAGGCTCTGTTACTTCTGTTGTTTCCTCTGATAGCCCAGTTCCCTCAGTATTCTTTACATACCCCCACTGCAACTTTTCCTTTTATTTTTTTGTTTGCATTCTAACCCATTTATTTTTCATGCCAGACCCTTCACTTGACTGTGACTGACTGAAGTGCAAGGACATCTTATTTATCTTTGTATCAGCAGCACCTGCCACAGTGCCTGATACACAGTGGCATCGGTTAAGTGCTGAAGGTGAGCGAATGGCGTCCCTGTCCCCTCCTCCCCCAACTCTTCTGGAAGAACTCTTTTTGTCTTGTTTCGTTTTCTTATTTTAACATCTTTCCTTCTGGCCAAAGCATCTCCAACAAATGGAAAGGTCTAAAGAGTGATTTTTCGGGCAAATTATATGCCAACCACAATGCCTGGCACCTGAAAAGCAAGTACTAAAACTGTGTTGAATTAATGAATAGAGCCTCTGTGGCAATGCTATGCCTTTGTTTTCTAACCCATTAATAAGTTGACTTCAGGCTAGTGGGAGGACATGTCGGGGAGGAAGAAGTAGCCCTCTTGATGCTCTCAAATCATGGAAATGGGGGCCACCTGCTCAGAGCCCACCCTGGTTAAGAATGACTCCCAGGAGATAAAAGGAGGTAACTTTGGCTCATCCCAAGTACGTTCTGGGCTCTGAGGGTAAGAAGGGTATTTGTAAACCTGGGAGACTGGGGGTAAGTGCTGGTGCGAAGCTCAATTTGATAGAGTTTCCCCTTTCTGCAGGTTTTCAGGTGTGCCTGATGTTCAATTCTTGTCAAGTGCGGCTACAGGTGGGGCCCAGGGAGGACTTTCACTAGGACTAGGAAACAGAAGAGGTGTGGGAAAGTGTTTCTGAGAAGTCCATCCGGCACACACGTATTTGCTGCCAGACTATAAAACTGATAAATTCATACTACATGAGCCTGTTCTTGAAAACATCGTGGTAAAATTGCCTGCTGAAGCAGAAAAAGGAGCTTTGGGAAGTTCTCGAGGAAGAGTATGTGCGTGTTTGTGAGTTCCCTGCCTCTTCTCTGGACTCATCTGTGTTTGCCAAGGCCCTGTGCTGCTCTCACCGTGGGTCTCAGGACGTGAGCTCCCTGAGAACAAGGTCTTTCCTATCACCTTCATCGCTCATGCTGGGCACACAGGAGCTGCTCGACAGATGAGCATCTAATTAGCCGGGAAGACGTTAACTAAGCTGAACTGAAGTGCTATCATGTGGCAGCACAGAGACTGCAAGACTACCTGCCCTTTGTTGCTCTGCACCAGATGTATACATTACCTATTTGCATCCTCATAACAACCCTACCTGGTAGGAGCTCTTATTATGCTAGTTTACAGATGTATAAACTGAAGCTTGGAGAAGTTAACAAGCTTATCTGACATCATAAAACTAGAAATTGGTGAGGCTAAAATTTAAACTCAAGAACTTCCACTTCTGGTATTGCCTAAGAAAGACTCTCCAGACCAATCCTCCTGCAGCTAAAAACTATAAACTCAGAACAGAATAAACTAACCTAAACGAAACTAAACCACAGCTATCTGAAGGCCCTGGAGAGTGAGGAGGAGCAGGCAGCTCTGGTGGGGACTCTGTGCTTGGAGGAGTGGAGTTCTGTGAAACAGATCTCGTTTCCACAGCGTTTAGACTGGGGCCAGGCAGAGTCAGGGCAGTGCAGGGACAGTGGCAGTGCTGGGGGAACAGCTTCCATCCTTCTGGGGAACCAGAATACTGAACACAGGGAACACGGCCGCTGCAGGGGGAATCCCAGCAGAAAAAGGGCTTCAGAGGGGATCCCCAAATCCTGCCTGTCCATGTCTTTAATGACCCCTAAGTCTCACACGTGTGAAGCAGACTCAAAGCAGCTCAGCCAAGGACAAAATGTCTGAATTGAGATTGGAGGTGCTAGCCAAAAATTTGCGGTTTGAGTCCAACAAAGATATTTACCTGCTTAAAAAAAAGGAGAGATTTAAAAAAAAAAAAAAAAAGAAAGAAAGACAGAAAAAGAAAAACAATACTCTTCAGGGGAAAATAACGTAACTCATAATCCAGAGTTTTCATGACTTAACATTCATGATATCCAGGATGCAATCCAGAAGTTCCTGACATACATAAAACCAAGAAAAGGAAGCACATTCTCAAGAGAAAAGAATATCGACTGAGAACAAACGAGATAAATTGGATGCGGCATTAACAGACAGGAATTTTAAAGCAGCTATTATTATAACTATCCTCAATGAAATAAAATAAAATATCTTCACAATGAATCAAAAGAGGAAATTTCAGCAGTTGAATAGAAACAAAAAAACCCCTAAAACCAAAAACTGTCATATTTGAAATTTTAAAAAACTACTAAGTAAATTAAACAACAGAATGGAGATGACAGAGGAAAAAAATAAGTGAACTTGGGCCGGGCGTGGTGACTCACACCTGTAATCCTAGCACTCTGGGAGGCCGAGGCAGGCAGATTGTTTGAGCTCAGGAGTTCGAGACCAGCCTGAGCAAGAGCGAGACCCCGTCTCTACTAAAAAAAAAAGTGAGACACTGTCTCAAAAAAAAAAAAAAAAAATAAGTGAACTTGAAGACAGATCCATAGAAATTCATATGAAGAACGGGGATTTTTAAAAATCAAAAAAAAAAATACACAGAGCCTCAGAGATCTGTTAGATAATATCAAACAATCTAAAGCTATAGATTCAAAGTATTCCAAGAACACTAGGCAGGATGTGCTGAAGCACATCATAGTGAAACAATTGAAAGGCAGATATAAAGAGACAAACCTTGCAGAAACAGCAAGAAAAAACAAACAACATATAACCTACAGGTGAACAGCAATGGCTATCTTCTCATCAGAAACCATGAGGGCCAGGAGGGAGTAGAACAGTATTTTTGAAGTGCTAAAAGAAAATATGTTAACCCAGAATTCTATATCTGGCAAAATTATTTAGGAATAAAGGTAAAATAAAGACATTTTCAGTTAATTAAATAAACTAAGAGAATTTGTCACCAGCAGACCTGCACAAAGATGTGCTAAAGATAGTTGTTTCAGACAGAAGGAAAATGATATCAGAATGAAACTCAAATATCAGGAAGGAATGAAGAGCACTGGAAATGGTAAAATATCTGGGTAAATACTAAAAACATTGTTTTCTTTTTTTTCTTAATTTCTTTATAACTTGACTGTTTAAAGTAAAAATATTAAGATTGTCTCGTAAAGTTTATAATGTACATAGATATGAAACATATCACAACTATAACGTAAGAGTAGGGAATCCGGACCTATATCTCAGTTGCAAGGTTTTTACATGTTGTGAAGGTGAATTTCATGTGTCAGCTTGACTGGACCAAGGATGACCAGATAGCTGGTAAAACATTCTTTCTGGGTGTGTCTGTGAGCGTGTTTCTGGAAGAGATTAGCGTTTGAATCAGTAGGCTGAGTAATGAAGAATGAGTTCTCTCATCCATGTGAACAGGCCCTGTTGAGGGCCTGACTAGAACAAAAGCTCGGAGAAAAGACAAATTTGCTCTCTGCGTGAGCTGGGACATCTGTCTTCTCCTGACCTCAGACATCAGCGCTCCTAACTCTCAGGCCTTCCAACTTGAATGGGGACTTATAGTAATACCATCCCCAGTTCTCGGGCCTTAGGACTCATGTTAGGACTTCCACCATTGGCTCTGCTGCTTCTGGGACCATTGCGTTCAGACTGGAAATATACCACTGGCTTTCCTAGGCCTCCAGCTTGCAGACCGCAGATTGTGGGACTTCACGGCCAATAATCATGTGAGCCAATCCTACATAATAAATCTCTTTCTCTCTATATATATCCTATTGGTTCTGTTTCTCTAGAGAACCCTGACACATACACCTTATATGCAGTGATATAATATTGACTGAATTTAGACTGTGAAAAGTTAAAGATGTGTATTATGATTCCTAGAGCAACCACTAAAAATAAAATAATAATACAAAGAAGTTTAGCTAAAAGGCTAATTAAGAAAACTAAAATGGAATTCTAAAAAAGATATTCTGATAATTCAAAGAAAGGTAGGAAAAAGAGACTATGGAAGAAAAATGAGAAGAAACAAGTAGAAAACAATAAAACATAAACTCAAACCTTTCATTAACATAAATAGAGTAAACACTGCAATTAAAGGCAGGAATTGTCAGAATGGATTTTTTTAAAAAGCAAGAGCCAACTATAAACTGTATTTGAGAGACACACTTTAAGTATAAAGGCAACTACAGGTTGAAAGTAAATGAATGAAAAAAATATAGCTATGTGTCACTTAACAATGGGGATATATTCTGAGAAATGCATCATTAGGCTATTTTGTTGTTGTGCGACCCTCACGGAGTGTACTGACACAAACTTCCATGGCAAAGCCTACCACACGCCTAGGCTAGCCAGTGTAGACTACTGGCCCTAGGCTACAAACCTCTACAGCATGTACTGTATTGAATACTCTAGGCATTTGCAACACAATTTTAAGTACTTGTGTACCTAAACATATCTAAATATAGAAAAGATACAGCAAAAATATGGTATTATAACCTTATGGGACCACGGTCCTGTATGTGTTCCGTCACTGAATGACATGTCCTTATCTGGTGCATGACTGTATACCATACATTTATTTAAGTCTTCTCTTTTCTCCTCCTAACAATGTTTTGTAGTTTTCTGTTTTTCCTGTGGTTTTTATGTTATTGTAAATGGTGTTAGGTTTTAGCAGATAGACATCGATTGTGCAAAAACCCGGCAGGCAGTCTTGCCCCTGATGTTTGAAGGTAGTGGAGGGGTTTGGGTCAATAGGAGAAGCAGGTTCTAACGTTCCTTGGTTACTTTTTTTGCTCTTAGTCTGTTTATACTGATGGAGCAAGTTTGGTCCCCCTACAAGTACTGCATTGGGGGTCAATGTCCTAATTTGTAATGGGAATCAGGGTAGAAATGTTTACTCTCAGCTGCTTTCCAGCTCTTGAGTTTATGTTACACATCCAGCCACCTAGACACACCTACCTTCTCTCTTGCTCATTCATATTCTAAATTTCTACCTATTTGCCCACCCCTGAAATGATTAACCATAACTGTAACAATGCACTGTCACATAGAAAAGCTACCACGAACAATTGCTTTTACCAAATGAGTTGGGGGAAGGCAGTTTCCACAAAATCTCTCTGGGAAGGCAACTCAATAGGTGTCTAACACAATAAGAAAAGAAAGAAGAAAACTCCCTTGACTTTTCAGCAAGGAAATGATACAGTGAAATCATGTCTTAGCGAAGTCTCCCTGTTGCGGGGGCACAGGACGTGCAGGCAGCAAAGGGGAAAGAGATTGAAGACGCAGAAGGAGCGAAAGGCAGGCATGTGAGATGTAGACAGGGTGGGCAATCCGCGGGAGTGCACCGTGCAGCCACACCAGCTCTTATTAATGTTGAATTTTGCATAATGGTTGGTCAAGAGCATGATTAATTAACTGGTGTGGGGTAAATGCACCGAATAATATAAATCTTGGCCCACATCATTTATCTCATAACGCAGGCAGCCGTGCAGTTTCAGAATATCTGTCTGGTGCGGGAGTGGAGTCGGGGGCTGGGGCGAGTATGGCGCTGGGGGCAGGCAGGCATCCTGCTGCCTGTTTCAGGTGTTGGGGATGTGCTTATTCTCCAGGGTCACTTATGTTTCTAGCATCCTCTCCTGCATTTCCTCCTTCAGGGCTCACAGCAATCCTGTGGGGAGGCGGGGCATGAGTCCCCCATCTGAGCCAGAGAGGAAGGGTTTGCTCTGGGGGCAGAGCCGGGATTCCCATTCAGGTCTCTTGTCTCCGCACCCTGCAGCTTCCACCTGTGTGACCCCTGATGACTTCGGGGCCTGCTGAGAGAGCCAGTCTGCGGCTTTCTGACATTCCTCTGGGGGCCTTGATCTATGTGGCATTGTCTGTGTCCCCTGCACATTCCTTTGGCCAGGGGAGCTCACCTGCAGGCTTGAGGACAGTTCCTGCATACGCAGGTGGCTTCCTACCCAGCACCTGAGACTCGGCCTGGTGGCTTTCTCTGGCCCTGTCTGTCCACAGCAGTTTAGACTGAAAGTTTGAGGGAGTCAGTGCCTTCCAGGGGCACCCCTCTAACAATGAGGGACCAGAGTGGGTGGAAATACCCTGGCTTCCGGCCGGGCACCGTGGCTCACGCCTGTAATCCTGGCTCTCTGGGAGGCCGAGGTGGGAGGATCGCTCGAGGTCAGGAGTTCGAGACCAGCCTGAGCAAGAGTGAGACCCCGTCTCTACTAAAAATAGAAAGAAATGATCTGGATAGCTAAAAATATATATAGAAAAAAATTACCTGGGCATGGTGGCACCTCCCTATAGCCCCAGCTACTTGGGAGGCTGAGGCAGTAGGATCGCTTAAGCCCAGGAGTTTGAGGTTGCTATGAGCTAGGCTGACGCCACGGCACTCACTCTAGCCCGGGCAACAGAGGGAGACTCTGTCTCAAAAAAAAAAAAAAAAAAAAATACCCTAGCTTCCACTTCAGCCTCCTTGGCCTAGGTGGGGTGATTCTGAGGTGGCCCCTGGCAGGACAGGACAGTCTCTCGGCTGCCCCTGCCCACCGCCCAGAACCCATCAATGCAGCCCTTTGCAGCCCTCCTCCCTTCCCCGCTCTCTTCCTCACTCCCTCTCTCTGCTTCCAGGAATCATCTCACAAATAAGTGACTTGCACCTGAGTCCTTGTCTCAGGCATCGCTTTGGAGGCACACTGAGGCAGATAGTAATCCCGACCTAAGATTCCAGGCATCCGAGCCAGGGGAGCCCTCCGGGACTCAGGGCTCTGTGTGGGAGGAGCCGGGAGACACTCAGAGTGTGGCTGGCAGGTGGCGGTTCAGGTGGGGGGCACTGGCGGGAGCCTAGCACGGAAGATGTGAGAGGTGGGGGTGGGGGACAGTGAACGTCATGGGTCGTGGGGAGGAACCAGGGATGGGAACCTGCCTCTCTCAGCAAAGGGACCTGTGCCAACAGGCCACATTCACCCCAGCAGCTCAGCCAAGGGTTTTAAGGAATGGAATTGGAAATGCCATTTACTGCCTTGCTGTTGGCCCAATATTTCTTGTTTCACATTTTGCCCTGGAAATTCCATTGTCCTTACTCCACAGAGGAGACTAGATTTTTATGGGTAATACACTATGTTCTCCAGGTTAGATGGCATTTCAACAAGTGCCATCATTACATTTTTCGGCACCCAGCCGTTCACATAGCTCTTCCATTTTGTACTGATGGAACAGCCCTGTGCAGTAAGCAAGACAGGGGTAGGATTCCCACCTCAGGTGCTGGCTAAGGTGCCCAGGGCGACCAGCTGCAAGTGGCATCACTCGATAAGCACATGGCAGGGAGCCCACAGAGCCTGTTCAGTGTGGCTTCACTCCTGTGGTGACAGCAAATGGAGTTCACAGACCCCGAGAAAGCCGGTCCTCTGCTGACAGAGTCAGCACTATTCCAAGAGAGGTCTGGGCTGTCCCCCTGGGGGCAGAAAGCCCAGGCCTAGATCCAAGGGTCTTTTCCACCCCAACCTGTGCTCTGCGCCCCACTGCAGCTGGCCGGACTTTCTCGCGGACAGCTCTCTTTTCCAAGGAGAGTTCCAAGTCCCAGTTCTTTCAAGTGGTTCTGGAGATGGCAGCATTTGGATAGAACATTGGAACTTGGCTGGGGCCTGAGCAGTCAAGACCACGGTGTCTGGCCTTGCGTGAGGCAGGGCGACCTGGTGACGTGGGGCTGAGCCCAGGATCAAGTGAGACAGGTCTGAAGTCCATCTGAACCTCTTAAAGCCTGGACAAGTGGCCAGCTCTTTGCAGGGTGTGTGTCTTTACAGCCTACTGCAGCTCCCAGACGTGTGATTTAGGATGTTGAAAGCACTTGTTATTCCTTGTGCTAATACGATGAAAGCAATACTAATAAAGTGTGGTCTCTCTGCGGCTGTGTGAGCAGGGCTGGGCTTCCTGCTTCCCCCGACCTTGGGTGAGGTGGCTGCTCTGTGGCTGTGTCAGGTTTGGCTCCGGCAGGATTCTGTGGCCCTTCCAGCAGTGCTGATGCTGTGGCTCTGAGCCCTTAGCTTGTTGTTTCCCAGGGTGGTCACAGGCCAGGGAGCAGCTCCAAGCCTTCCTGGCAAGACAGGCTGTGGAGGCAGAAGCAGGGGCCCTGCCCCAGCCACAGTGGACTCCAATCCTTCCGGGCCTGACCCTACTGCTCAGTTCCCACATGGAGGGATCTCAGAATCCCAGAGGTGGCCTGAGATCTCCCAGTTGGGAGGCAGAGGGAGGCAAACCGGTGCCCCTTCTACTGGGACAGCTTCCTCTTTGTCATGTTCAACACCTCCAGGAAGTTACCACCTTTCTTGACCAGCATTTCATTCTAACCTTCCCATCTTCCTCCCGGGAAAGTGAGGATTCAACACTACAAATTATGAAGCCCTTCTGCTGAAATCAGACAGAAATGAAGATCTGTAATTAGAACCCATTCTGAATGCTATGCTGTTGTGCCCGGGTTCCCAAGAGGGTAAAGGTGACATGGGAATTAATGTCTCTGAGCTCCTTTTCAAACCCTCAAGTCTGAGTCTAGCTGTTGCCGCATGGAACCTGTTTCTCTGTGAATTCCCTAACATTCCAGTTGCCACTGAATTAACCCGGCCTTTAGAGAGAACAACACTTCTCTTCCCTTTGGACAGAGTATTGTGGGAAGGCCGTCTTTGAATCCTCAAGAGTGGCTTTTGTCTCCCCTGTTCCTGTTCTCGCATGTCAGATGTGGGGCCAATCTTATTTCACCCTCCCGTAGCCCACGCCAGTGGAATCTGCCCCTCCTCCCATCTCTGCTAGATCGGGGTGGGCTGCAACGTTCGGGGAGCCTCTCCCAAGGCCACCTCTTTATACCCTGGGGAAGAGCAACCATAGATATTTTAGCAATCACATTAATTAGTTCCAAAACTAAAACTGAAGCATCAAGGAATCAACACACCTAATCTCCTGCCTCCAGGCATGCTGAGCCTAAACCAGTCCGGCTACAATATTCCTTCTTCTAAAGCCCCTACCCCACCCCAGGGAAACCCCCAATGCATCAGTGATGCTCTTAACTGAAACATATTTGAACCACGTGAAAATGCGAATACAGCATGCTAAAGTTTGTGAGATGCAGCTAAGCAGTATTTGAGGGAAGAACCACTGATACATAAGACAACATTTCAGAATCATGCTGCGCCAAAGTTGCCAAACATAAAAGCCGACTTACTGTATGATTCTATTTATGTGATGTCTAGAAAAGGCAAACCTAATCTTCAATGATAGAAAGTAGATCAGTCATTGCTTGGGTGGAGTGAGGGAGTGGGTGACCGCAAAAGAACATGAGGATGATGATAGTGATGGAATTTAAGAATGACGGAAATGTATACAGTTGTCCCTCGGTATCTGAGTGGGGATTGCTTCCAAGACCCCAGCGTATACCAAAATCCGGTGATGCTCAAGTTCCTTATATCAGATGGCATAGTATTTGCATATAACCTGTGCACAGCCTCCCGTATACTTTAAATCATCTCTAGATTGCTTATAATACCTAATACAACATAAATGCTATGGAAATAGTTGTTATACTGTGTCGTTTTTAAAATTTGTATTTTTTACTGTATTGTATTATTATTTTCTATTATGTTTTTTTCCCAAATGTTTTCAAATCCGAGGTTGATTGAATTCACACACGCAAAACTGCAGATCCAGTGGCTGACTATATATTGATTGTAGTGATGATTACACAGGTATATACATTTATCAAAACTCATTGAACTGTACACTTAAAATGTAAATTAAAACTAAATATACTTGATTTAAATAAATGAGATAATATGCAGAAGTCCTGAGCACCATGCACACATTAGTGCTGAACGAATGTTATTTCTCATCTCTCCAACCCCACCTCTTGAATTTCCCTGTGTGCTCCTGCTCTTTTTACATACTCTTAGCTTCACGTGCTTCTCATACTGCTCTGCTTCTCCAAATCCCTTCCATCCTTCCAGGTGCAGCTGAAGTCCCTTCAGCCTGAGTGTTTTCCAGGTTATTCCAGGTCAAGGCCAGAACTCTTAAAGCAATCATCTCTTGTTTCCCCAGAATTCGACAGGATTGTATATTGACATTCACAACTTGTCTGATGCATCGGTGTCTTGCCTCACCATTGCTTTTGAATTCCTCAAGGACTAGTACTACATTTTCTCCTCTGAAACCTCACTGCTGACCATAACAATACTGCCAGGAGGTCTTTCTCATTGTCTGTGGCATAGGACGGAGCCTTCTATTTTTGCTGGAGCCCTGCAGACCTCCTGGCCCTGGCCAGCGAGCTCCCGAGGGAAAGGGGCTGGTCTACAGACACAATGTGGTGGCCTGAAGGAAAATGGGCTTTGCAGTCCAACTGTCCTGGTTTGCATCTCAACCCTGCCTGCTGCCTACCTGTGTGGCCCCAGCCAGGTTACTTAGCCAAACTGAGCCCCAGCCCCCTTGTCAGTCTCGTGGGCACGACTGTTGGAGTGAGATGAAAGAGAAGTGTGTCAGCACCTGGCTACCATCTGCTGTCACCGAGAGCTGGGTGAAAGGGTGCAGGACCAGGGCCCCATCTGGCAGGGGGTACATGGAACTGGTGTTCAGGGGACACCTTGGACTGTGGTTTCTTTCCAGTCATAAACTCATTTTCCCAGAGAGCAGAGAAACAGCCTGGGTCTCCGGGCTCTGCAGCCCTCACAAAAGCTTGCTGTGTCTCCTCAGCCCCATCCACACATCTGGTTGTACTTACTGCTCTAAAAATGCTTGTCATGTTCACATTTCACAACGTGGGGCAGCCCCTTGGGAAAAAGACCTCATAAATACCATGCATTAAAAAAACCAGGACTACCCTGCATTTACATACTTCCAGAAGGTGAAGGCCCAGGACCAGGAGCATACCCCCTCTGCAAGGGGCAGGCATCCGGACAACACCGAATGCCGGGGGCTCACCGGCCAGGGTGGGCAAGAAAAACCCCTCCAGAGCAGTGAGGAGGACTTCCAGAAAGTAAAGATTCTCTTGACTGCCTAAGAAAGGCTCACTTCGAAAGATGGGAGAAATAGCACGCAGAGCCTTTCAATCTCCTGAGTGACCAAGAGCATGTCACTCGGAATCTTTGGGCCTCTCTTACTCGTCTGTGCATAGTTGCTTCAATCTCCACTGCAGCTGTGATTCTGTGAATAACTCCGGAATGAGTGAGGCAGAGGTATTTGCCCACGTGTTTATATCCTGCATGTTCTCAGTGCCTAGAACGGTGCCCGGCATGTAGTAGATACTCCACAAATGTTGTTCAAATAGGTTAATATTATAAGGTTGAAATCATAAGCCTATGTTTAGATGTGACCTTTACCCTTGACTACTGTGACAGCAGGCAAGTAACCTCATCTCTGAGCTCCAATGTCCTCGTCCGTAAAGATGGTGACACCCACACGTGATGAGATGAGATGTTTATAAAGCCCACAAAGGGTGTCTAGTACAGAGTGGATGCCCACTCAATGGTGGCTGTCATGATTATTTTTGCATCTGCCACACTTCTACTTCTTGGTTTCACGGGGGCTGTCGGGATTTCCCCCCTTCTGCTGTCTCCTTACCCCCACCCTCCCACCCTCAATATGCGGGTGTACAGCCTGGCACTTCTCACTCAGTGGCCAGAGGATCAGACCACAGAGAACTGGCTTGTGTTATAGTAGGAGGTTAGATCCAGGTCAGAGCTAAACAAGGGCTGGCAGCCTTTGAGAGGAGTCATGAAAAGAGGTGGGGGACCCTTTCCCCAGAAACTCTGTTGGAATACAGTAAATGTTTTCATGGGTGTGGGCTAGCTCCTGTGTTGCCCCGTGAGGAGCAACATGGGACTACATAGGCCCGTGAACAGCCCAGAAGCCTTGCAATGAGGCCAGCGGGCTGAGCCAGAGACGCTGTGTGTGTGAGCCGCTCCGCACCAACCCCCAGGTCTCAGAGGGGAAAGAGATGCTGAAACATGCGAGCACTGCCCGGGACCCGAAACCAGCCCAGTTCGCGGCTCTGAAAGAAAGAATAGAGAGGGACCCCCGCTACACCTGCTTCCCCATGAGGCCCCCATGTGCTGAGTCCTTCAGAAACTGCCTTACAATCTTAGAAGTCCGCCAGGGACAGGCTGGAGCCTCAGCCGGGAGTTGGAAAGGCAGATCCTACCCTCTGAGGATCCCCTGGGGAGAGGCAGCCTTACTGTGCAGAGATTGAGTTTTTTTTTCCTCAAAACTGCTTCCAGCAACTGAGGAAGAGAAATGCTTTACTTGTGGATGAGACATCCAGGAGGGCCACGCCCAGCTCCTCTCTGGCCCTCAGGGCAGCACTCCCACAGGTGGCCCCGCCAGGCTCCTCCCCCAGCCAGCAGGGGCTGCCTCCTGTATCTGTGCCTGTGTGTCCCCACGCCTCTCTGCTCACTCCTCTTCCATGTGGGAGTGGCTGCCTGGGGTCCGCTCCAACCCTTTCTAGAATAACCCTGCATCACCCAGAGCTTCTGTGCTTACCTAACTGTGCTTTGAACCGACTCCCTTTCTCCATCTCTTGGGTTTCTCTGGGTCCTTTTCCCCGAATAACCGAATAACCGTGAATGCTACAGAGGAGAGACTTGCCATCTTTGGTGTTGCCCAGAGTGCTAGCTCAGTATACAGCAGGTGTGCAGCAATGCTCCTGGAATCACGGACTGAAAGGCTGTGTTACGTTCTATATGAACATGCACTTTTA
>CM052437.1:32196319-32212369 GCA_028533085.1 Varecia variegata
TCTGTGGATATTAGCTGAATAAATGAATGAGGCATAAGCTAGTATTATTGTTATTTTATTGTTCTCATTATTGCTCTTATTGTCATTCTCATGGGGTTCTTTGAATGATGCCACCATGCTTGCGGGTATTGTGCCCCCTCCCTGCCCCTCTCCAAAAGCCACGTGGTCCTGACCTCTGCATGGTTCTGGGTGGCTGTGAGCATCTTCTCCCCTCCTCATATTTCTTTGCAACCCTCCTCTCTGGGGCCCCCACTGTCCTCTGCCTATCGCTCAAAGCCATGAGCCAGAGACAGCTGCACATTCCCACACCTCCCTGCACCCAAGGGGGCAGCTTCATAGGGAACCTCGTGTGCATGCAATCAGCCCCATGGATGAGGAATCCCACTAGGTGCTCAAAAGCCTGTCCCAGAGCACCCATTGCCAGGCGCCTTTCCATCCCAGGGCTGAGTAAACCCTGCGGTGGGGCCAGCTCTGTGCTCCTCTCTGCTCAGTCTCCCCTGGAAATGCACTAAGTGGGGGCCCAGACCACACACACAACTTCCTTCTTGACCTTTCTCTTCCTCTCTCACACCTCACCTGCTGCCCTCCTGTTTTTCTCCGTCTCTCCGTAGCAGGTCCCATGTTAGGCAGCAGACTGTTCCTCTTTGCTGCCACTCCATGCAGGGTTTATTGAGAATTTCGCAGTTCCTGGGCCTGCCTCCAGCAGCTTGAGCAGCTTAAGTGCTCTCCCCAGCCTCTCTGCAGGCCCTGACCTTGGGGAGAGGCTGGGACTATGGTTGGGGTTGGGAGGAGGAGGGTAGAGAAGGGAGAGGTCAAAGTTGATGGTTGCCTGTGACCAGAAAGTGTCCTGTTTGGCACCTGGGAAAACTATCTCAAACAACACAGGCACTAAAATGGCATTGAGCAGGGACCACCCACTTCACACACCTTTGTTCTAGAGAGAATTGGAAAGGTGGGCCTGAGCCCAAGTGCCGCCCTCCAGGCTGTCTCTGCACTGCCCAAGCATGATGATGCCAGGTGACCCGTTAGGTAGGAATCTAAGAATGTAGCCCCCTGTGCCTCAGTTCAGGGGCCAGTCTTCAAAAAGAGTAGGAAGGAACAGTCTGGGAGAAGACTACAGTTTTTCCTTGTTGATTTTTTTCTCAAGAGATTCATAGTATGTCCCAATGTTCCTAACCTCATCTTTATGTCTACAGTTATGAATAAGCGACCTGTCACTCAAGACCTTACCCAAACCCTCCTTGACCTAATCAGTATTTCCTCCTGTGCTGCTCTAGGACAGCCATTGGTTAGCCCGACCAAAGGATGAGGGTGGCCTCATTAATCTAACATTCTAGTTAACTCTTCTATTTGTACCAGCAATTTTCAAAGGATTATAAAGCAAGGACCATTTTGATAATTCTATCTTTCCTTTTTATTCAGAAGAGCCTTGTAAGCTCTTAGAGCAGCGCTTCCTATGGTCTATTCCATGAATCTCAAGTTTGTGAGATATTAATTAGTATGTGTTAAAAAAAAAAAAGTCTGATCAGCTTGGAAAATACTGGATTTTTAAAATGAATATGTTTCTTTATTGCAAGATTCTTAGACTTAACTAAATGCATTCATAGTGGGTAGAGTATTTTCCAAACTTCCTTGACTATTCAACACTTTTCTTCTGAACGATGCCATGTGACTTTGGGAAATTCTGCCTTTGTCAGGCTCAATATAACAAAAGTTCTCATTATCTTATTAAATGGGTTGTAGGATGTTAAACAGAAAGGCCCAGAAAGCAAGTAACAGCTATTAGAACGCCTGGTGACAAAGCTCTTCTTGTCCTAATTCCTTCAGCATGGACTGCACGTTTGGCAGGCCCACTGACTGTCCCCTCCAGATGCGCTCCAAGGTCTTACGAGAACTTTTCTGGTCTGGTCTGTCTGGGTCCCTCCAAATGATGGTCCTGAGAAACTCGGGCCCTGGGCAAGCACCACCCACATCCATCTGCTCAAAATAACCCAGGGGAAGTCGAAGCTTTCTGTGTGGAAGGCAACTGAAGACATGTATACAGACACTTCAGCATTCCTGATGTTAATGGAGCTTTGAAACGATTCCAAAGGCTTATGTAGTTTGCTGTATCAGAGACAAGTTGTGCTGTGACAAGAATCTGAAGTGAACTCCCCACCTTTCCTGGAGAACGTGGCACACACCTTATCAGGCCCCACGTGCAAGCCAACGACCTCAACCCCTGGACCTCAAACTACATATCACCCCGGGGTTTGGCAGACACTTTGAGAGCTTAGACTGTGGCTACACTCTGTCACCTGCCTCTTCGACAGGGCCACACCCTGTTAGCCTTGAAACCTGGAAGCATGCAAGGGACTGTGCTGAATGCCATCTCTTCTGAGAGCTGCTTGTATAAGGCGGCACACCTCACACTGGAATTAGCCTTTACTTTGCACAGAGGCCTGCGTCCATTGTAATTGAGCAGCTAGACTGTAATGATTGCGGAACTCACTCACTATGTGACTGACGTACCCTACTGAGTGTCTTCCCAGTGAGATTTGTTCATATTAAACTCCCCCACTTTAAGCATTGTGAGTCTGAGAAAAAATTATCTTTGTACGGCAATAAACCGTGTGATTTGTGAAATCATACTTTGATCATCTCCTCGTTTTAACCATACATGATGCCTGAGATCTATCTGGGAAACTAAGGAAGGAATTGGGTCTGAAAATGTGTTCAATGAAGTAAAAATGCCCTAAATATCCCAAAACAGGGGCATGGCCAGATAAATAAAAGCATGCTACCCACCTCTTCAGAATCTCCTGAGGCTGCATCACACATGGAAAGACTGTCACGATATAACGTGCAGAGGGGACTGTCAGTTTTACAGGACGGCGGCAGAGTCTCTGGTTGGCCCAGTCCCAGGAGGCCTCTTTGGTGTGAAATGTGAAGCCCCCCGGGAATGGCCTGGTTGGGCTAAAAGGAAGCACAGAGGTAGGACGGGGCCTACTGAATTAAAAGACATAGCAGGAACTTGAGCGCTGTCGCTGGCAGCTGGAGGAGAGAGGAGCTGCCAAGTAGGGCATCCAGGCACTTAATTGGTATCTGTGGGAAGGAGTGGCCATCGAGGATTCCTCCTGGCAAAGAGTCCTGGTGCTGCAGAACATTCTGTTGTCATTATTTGCCATATTGCGACACGACATCATCTCCCTCTGTCCCCTGTGCCTTTAGTAAGTGACCAGAGCAGAGTCTCCCAGTGCAGCAGAGCTCATAGAAACCCTCAGGGCTGCAGGAGGGCTGCCGGGTCCCCCACCATACTCAGGGATCAGACAGCGCCAGCAGGAAACGGCCTGCTCAAAATGGGGGATGTGCAGACGACAGGGAAACCAGAGGGGCCGTGCAGTCCCCAGGCGCTGGCAACAGCTCAGCACGTGAACTCCACCAGGCCCCAGGCAGGTGGGGAGAGAGAGGCCACTGGGCTGCCTAACAAAGCTGTGGCCTTCTGTTGAGAGACACAGCCAGCCCTCAGTGACCCCACAAGGAGGGAGTAGGGGGACAGATAATCGTATGGGCTGAATTGGGTCCCCCAAATCCACGTGTGGAAGCCCTAGCCCCCAGTACTTTTAGAGGTGACTGTATTTGGAGACAGAGCCTTTACAGAGGGGATTAGACTAATCCAATCTAACTGCTGTCCTTATAAGAAGAAGTAATCTGGCCATACAGAGAGACACCAGGGTCACATGCAGAGAGGAAAGACTGTGTGAGGACCAGGGAGAGGGTGGCCATCTGCAAGACAAAGAGAGAGGCCTCAGAAGAGATCAACCTTGCTGACACCTTGATCTCAGACTCCCAGCTCCAGACTGAGGGGGAATACATTTCTGTGGTTTAAGGCCCCCAGTCTGTGATACTCTGTTATGACAGCCCTGGCAAACTTATGCGCCGAATACCCTAACCCCACCTTCCTTCCTCCTTCTGATCTCTGGCCAGTGCCTCCATTGAGCATGGGGTGAGTGGGTACGGTCGACACAGGCCAGCCCCCAGGTGCAGAGCAAGATGAAGAAGGTGGAGAGTGGACCTGGGGGCAGACAGAGCGTGTCCACACACCTGGGAGGGGTGTTGAGCCAATTTAATGTATCACAGGACAGGTCACCCAGGCTGCTGACACCAGGTTTACAAATAGGACACAGAATGGTATGGTGACAGCAGAACACCACTTGGACCAAGACTGGGAGTAAATGGAAAATGTGACAATGGTTGATAGGATTGTGGCTGACTTTTTCCTAAGCTTTTCTTTACCAATATGGTTATATTGTTTTTAGACTAAAAAGAGACAATCCAGAGGCAGGGTCAGAATGCATGGCATGCAGGCACGTGTGACAAATGGGGAGGGGCGGGTAAAAACCTCAAAGCAATGAGCTTACCAAGGCCACCTGCACTGGGCAACCCGAGATCAGGATGATAGCTCAAACTATCGGGCACCTCCCATGTGCCAGATCTGAATATGCTCCCTGTACCACCTCTTTTAACACTCCTGGCCCCTCTGGGAGATGCTGGGAATCTCCCTGTTGCATAGATGAGGAAACTGAGATATGGGGGGGTGACATAACTAGCCTGCGGTCACACAGATAGTGATGGTGCAGCCAGGATTTGAGCCCACACAAACCCAGATGCTGCCCCCTGAGATGCTGGTCTCAGCTGAAGGCAGCAGGGAAGGAACTTACTGCCTGCAGGAAAACAAGGTCTATTTCCAAGAGCAAAAAGAAGCCCTTGCAAGGACAACAGGACTGGCCATAGGTAGTCAAAAGAGCTCCCTGCCTTCCACTGGCCAAGGTCCCCCTCTGTCCAGGCTGATGAGGCTGTTTCTGGAGAGAGCAGATTTCCTTACCTCATTGGGACCCAGCTGGGCTCAAAGCTCCTGAAGCCCTTCCCTCCCAGCGCATCAGCTCACGGATTGAGACTGGGCCTTACAGAGCTCCCAGGGAGGAGTTGATTATGGGTAACAGCAGGGACAGTCCATTTCTGATCTCTCTAATCCTCCCTGGAGGCTGTTTGACTGGAACTCTTTGACCTCCAGGACCTTAACAGAAGCCTGCTTGTTTAGGACACATTAGTCAAGTATAGGACATAAGCTGGGAGCCCTCCCTCACCACTGCTGCACCCCCCACCCCCAGCATCTCAGAAGTGGACAGGGGACAAGCATGTCAAGGGCCCCAGCTGTCTGGCTAAGAGGTGGGGAGAGAGGGAGAAGGTGTGGGCCTTTAATCTTTCTCTTCTTGACAGCAGAAAATATACCACATCCATCAGTCCCACGTTAATCAGCTCCTTCCCAGGCAAAGAGCTGAGCTGGGAGAGTCCCAGATGGGGAGAGTGTCTCCATTATTCATCATTAGAACGCCAGAGATCTCCAGTGGGAATCGAGGGAGTTTTCAGTCTTCATCGCACATACATTCAGGGAGCACAAGACATTCCAAGGCAAAACTAGACAGCGGATATTTAATAATTCACCAATATTGTCCAACACAAGCTTGCATGTAAAATATCTCATAATTCCAATTAATAGCACATAGTGATGTAAGGCACCCATAAAACAAGCAGTGAGAGACATTTATTGGACAGGCACTTCCTAAGATCTTTTTGCATCTGCCCGAGAGAAGAACAAACCTGCCATAATGAGCCCTATCCAGCGAAATGGGCTGAGCATCAGAAGGGCAAAGTGGTTGTCACTTGAGTCCACCCATCTTGCCATCCAAGGGATGTGTCTGCACCCTGGGGGCAGGGGATGGCTTGCTATGTGAAAAGCTAAAAGACACTTCAGGGACACAGCCAGCTGTGGGACCCTCTAACACAGGAAATAATTTTCCTACCTATTTTTCAGTGAAGCAAGAAGTAGGGACACTTTTAATTGCCATTATCAGAAAACCCAACTCAAAGTGGCTTAAACTATAAGAAATTTATCTCCTGTAACAGGAAATTGCAAGGTAGGCTGGCTCCAGCAAAGGTTAATTTAGCAGCTGAATGACATCACCAAGGACCCAGGTTCTTTCCACCTCTTTGCTCTGCCATCCTCAGTGCTGTTATCAGTTTCAGGCAGGTAGCTGGATGCCTATAGTGGTCCACACACAATATCCACAGGTTTAAAGAGACCATCTCTTCCTGTGAGAATGAGATGAGAAATATCCCCCTGGAGTACTCCTTATAGACTCCCTCTTATAGCTCATTGTCCAGAATTAGGCAACATGCTCATGCCTAAGCCAATCACAGGTAAGAGGAATGGGACCGCTCTGGTTTGAACCAATCAGGATCCACCTTCGGGGGCTAGGGCTGGCCCCAGCTGGGCTGAAGCCCTGGGCTGCTGGGAGAAGGTGAACACCTGAATAAAATCAGTCTCTGTTAGTGAGGAAGAAAGTAAACTCCTGCTGAGAAGGCCAAGCCCGGGAGTTAGCATATCGCAGGCACTCAGTACATACAGTTATTTTTTTACAGTGGCTTGCCAAAGGGCACAGAGCTATAAGTGGCAGAGCCAGGACTCAAATCCAGAAAGAGAACAAGGATGCTAAAGATAAACTGTGCAAGTTCAGAGCTGCTCCCCAGTACGGCCCCCAGGATTGGGGGGGCACCTCTTCCTCCGGGAAACTGGCTATTTTGTCATCTTGAAAGTGAAGGGCACAGCATTAGCTTTCTGAGGCAGGGGACCCCCCTCCACCACGACCCCATAAGTGCCCCCTCTGCCAACATCCAGCCAGCCCAGCTATCACATCACAGCTGCATTTTTCTGCCTTTCTGTACAAAATAACTCCAAAAAAACTGACAGTTTTCCCTCTGTCCACATTTGATTTATGGCTGCAATTACAAGCCTCCCTTCACAACGCCTGCATGCCAGCAGATGTCTTTTGCGAGTCGGCGGCGCTGCCATCCCAGCTGCTCGCTCTACCCCCAGCGTGTGTGCTACCAAGGACCCTTCCTCCACATCCGGAGAGATGCCAGGCCCTGCTCCTGCCCCTCCCACACTGCCTGGTTTGTATCAGGCTTGGGCGAGAGGTTAATGGTCTCTTTCAACAGAGACCCTGAAAGACAGGAGGGACTTTTGCCTCCACCCAGAACCCACCTGGGGTGGCTCAGAGAGCAGGATCTGCAGCCAGGGGGCAGTGTCCCACTGGGGCTTCCTCCCAAATGACATCTTTGCCACATATTTCAGCTGGGATCCGTCCTCAAGAACAAAGCTCCAGGCCATGTCGGGTTAGAACCTCAGCTTCACTTCTGCCCCTTTTTGCCACCCTCTCCTGAAATGACCACGCTGGAGTCAAGGGCTCTGGGTTCAAATCTTGGCTCTGTTTTTTGAACAAGTTACTCACCTCTCTGTTTCATTTTATAAAATGGGAATCATGAGAGCGTCTTAGCTCAGGCTGCTATAACAGAATATCACAGACTGGGTGGCTTATACAACAAACGTTTTTTTCTCACAGTTCTGGAGGCTGAAAGTTCAAGATCAAGGTGCCATCGTGATTGGGTTCTGGTGAAGATCCTCTTCCAGGATGTGGACTGCCAACCTCTTGTATTCTCACATGGTGGGGAAAAAGCCAGCTAGAGCTCTGGCCTCTTCTTAGAAGGGCGCTAATCCCATTCGTGAGCCCCCCGCCCCATGATTTAATCATCTCCCAGAGGCCCCATCTCCTGTTGACATCACATTGGGGGTTAGGATCTCGATATGAATCTTGGAGGAACACAAACATTCAGTCTATAACAGATAGTACGTACCCCAGAGAGCTATTCTGAGTATTAAATAAGATTAGACTGAAGTCCTTAGCTTAGTGTCTGGCATTTAGCATGTGCTCCCTCTATGCTGTTTTCATCAGTACTATTTGAGCTGATTTTCTAGTCTGGAGTAACCGTTCATTACCAGCCACTGAGCACTCTTGCCAGTCAGGCACTACGCAAGTTGTCTCCACGTGCTATCTCAGTGGTCCTCACTCCACCTGGAAGATAACACCCCCATCTTGCAGACGAGCAAACTCAGGCTCAAGGAGCTAGGAACTTGTCCAAGGTCTCACCGCCAGGAGCAGGAAAATGGAAATTGCAGCCCAGATCTGAGTCCAGAGCTCATACTTTTTTACTACATCCACTGCCTTGCAAATTCATTTTACCTCGGTAATTTTTTTTTTTTAGGAATTTGGGGGAATTAGGGATACTCTGAGATACAGGAAAGGGGCGTCACCAGTTAGGACACAATGCCACGATCCCAGTGGTCACCGGGTATCCTGGGCTTCCTCCAAGAAAAGGCAGGGCTGCAGCACCCTCACGACCTCCCCCATCTGTGACTTTTGTAGTCTGCTACCCGATTCTCCATTGTGACCCTGGGAAACCTGGGAAGAGAGAATGGCCTATGAGGTCGCCACATGGAAGCAAACTGCACACGAAACAAAACAAACAGACCAGGTGTGTCAGGAAGGGGGGAGGTGCTGGTGTGGCCTTCGAGAGGAAAAAGTTCTTTCTGTCCCTTCTCACTGCCCTCCTGGGCCAACTCAAGGATGTCCACTGGGCCACTGAACTAGTGGGTAGTGTCACCGTGTCTGTTAAAAAACCCCAGTGCCCTTGAGCATGGCACCTATGAGGCCAGGCCGGAGCAGTGCCGAGCCTGGGGCCGGCTCCCCAGCCCTCGTCCTCCTTGCTGGGTCTAGAGAGGAAAGGCCCAGGGGGTGCCTCTCTGTGGGTGTCCCTCTTCCCACTCGTTTCTAAGTGGCCCTGGACATCCCTTTCTTGCTCTTCTTCCCCCATCCCAACTCTGCTCCCATTCGGAAAAGTCTGGTCCCTGGCAGGCCAGCTGGGCCATGGAGGCCACACATCAGGGCACCTGCTGCTTCCTGGTGCTGGCCTTTGCTCACCTGAGACTTGGGTGTGGCCTTAGGAGCAAAAGCCTCTTTGGTCCAAGGCCCTGGGGCCTGGCTAGCTGAGGAGAAAGGCGGCCCAGCCCTGCGTCCTAGAGTGGGGTCAAAGCCCTAGGCAGCAGCAAGGTGACCTATTCCTTCACTTTACTTTTCGAGGGGAGGAGTTGAGGGGCCAGGAAAGACCGGAGTACTTCTGGGTCTCTGATTGAATATCCATCTTAAGGCCATCTCTCGCTCACCATGACATCTAGAGTGGACAGTGGCGGCTACACTGAAAAAGGACAAGAAAAAGAAAGAAACAGCAGGGCGGGCTGTGCCCTTGAGCCTCTGGAGATAAAAAGGTTGTGCCTTGGCCCTTGGAAGTTTGCAGCTGAAAGGCCCACGCACTTCCCCGGCATGTGGCGGCTGACCTTGAAAGCATTTAATCCAGTAAGTCCAAGAAAGCCGAGACACTGGGAGTTGAGGACAGGTTGTGGGGAGGAGCGCAGAGCAGGAGGGAGCCGTGTCTTATGCCCTGCAGAGCTGACAAGGCGCCTGGACTCAGAGCAGGTCCTTTGTCGTCCTGTGACACAAGCCCTAGTGACCCCAAGGCAGCAGGGAAAATGCTAGAAGCCACTCCTGACAAACCTCCCGTGTGTCCCACAGAAGATCTGAGCCTGGTTTCAGACCTCAGGTCTTCGGGGTGAGGATGTGATAGCCTCTGCCAAGGTCCCGAGGGCCGGCGGGAATATGGGGCGTGTCCCCAGGAGGGAGGTTGTGACAGGGGCTGCAAATTTGGAAGCACAGCATGGACGTTCAGCAGGGGGGTGACTGCGGGCGGGGGCAGGGGTGGACGGGTTCTGAGTGGAGAGACGAGGGGCGGGCTGGCCAGGAACACGGTGTTCTCAGGAAACAGCAGTTCCTGTTGTAAACCCTGGCTCCTCGCCTGTGACAAACTTCCTGATTCTGAACTGTCCAGTGGCTCTCAGTGTTGGCACCTTCCCCGTGCAGAGCAGGCGATACAGGGGACTCGCCGCAGTGAAGACCTACTGTGTGCTGTGCCGTGCTGCCTGACACCTACCCTGACTCCCTCGGAGGTGGGTGCTGCTGTCGCCACTGTGCAGATGCGTGCACAAGGTTGGGGGCAGAGGCTGAGCCCCACCTCGCAGCTCCTAGGAGTCAGGACCCACAGGCCTGAAACCTCACCCCCAGATGGCAGTCTTGCCCACCACCACCCCAGGGTAAGAATTTGAAGTCCCCTGTCCCTAGGCACACTCACATGTGCATCTGGGCTCCCTTTACTGCTGCCTCTCACCTCCCTCCAATACCCTAGGACACCGCAGGGCCTGCAGTGAATGCTTGGTAAACGCCTGTGGCAGGGGACAGCATTCCAGCCTCTGGAGCAATGTGCTCAGACACAGCCGAAGAGAACCAAGCTGCCAGCAAGGACCAGAGTGGCCTCTACCCACAGTCTCCAGCCCTGAGCCCAGGGCCAGGTAAGGAGGAAGGTAATGGAGACCTGGAGAGAATAAAAGTGATGTCTATGGGATCGGCAATGTCACTGTGCCAAAGGTGGTGGTGCAAAGTGGTCCCAAGAGTCCAAGACATTGTATGATCTTTTAGCTAGAAATTTCTGCCCCCGCTCTGCTGATATTATTCTTCAACACTCTAATCTCACTTTGCACCATCCACAGATTCCTGAAAAGATGCCAGGAAATCAGTTTTAGGGAAATTGTCTCTGTTCTAAATCTGTCCAGTGCAATGTCATGTTGAAGTGCATCTTTGGTAAATCTTTTCATAAAATAACACCCCTACCCCATTGCACAGGTCTGGTGAGTTCCTCTAGGCCCTGCCCTCCCCTCCTAAATCGATGAGCTGCTCTCCCTCCAGGCTCAGCTGGGCTGGAGGTGGAGGCCAGGCTGGGGAGACCCTCCATCATAGAGGACACGAAGGGACAGAATGCCACATCCGCCGGCAGGTCCTCAGGACCCACAGGCCTGTGAGTCACAGGCAATGAGTCACCCCTACACGTTTGTGCTGATGAACCTTAGTGGAAGCAGGCAGGCTGCAAGAGGAGTTGACTTTCTCATCTCGCTCTGGGTGTGCAAACTGGTGCATGCAGATGTTTGCACTTGTGTGTGTGTATTTGCACATGTGTGTATGCATGTGTGTGCTTGCAAGCCCGTGTGCTTGGCCCCCACACCCAAGTGCACATGGGGTAGTGTGTACCTGGGAGATTATTATTTCCTAACACATTTGGGGTGAAAATTACTGTCCTTCAGCCACAAGATTTTATCACCAAAATAACAGAGCCATTGTTGTCTGGGCATCAGCCTCAGGTTGGCATCATCCCTTGGCGGTGGCAGTGGGGATTTAGGGCCTGTCTACTAGGCACCCCACCTGCTACCTTTCATCCTCCACCCAGCACTGCACTTGGTTGCAGCCACGGAGACCTCTGCACCTTGTCCACACAGGGTGCCCTGCCCACACACCTGGACGCAGTTTGCAAGGCCAGGAGTGGGCATTAGACATGGAAAACGAATTGGGACTGTGGTTCCAGCCTCGGTCCAGCTGTGCTCCTGACCGGAAGCCATGTACAGTGGGGGCTGCGGGTGGCCGTTTTCCCCACTCTGGGGCCTGGAAGCCCAGAGGTGCTGCAGTGAGAGAGAAGGAGCACCCAGACACCCAGACACCCACAGGAGCCAGGAGGGGAACCTCTCCCTCCATCCACGCTGCCCGCCCTGCTTCCACACACCCCCACCTGTCCTTGTCCTCCAAGACCAGCTCAGGGGGGACTTCCTCAGAGAGGTCTTCCTCCACCCCCACTCAGGGCACCTTCCCAGCCAGGTCACCTCCCTCTCTTCTTACCCGTCACATCAGGGTTGGTTTTGTTTCCCCCTCGACTGAGCTCCTTAAGAACAAGGACTGTGGCTTTGACCTGTGTCCACGTGGCACAGCACATTGCACGCATGCTCCTGATCACTCTGGGGCAGATGAGTCCAACAGCGCGTCCTACGGCCGTGTTGACCCGGTCCCTTCCTGCTCCCTGCACAGTCGGGGAAAGCGGCCGATTTAAGCTGGCTCTCTCCTTCCTCTGTGGCAGCCTCAGTTCCCCTCGGCGATGGGGGAGAGAATAACTGGTCTCCTTCACACACCTCCCCAACCCTATCCTGGGGAAACTGAGGCAGGAAGGCGTGTTTTCTGCTCCAGTGATGTAGTGGCCAGGGGAGCATTCTGAGGAACTCGAATGCAACAAGGAGAGGAGCTTGTTTCTGAATTGGTTGTGATGTGTTTGACTACCAGTGACTGAAGTCTCCCGCAGCTGGCTCAAGGGAACTTAGTTTAATGAATTAAGGGTGTTTTTTAGACCAGGGAAGAGGGCCTTGGAAACCTTCCAAAACATTTTATATATAAATGTGAGTACAGATAGGTTTTTACAAAAATGGAATCACACTGTACATCCTCTCTTTTGTAACCTGTTATTTTCATTCACCAATACATTACAAACATTTTTCCGGGTCAATAAACCTAGATTTATATTACCGATACACGCTGGTTACTGGTGCATTTCCATTCATTACTGACTGTGTTTCCACGGTAAGGCTGTGTCAGAGTTAGATGCATGAGCCCTGTTGGTGGATGTTTATCCGTCATTTTTACATTGAAACGACACTGTGAGTGAACACTGCTGCACATGCATCTTAACTGATCATCTCCGTTGGGTAAGTTATTTACAGTAGCATTGCTGGACTAAAGGATAGACATTTTTTAAAAAAGTTTTTTGATGCATAACATTGTCAAAAAGACAAAATTACACCAAATTTAGTTAAGATCTTCATTGGCTTTTATTTGCAATTCTAGAATCAGGCAACACCTCATTCTATACAACAGAATGAGTGTTCCGCAGAGCAGGGCAGAGAAGGGCAGCTTTATGGACAGAAAAGGACTGAGAAAAGCAGACCCAGAAAACAAAAGGCAGATTGGTAGTTTTAAAGTTACTGTCTTTCTAGGATTAAAACAGAGGGAACTTCTTTATATGCTGGCTAAAACTGGCCTGTGAGGGGATTTGGCTATTATCTTTCTCCTGATTTCTCGGAAGGTCAGATGACAACTTAGTTTTGGCCGGGTGACTTGGAGCTTCAGCACCAGTGATTCCATCTTGGTTTCCTCTGCTGGGCCTAGTGCAGGAGTTCAGTCCAAACTGATGGCCTCCTATAAATTTTGTTTTATAACACCTAACTGCTCTCCAAGAACAGATTGCACTGACGAAACTCCTCCCTCTCCAGTAGCCTAGGAAACTGCACTTTCCCCAACACCGGCTTCTGTGACCCTGCAAATGGTTTTTAAAGAGTTAATGCATCAGTTATAAGAAATAAATATTGTCCTCTGCTGCTTCAAATAGAAATTCACAGGCGAAAATCCAAACTCCCCGGGGAGGGACTGACATCTACTGAGCAGCTCTACCACGTGCCAGACATCAGACGTATCTGCTCTCACGCAATCCCACGAGGTAGACATTGTTGTTCCCATTTTACAGATGAGCAGGTGAACGTTCAGAGAAGTTGGGTAATTTGTCCAAGGTTGCACAGCTAGGAAGTGGCCAGAGTTGGGCTCTGACCTCAGCTCTGAGGACAAGGCCCGTGCCCTCTCTGTATGTGGCTTCTATGTCTCCATTTGACTCAGAACCATCTGGCCCTAACTCATGTCTTCCAGCCCCATCCCCTCCTTGACCCAGCCATGCTCCCATGCTTTGGCCACACTGTGCCCTTTCATGGATGTGTGCCCTGTGTTAGCACGGGCTCTGCTACATGGTGGAATCAGAGATGATGTTTTTTACTGCTTATCAGTATTTTTTATCACAGCAATATTTTACCTATTTAACGCAGAAATAGAGGTCTTTTTTTTAATTTTAAAAAATTCATTGCCAAGAGTCTCTGGGAGAAAAAAATAATCTCCTGGAGAGTTTCCTGATGTTCCCCAAACACACACATACACGTATGCATGCACGCACGCACGCACGCTGTAGGCGGGAGGGAGCAGAGCACCTCAGAAACATCCTGTGACCTTCCAAGGCCACAAGGGGAAGCTGGGGCCAAGCTTGCCCCATTCATTTCTCCCACAACAGGCCACTGGCCCTTGAGGATGTCCCAGAGCTGCCGCTGGTCTCTATCTCCCTGGGACCCGACCTCTCCCGGCTCGGGCCAGCTGCTCCCAGCACAGACCCTCCACCAGGCAGGCCCTGGGGAAACAGCTGGAACCAAATGACTCCGGTGGCTGCAGCTAAATGACCAGGCCTTCCAAAATAAGCAAAGGGAAAAGAAGGAGCCAGGACTGCCAGTATCAGCGAGGGAGTCAGCCGAGGGCAGTGAGGTGGGAGCAGAGCCTGGGAACATGTTGCTCGGGGGAGCCAGGGCAGCGGCAGGGGCTGATCTAGGAAATGTCCCTCACCCACAGAGTAGACACTGGGGAATAGAGTGGCGGGCAGGGCACTCCTCCACTACACCTGCAGCCATACACATATACCAGCACGTACACTCTTTCTGGAACTTCTGCAACATATTTGAGGCTTAGAAGAAATGCAGAATATATTGGGTGGACAGATGGATGAACAGATAGATGGGTGGGCGGATGGATGGTTGGATGGATGGATGACTAAACGAAACAATCAATGCATGCATTTGTGGGCAATGAGTAAATAGGCATGGGGTTTATTTAGGTCAATAACACTGAGGTGAATCGAGAGTCATAAATTCATCTTTATTGAGTCTTTAATCCCGTTTTTGTCAATTTGTTCCAAGAAAATAATTCAGAGGAAGGAAACTGTTCTGTCCCCGAAGGCTGCAGCAGCACTGTTTCTCCTACGGCAAGATCCGAGTGGCCTAAATGAGTCCTGACCCGAACTGCTGGGTAAATGAGGGTAAAATGTTAAATTGTGCATTCAGACGATGACCAGAGTGACAGTGTAGAAAAAGGGAACCACATTTCTGAGATATATTAAGTAAGAAAAGAGTTTAAAATATCTAAGTATGTAGAGCTGTGTTAAAAATCGGGAGAAGAGGCATTTGGTGGGAAGGGCAGGCTTGGCTGCTAGGGGGTCTGTGTCAAAGTCCACTTGCATCTCAGACAAGCCAGGTCTCAGCCTCGCTCTCCACACCCCTGTGAAATGGGGGCGATGAGCAACGCTCCGTTGCCCGGTTGGGAGGACTGGGCCAGCTCTTACGTGTGAGGGTGTTTTGTAAACTGTAAAGCTCACATCACATGCTAGTCACAGTCATATGTCTTTGGGTTGAGATTAGAAGGAAAGCCCAAGAAATAGAGGGTGGGTGTGCAGAACTGGTGTTTGGGGAAATGTAAGTTAAAACAAAATAATATAATATTTCACCCATATCAGATTGGCCAAACAACATGAAGCAAACAAAAAGCACACATAGAATGTTCTCTATGTGTGATTAAATTAAGCCTGAAACCTGGCTTAGGCTGCCTGATCCTTGCTGCCCACCTTGACCAGGCAGAGCTGGGTTGTGGACATTGACAGTGGGACTGTGGGTGGAGCATCCAGAGACGGCGGGTCCTGCTGTCTCCTGCTCCCTGAAGGAGGAACAATGAATTCAGACCCACTGAGCATTGAGCTCTGTCTGTGTGCCGGCACGTTCACGGACGTTAGAATGACAGCAGACACTTCCATAGGTTTGCTCTAGGCCAGGAACTTTGCAAGTGCTTTTTGTGGATAAATTCAATTAATCCTCATAACAGCTCACTGAGATAGATAGTATCCTCCACACTTTACAGAGGGGAGCACTACGGCCCAGAGGGTGAGCTAACTCTGCCCAACTCAGCTGGTAACTGGTGGAGCCAGGCTCAGGAACCCTTCCCACCGGTGCCTGGTCCAACCTCTCACCCCTGCCGTGCCCATCTCACACTCTCCCTGACACGCCTGCTTCAGCGTCCTAGGAACACCAGGAGCAGCCTTGAAATCACAGCACAGGTGTCTCTGGCTCCATTCCAGGGCTCCATACAGAGGATAAGACCCAATTGTTTGTCAACTGTTGACCATTTTTTCTGGGTGAGTAGGTGTCTTTGCTGCACTGGAGCCATGGACCCAGCATGGACCAACCCTGGGTGCTCATGCCCCATGTTCTCTCCCCCGGCACCCTGCTGCCCATCCTCTCTCCCCTGGTACCCTGCTGCCCCATCCTCTCTCCCACCTGGT
>CM052437.1:32226856-32287757 GCA_028533085.1 Varecia variegata
CATCTAGGACAGAGGGCACAGAGACGAGCTTTCTTCTCTGATGGACTGGAAGCTGAGACGCATGCTCTGGAGCTGCTGCTGCCGTCCTGCCCCCACGTGGAACCTGAGAAGGGAGCTAAGGCAGCAGCGGGCAGATCTGGAGGAGGTGGAGGGCAGATCTTGGCGGCAGGTAAGCTCCAGAATTGGGTCAGGTCTGAAGCCAGCTCAGTAACGTGGCCAACAAATTCTCACCTTCCCATCTCCCCTACCCGTTCGCTTGTTTCTTAGCCCAGTTTGAGTTGGTTTGGGTTACTTCCCCAATCACATTTTCTGTTTTCTCTTCCTAATAACTCCTATTCATTGGATTTTTTTTTTTTTTTTTTTTTTGAGACAGAGTTTCGCTCTGTTGCCCGGGCTAGAGTGCTATGGCATCAGCCTAGCTCACAGCAACCTCAAACTCCTGGGCTCAAGCGATCCTTCTGCCTCAGCCTCCCGAGTAGCTGGGACTACAGGCATGTGCCACCATGCCTGGCTAATTTTTTTCTATATATCTTTAGTTGTCCAGCTAATTTATTTCTATTTTTAGTAGAGACAGGGTCTGGCTCTTGCTCAGGCTGGTCTCAAACTCCTGAGTGCTAGCCACCACGCCCAGCCCTATTCATTGGATATTGAAAGTCCTTAATAGAGTATCTTTTCTTATCCTCTCTCTGCTATCACTCAACTAGTTATTTGTCTTTTTGTTCTACTTCCTGGGAGATTTCTCTGACCTGATGTTTTAACCCTTTTAATGAAAAACATGGGGAGGGGTATCATATTTTTTATTTCTAGATTCTCTTTTCCAATTGTTCCTTTTTTATTGGCATCTTAATTTTGTTTCATGGATGTCATCAAGTCTCATTTCTCTGAGGGCACCGATTATAATTTTTTAAAGGTATCTGCTAATCCCGGCATTATCTCAGTTTCCTCAATGTTCCTTTTCTCGGTTTGTTTTGGTTTCTGTCTCTTTCACGTTAAAAGGTTCCTCCAACTGTCTTATGATCCTAAGGAATCCATTCATATTTAAGTGCAGACATGAACACGCTGATTAGACACTATCAGGGTGTGGACAGGCTCAGTTTGGTGGCTTCTCTACTGGGGGAGCAGCTGGCCAGTCAGATTTTTCATAGGAACCCCTAAATGTCAGGGCGTGGAGGTCCTTTCCTTGGGGGCAGTTCAGTTTCTCCAGAAAAAGAACTTTTTAACCTCATTCCCAGGGCACATGAGCCTGTCTGCTGGCCTTCTGAAGCTCGTGATCACATACAGTTCCCGCAGTTCTGTTTTCAGCACGGTCCCTCATCCCTACTCTTCCTGCCTGGCATTCCCAAGCTGAGAGCTCCTCCGGCTTGAGTTCTTCAGGCAACCTCTGGATTCTGTGGAGGTGGAGGAGGGGCCCCTGAAGTCACCTGTCAGGAGACCAGAAGAGAGGCAAGCTCCTTCAGTCTGGCTCCTACTTCAATGCTTTTCTGTTCTTCACTGTGGCACTTCACCAGACCCTTAGTTTCTCCCTTGAGAGGGAATTCATTCATTCATTCATTTATTCTTTCATCCATACATTCACTCAGCATTCATATGGAGGAATATATAAGCAGCAGAGAAGACCTTTGTCCCCTGCCCCTGAGGAGTCATTAGCTCCTTTACAGACCCCCAGTCCCTACTCTTCCCTGAGGAGGTGGCCTGGGCTCTTCAGGCAGGCGGGGGAACAGATGGCTGTTCATCTAGCACCTGCTCTCTGCCAGGCACTGTACCAGGTGCTTATCTATTTTCTCTCATTTTGTTAATCCTCTTAACCACTCTGTAGGTAACTTTTATTATAGCTATTTTTTAGACAAGAACCTAAAGTCTAAAAGCTTCACAGCTAAGGAGTAGCAGGCCTAGGATTTCAACTGAGGTCTGCCTAAGTCCAAAGCTTGTGTTCTTTCTTCACGTAAGGCTGCCTCTCCTGAATGGATTTATCCCCATTTTAGAGATAAGGAAACTGAGGTGCAGAGATGTTCCTTAGCCATTCTGGAAACTTCTTGATGCAGGCTGTGAGAGAAGGCCAAGGCCTCATATAGGGGAGACAAAGGGTGTGTGCAGGGAACTGCAAATCATGCTAAGTCCCTAATGTCCCAGGCCCCTCTCCAGGGGAATTTTCTAGAAGGAAAGGCAGATAAACAGGACCACGAAGGCCAGCGTGGGATAATTCCAAAGAGCAGCCAGCCACAGAGGAGGAGGGTGCTCCAGGCTTGTTCATATAAAGGGTGGTTCTACCTTCTCAAGATCTACTTCTCTCCCTCCCTGTTCACCAGATCCATCCAGAGGGGCAGCTCTGGAAGAAGAGCCAGGGTAAGGTCGAAGGGTCTTGGGGGAAAGAAAAGGCAATGGTAACTTCCTTTTCAACAAAGTGTGTCATTCCCAAATGCCAGGCAAGACTGCGTGCTTTGCTTGGGCCTGGGATGTTTTCAACAATGCTATCTAATTAAATGTTCTGGGGAAGAACAAATAGCCACCAGACTCAAGAAGAAAACACTATGTATTCTCCTAAACTAGAGAATGTTGTCATAATCAGAATTTGGCTGGAGAATAAAGATCCAAAAGTGATTTCATTCAGAAGAAAAATGCCTAATTTACCTCTGCAAAAGGAGCAGGGCACAGCCGAGGACAGTCACAGAACCTGATAACAGCAGACACATATAAACATGAGTTAAACAATCAAACCCTTTATGTACCAGAAGCAACCTACGTGAACAGAAGCAACCTACGTGAACAGAAGCAACTACTCTATTTTGTTTCATCAGTTTTATTGGTCACATATCCAGAATTCATCATATAAATCTTTCAAAATAATGAAATATTACAAGAATAGTTTACAAGTCAGCTCTGATTGCACAAATACTTGACACAGGAAACCATTTTTACAAATACATATGTTTTCTTATAAGAACACTTTAATAAAGAAAATAAGTCTCTATACATCTTACAGCAAATTTTATGAAGTTTCTTTGTCCCATTCAGCCACCATTTTGGGTTTTCTGTTACAGACAGAGTCCGTCACATCCAATAAACCAAATTACACCCTGCACTGCTTTTCATGTTCAAATCCTATTGAGATTCATACTGTTAAAGAGTTTTGAGGCTTCCTTTTCTAAAAAATCTTTCCTGATTTGAAAAGAATCCATGTATTCAGGCTAGAAGAGATAATTTAAACAACATTCCTTCTAAACAGAACTTGTACCAGATTAACATCATTCACTGTGTTTGGTGAATGATCTTGTCACTTCCCACTTAGGCTAGACCAACTAGTAGTTTTGCCCCTGCTGTATCAAGTCCTCGCATTCCTGACAGTTCCTAAACTGCAAAACAAAACCCTGCAAACAAGAGTGAAATATAAATATTAAGAAAGCTAAAACATTACTATTGATTAGAGAACATGATTAAATTCAAGGTCTCTCCCAGATCGAACAAGATAGAAAAGAAACAAAGTAGAAGGACATGGCAGCATAAAACACTGAAAAATATGAAAAACGTTAATCACTTAGGCCAGTGGTGTATCATTTCCAAAATGCCAGAGGACACAGAATCTTAGACTCTGTGGCCAACTGAACTCAATATTTTACATTCTTCTTATGCTGTGGCTTTGAAATAGCCTAATAAATATCCACTTGCCCAGAGCAAGTCATTATTTAGACCAGGGGAAATTTACAGAATACTGACCATGTTCACCTGAAGAGACAGGACTCCCCCAAGGGAAATATTTGGCATTCACTCCATTCCTTCACTGTTGCTGAAAAGTGTGTCAACTTGGCAAAGCTTGTTTTCTTACTTCTCAGGTAGCATGAATTAAAATTAAGAAACTAGCAGTATTTTACTACAGTCAAGTTCCTGAGTACTCAGCTCCAATTATCCAATATTCTTAAAAAGATGCTATAAGCAAGCCCTGTCCAATAAGAGATTTAAGAGTACTTGGGACTACAAGATGTCCCATTTCTCTTCTATTTCTTTTGACTTCTTTCTCACCCCAGTGTAACAAATTGCTACAGGTTTTTACCAAATGCTGCAGCAGTAGTTGAAAATGAGTTATTTTGCATTACCAAAAGTGTTCAATCACATTGTCACAGGTCACATTTGCATATAACTAGGGGATGGCCAAATGTTTACTGCAGTGATTTTGCAAATTCAGCATAGTCAATGTATCCATCATTGTTCTTGTCATCATCTCTTAAAACACCATCTATTATGTTAATCAGTTCATCTTCGCTCATTAGTGGTGCCTGTTCACTCCCCTCCTACAAAATATAAAGTAGATAATGATGAGTTGCACATTTTACTGGAAGAAGTGCTTAGCTAATGTCCAAAATGTCCATGCTTATGCATGTCCAAAAACTCTTTCAATGTAGTACGTGGCTATTTCTAGGCATTCATAAATCTATGTATCAGATATAGAGTCAATTTATAATAATCCAATTTAGAAATTACATTTGCCACTTAAAAGAAGCCCCTTCAAATCAGGCTCTTGCTTATTTGTTTTAAAAATTCCTGTTCATCTTTTTCTAATTACAAAAGCAACACATGTTCATTGTAGAAAGCTGGGTCTGCCATACAGATAATTATGAGTTTCATAGATTCCATGACACACAAACCCATCTTGGAGAAAAGTCCAAGCCCTCCCAAGGGTCAGCTCTGTGCACAGTTTGCTTGATAAAGTGAAAACAGTGACAATTGGACAACATCTTGGCATCAAAACAAGGGGAAGAAGGCACTGCCAACCAGTAGAACCTGTTGTGTGATCTCTGAGGAGAAAGTATTTCCCTTGCTCCAGAAGCAGGTGCAGCAGGGCTCACCAGGCCAGGGGCTAAGCTAAGGCCATTCACATCTGTGGCTGGCTCTTCCTCTGCCATATTTCCCATATCCACCAGTCTCATCTGCCAGGACTGGTGAATCTTAATTCCTCTCCCTAATGCTATTCCCATCCATCCTCACATCCATCAGTTTGCCTCCCACAGTGAAGAATCTTCCCAAAACAATGCCATTTGCCTGTGCAAAACTGTTAGCACTCCCTGCTGCCTTCGAGCCAACCCCAACCTACACTCCTGGCAGCCAGTGTGATAACACCCACCTCTCCAACTTTGCCTCCCCTCCTCTTAACAAAGGGCAGTGTGGCAGAGGGGGGTGACAGGAAATCTGGAGGCACAAGATCTTGATTTTATTCTACTCCCTAGAAAATGCGAGTAATAACAATGGCTATCCCTGCCTACTCAGGCTGTTGCAAAGATCCAACGAGATCTCTGACCTACTTGAAAGTGCTTCAGAAACTACGGAGCACTGTATAGTATCACACAAACCCTCAACAACTGCCACGTCCCTCAGTCCCGGATACACCACTCCCCGCAAATGAAGTAACTCCTCCCCTGCTCTGCAGTTTGACTGTGGTCTGTCCTTTTAGGCACTGATTCTCAAACCCTGGTGTGTAGCAGAAATACTTGCAGCATTTGTAAAGATACGAGTGCCCAGCCCTGGGCCTTCCTTCTCAGCAGGTCACCCTTTGCGGGAAGGACCGTTGACTAGCAAGAGACAGAACAGAGCAGAGAAAGGAGAAGCAGCATTCTTGATGGCCAAGGACAGCACAGGTCATCAGGATCGGGAACAAACGGAGCCATTCCGAGATATGGCCCCGCCAAGCCACTGCTGCACCTACCTCCTTATGGACATGAGTGATGGCTGTGGAGAGTTCTAAGCCGTCAAGCAAATTGTTGCCATCATAATCATGCATTTTGAAATAGTGGAGCTGCAGTTCTTGTGGTGACATCTCTGCTTCTGGTTTGTTGATGACACCTTCTAGATGCTCCATGATATGCCTAAAAATGAACAGTCAGACTCACACCACTTCGCAGAGACGCTGGGATCATGCTGAAACCTTAAGGAGTCTGAAAAGTTCAAGATCTTAAACTTCATCCAGCTCAGCAAAACAGCAACAGTAGCAGACCACACTCAGGGACGACATATATAGACAGGGCCATGAAAGGAGTAGGGAAAAAGTCAACCAGTTCATCTGTTATGCTGGCAAGGTTATAGTGTTTTTCCCTCTTTATTATTAGAATTTTGTTATAGCATTTTGGGGCCATCAATTAAAAAAATATATTTTTAAAACTAATTCAAGGATAACGCAGTAAAACATATGAAGATAACTGGCTCAGGACAAAAGCTGCAACAAATTATTCTATGTTTGAATGTGTCAATTTAAAGAAAAGGTCTTGTTAGAGCCAAGAAACCTTAGTTATTTTCTGGATTCTGACATTACTATTAATACTGTGTGTGTGTGTGTGTGTCCATCTTGGATTCTGACAAGTCATTTGTTCCATTTGGGCCTCAAGATCCTCCACCTGTGACAGGATGATGAAAACAGAACACCTGGCTTACAGGTGGCTATAAGGAATCAATATCACCCTTGAAAAATGTCTAGGAGCCATATAAATAGGGGGAAGGAAAGGAGGCGTGAGCGTGCCCCCGCGGCTGGCCGCAGCTGCAGGTGGTGGAGAGGCCCCCAGACCACGGCTGAATACGTACTCTTGGTCATGCACGGCGTTCTTATCCAGGCCCACGCTGCTGGGATGGGAGGAGCCAGCCCCAGGCCCCTCGGCCCTGCCACCTGGGGCACAGAAGGCCCAGAGCAGGCCGCACAGGAAGGGGGTTCTCAGCAGCCACAGGGATCTCATGGTCACCAGTATCTGTAAGATGGGAATCACAGAAGATGAACACAGAGCAACAGAGTGAAGGTTTCTTTCAAGACTTGTCACAGTACGCTCCTGGGAAACCTGAGGGAGCAGCGACGTTAGGGAAGAGAGCACGTTGATCTAGCCCACGACCAGGTCTGCTACTAGACTGGGGGATGACGCTGGGCACTCCAGGTCCCCA
The DNA here is from genome assembly GCA_028533085.1 of Varecia variegata. Taxonomy (NCBI): domain Eukaryota; kingdom Metazoa; phylum Chordata; class Mammalia; order Primates; family Lemuridae; genus Varecia; species Varecia variegata. Next base: position 32,233,766 of record CM052437.1, read on the forward strand.
TCACTCAAATGACGTTTCCTGAAGCACCTTCAGAGTGCCAAGAAACTCTGTGAGAGCTTAAAGGGATTCAAAGACTCTTCCTGCCTACCAGAAACTTACAGTCCACTGAGAGAAATGCTTTCTACCAAGAGCACAAAGAAAGGCAGAAAGTGAGGTGTCCTAGAGAAAGGAAAAACCCTCTGGGAGCCAAGGAAAGAAGTTTCCTCTGGGTGAAGGAAAATCAGAAAAGGCTGACAGACCTGGTGGGACACTTCAGCTGGCCTGGACAGATGTGCGGGGACAACGGGAATGTGGGAGCAGAGTGGCAGGTGCCCTCAAGTGGGAAAGGAACTACCAGTAGTTGAGTAGGGCTGGAGCCTAGAGGGTATGAAGCAGACAGAACAGGGGTGGGCTGCAAAGGTCGAACAGGCCGCAGTGGACATGGCTTTGCACACAGCCCAGGGGCTTGACACTCCCTGAGGGTAAATGGGGAGTCACTAACAATATGTGAACAAGAGATGGGATCAGAGCTTGGCTTCAGAATGACTCATCTGGGCACATAGTGGGGAAGGTATGAAGTGACGAAGACAGGACCAGACGCAGGAACATGGTAGTGGTAAGAGGGTCAGACCAAGGTCTGCAGCAGCGGACATGGAGAAGAACACATTAACCCCTCCTCTTCCACTCCCAGTGCTGTGACAGCAGCAAGTAACATAACCACGTGAGAGAGTACTAGAAAGGAAAGTTACGGACAAATTAGGATTCCAGTAAGTACTGCCAGGGTGTGGCTATACTTGGAATTCTGGTCAGCAAGGCAACACAGTCAGCTACAGAGCAAGCTCCCTGAGGGCAGGGAGTACTTTATCCCCTCCAGTATGCCCCACCCAGGGTCAGGCAGGCCTTCAGTAACTGTTGGTTCAACTGAAAGTCCTGGTCCTCCCTGGGGCTTATAGACTGACCTCAAAAAAGAAGGTGAAAGACAGCCAGGAGACCTACATATTAATGCAAAAACAAAGACCTGACATTCACTTCCCAAAAATAAGAACAGATTCTGCCCGATAACAAGGGCCAGTGATTTCTTTTTTTTTTTTTTTTTGAGACAGAGTCTCGCTCTTTTTGCCCCGGCTAGAGTGCCGTGGCGTCAGCCTAGCTCACAGCAACCTCAAACTCCTGGGCTCAAGCGATCCTCCTGCCTCAGCCTCCCAAGTAGCTGGGACTACAGGCATGCGCCACCATGCCCGGCTAATTTATATATATATATATATATATATATATATATATATATATATATATATTTAGCTGTCCAAATCATTTCTTTCTATTTTTAGTAGAGACAGGGTCTCGCTCTTGCTCAGGCTGGTCTCGAACTCCTGAGCTCAAACAATCCGCCCGCCTCGGCCTCCCAAAGTGCTAGGATTACAGGCGTGAGCCACCACGCCCGGCCATGGGCCAGTGATTTCTAATGGGCCAATTGTAGCGCACAGCCCCAAACCTACAGCAGTGGAGATAAAGCACAAGGTACTGGTCATCCCTCACACACCACACAGAGCTCAGTTCAGAAGCTGCTGCTGTCTCTACTCTCTGCGCCTGGGGCTGGGGCTGGGGCTGGGGCCGGGAAGCCGAAGTGCTCGAGCCCTTCCCACCCACCCTAAAAGGCTCACCGGTATGACCTTGAGAGTATGCCACACTACAATGTTTAGAAAAATTTCCCAAACCCATTTTGCCCATTAGTAGTGTTACTTCCTATGGCCCCTCCTTAAAGGGGACACTAGTCACTGGGAGTGTAGTGTAACTTTCAGGTTGCTGAACAGCAGCATCTAGTCTTACCAGTAACATCAAAATGAAATCTGTCATACTTAATGATAGGAAAAGATGTTCAATATGAACAGGCTGCAAAAGTCTACAAAGAATAATTTGCTTTTGTAAAATAAAAAAATTATGCATATTTCACATACAAAACAATGGCTAAAAACTGTTAACAAAGATTATCTTGAGTCATAAGATTAGGATTGTGACTTTCTTTTTTTCTTTTCAATTGCTTTTAAAATTTCTACTATAAACATATTTTTCTTCACAAATATGTATGTAATGTAATCTATCCTATAATTTTGTTCCAATACTATATAGATGGGATTTTTAAAAAGGTATTTTTAGTTAGTTCTTATCTCTGGAAAATAATTCAGAAACAGCTAGAAACTACACTTCCAATTTTACTAAATAAAAGGGTTCGACCCTGACAAGGCCACTGCCACTGTACCTTGTACTAGCAAACAAGGTCTCAGGTTACTCCTAGTAGTGACTGCCTAGGCCAGAAAAGAACTTGTTCTGATCACAAATCTTAAGAGTTCTGGGACATGAGGGACCAGAGAAAGGAATCCGGTTCCTCCCAAGCTTTTCAGAATCATTGACATGAAATGTCTCTTTCTCTACCAAGACTCCTTCAATTCCAAGTCTGGCTGAGGTATTCTTCCCATAAGCTACCAAGTCCTGCCCTTCAGAAGGCTCCTGCCCATCACTCATGACAGCTGTGAACGAATTCTTGAAAACTGCCTGATTACTTGTTAATGCCCCTTGCTGGACTAGGCCATGAGAGGGCAGGTACTGAATCCACATTCCCAGCATTGGGCACAGTGCCTGGCACAGAGGCTGCCATGGTCCTTGGAAAGCTGGGGGGATTATGACCTTTTCAGATATGCTGCCAAGTCTTAATGTTGATGTAAACTTTTCTTTTGGAGATGTCTATTAGAGAGACAGTTGAACTGAGTGATCACTGAACTCATGGCAACATTTCCTCTAACTATGTGGTTGGATGCTTAGCACATCAATTTGGTGTGTGTGTGTGTGAAGGTGGGGGTAGGGGGTTCTATTCAGATAACACCAAAAAGCAACCAAGTCACTAATCATACAGTAACTGTGGGTCCAAATTATGCCTTCTTCAAAGGAGGCAGGATAAAGGCCAAGAACCATTCTTTTGAACTCGTCCCACTCTGGTTTGCTGTTAACAGGTTTCTAGCCATCGGAACACAACAAAACGAAACCTATAACACAAAGAAAAAAATCCCTCCAAGCGCTGCATTGAAAACAGGCAATCCAACTGCCACCTAACAAACTAAACTGCTCACAGTCAAAAGGAAACATAAGCAACTCCCTCCTGCCCAAAGAACAAGTTGCATCATCCACACTCCAACTACTTAGCTCAAGGCCATGGGCAAACAGCCCCAGGAGTTCCAGAGCTCAATGGCCTTGTTCAGAAAATTATAAAGGCCAGGCTGGAGAAAATCCAAGGGAGGAGAGATTTCTGCAAAGGGACTTCAGAACACAACCCATGCCTAGAGACACCCCTCACAAGGAGCAGCGACAGTCCTGGGAGGGAAGTATTGGATCTCCCATAGTGCCCTGGCTCTAACAAGGTTCTTCTGCTCAGCAGCCTTTTCCTGTCCAGCAGCCTTTGCTCCATCTGTCTGTCCTCTCCCTTCCTTCAAATGTCACCTGGGGATTCTTCCAGCCAACACCAATTGCTCCCTTCTCTGACCTCACAGTCTGTAACCTCTCATACTCACTTGACCTCGATATACAGTCACATATTGTTCTCCTTTTCCATTTTTCTCTTTTCCTCCCTGGCAGAGCCAGGACCCCTGCCTTCTCTCTCACATACCCTACTGAGCCCTGGCAGTGGGTCCTGGCACCTAGGAGTATTATTCCCTATCACAGTGGATGTAGCCTAAACTGGAACTTCCCTCCCTCCAGTGGTTTGGCCCACCATTTCCTCTCAGTGTGTCATTAACCCTATCAGCACATAAGAGTTTAGAGCCAGCCTTCCTGCCAGCAGCTGGTAGCAGCTTTTCTCCCAGGCTCAGGATCCTCGGTTAAGAATTCAAACTCAGCGAGGTGTGGTCCTATAATCCTAGCACTTTGGGAGGCTGAGGTGGGAGGACTGCTTGAAGCCTGGAGTTCGAGACCGGCCTGAGCAACATAGTGAGATCCCATCTCTACCAAAAGTAAGAAAATTAGCAGGGCATGGCGGCATGCAGCTGTAGTCCCAGCTACTCAGGAAGCTGAGGCAGGAGGATTACTTGAGTCCAGGAGTTTGAGGTTGCGGTGGGCTATGATGACACCACTGCACTCTAGCCCAGGCAACAGAGCGAGACCCTATCTCAAAAAAAAAAAAAAAGGAATTCAAACTCCAAGCAGTCAAACTCACCAGCATCCAGACTTCCTGTACCCACAGCCAATGCCAAAGAAAAACTCTGTTACTTTCCCATTTAACCCTGCCATGGTCCTGGACTGCAGGCAAGAAAATAACCAAGTTTCTAGGCTAAAGAAACTTCTACATGGGCTAAGGTTGAGAATTGTTCTGAAAAAGCAGGCATTTACTACTTTGATCTATTTGTTCATTTGGGGAGCCCAAGGAGCAGCTATGCTTCATTTATACATTTAACTAACATACTAACATCCCAGTAACACTAACAGCTCAAGGTACTGACGTTAGTACTGTGATCCAGACAGACTCCTCTCATACAGAATATGGCCTGGTAGAAAAGAGAGACCAGTAAATAGACACGCATTGTATACCCCAGAAGCCCAAACTCACACCTGAAGTGACATGTGAAGGATAAGGATTACTTCAACCAAAGGATAGTGCCTCAGACTGAAGGAACATATTGTAAAGAACATGCAAGCGCAGAGGGAACTTGTTCCAATCTAGGAACTAAAAAAGATTCCATATGGTTCAAGACACTGTCCAGTGCAGACAGATGAGTCTAAAGTTAAAGGAGGGCAGGTCATGAAGGGCTTTAAAAGCCCTGTTCAAGAGATTGGAAGAGCAATGGGAATCCACTGAAGTCCAGAAAGGGGATGAGGGGAGGGTTCTGGTGACATGATCAGACTTCTGTTTTGAGACCACGGGACTACAGAGGATCAAGAAGGGATGCAGGAGATCAGTCAGGAAGCTATTGGGGTCGCCCAGAGGAGAGAGAAATAGTGGCCTGAACTAGGCAGGGCAGAGGGATGGGAGTGGGGAAGTGAACATATCCAAGACAGCTTTGCGATGGATTCAATATGGGAGGGAGAAGGCAAGAATGATGCCCAGGTTTCTGACTTGGGCACCTGGGTGGATGGCGGTGCCAATGCCGGGTGAGAGAATACAAGACGAAATCAGCTTCCCCCGCCTTCCCACTCCCCTGCCCCATCACAGCCCAGCCAACTTCTCCCGGGGCGGACAGGACCCGTGGTCTTCCCCCCGAGGAAGATGGGGGAACCAGCGGCGGACGGAGACTAACGCCTCTGGCCCAAGCGCTTTTGGACCCGCCCAGGGGCAGTATCCACCCGGCACAGCTGGTCCCACAGGCAGGTCGTGGGGGCCCTAGGGGCCAACGAAGAGGGAGAAGATCGGCCAGCCTGACCTGTCTGGCTCCAAAGCGCGCGGCGGGACACGGGATTTCGCCCCCGGAGACAGGCCGTGCTCGTAGCCGGCTAAGCGTCCCGAGCCGGCCGGGGGGCCGAGCCCCCAACCCAGACCACTCCTGCCTCCCATCCTGAGCCCGAGCATCCAAAAGGGACACCGGGATCCCGTCCCGCTGCGACGACTCAGTGCCACTCACGGACCTCCGCCGCCAGGGTCGGGCTCCGCAGCTAGCCGGTCCGCTCACTCTCACGGTCCTCGCCGAAGACGCGAAACCCTCCGGCATGAGCCTCGTCAGCCCCCGTCCCCAGAACGGTCTTCCTTGGGTCTGCCCCACCCCTTCGGCCAGCCCTGCGCACGCGCACTCCCTGCAGCCCGCCCATTGGCGCCGAGGGGTCCCGCCCCCTGTCCCGGGGCGTCCCGCCTTCTGTCCCGCGGCCGGCGGAGTGGACGGCTCCCGTGAGTCCACGTGTAGCGGGCCCGTGCCCGTCACCGCCCGGGCAGACTCAGTTCTCTACCTGCCTTCCCAAGGGCGACACTTGGCTCCAGCCTGGGCTGGTGGGCCCCTGGAAGCCTTAGGGGCCCGGCACTTTGCCAGGCAACTCCGGAAGCCCTCAGGAACCTAGTTCGACATGGGACGTGGGATGGCGGATCCGGATGGGGCGGACTCCAGAGCCGGCTTCCCGCTCCTCCTCCCGCCCACCTATACCGGTTCTTTGCTTCAGGTCCTGTGGTTCTGCCAACTGCAGGTTGGGAAGAAAGATAGCAGGAATCCTAATTGCTCTCTTAATGAAGAGGCTAGAAGATGCTGGAGCCGGCCTTGGATCCTGCGTTTTCAAGATTGCCTACTTCCAGTGTCTTGCTCCATTCCACAAACTGTCAGCTCAGTCCCATTCACTTCCACGTACGAGTGCCACCAACACTTTAAGGGTGACCCAGTTCAAATACTACCTTACCTGTACAGTTCGTGAATCATTCAAGAGAAGACAAAGCACTTAAAAACAGGACCATGAACAAATAAAGGAAACGAATAGATAATCCCTATATAATCCTGCCCTTACAACTTTGCTATACGAGATTGTCATTCAGTAAGTATGTATTGACCAGATGGATAAAGGCATGTAGGACTGTCATTTTTTAAATCCCTTCTCCCATTTGTGTCAATAAAATAATCGTTCTTCATGAGTCTGGATCCAGAAAAGGAGAGAGAGAAAGAAAATGGTCAAGTAAGTAGATGATCCCAGAACCCTTCTTGCAGTCTGCTTTAATAGACCAGTGCCTTGAAAGTTGGCCAACACCACTGCCACTGACTGCCTCATCTATTCTCCCACCTTCATCTGAGATTGAAATCTGTCAACTCTATCCCAGAGAAAAGTCTCAGAATCCCTAAGTTCTGAAGAGACCCTATGAATTCAAGACCCTTTCTCCTTTTCTTACTGTGAAGTTTGGGTTAATTTGATTAGTTCATTCACCCACCCTGCACCTGCCATTCATCCATCTGTCCTTCCACTCATCCATCCTTTCCTTTGTTCATTTATTCATTAATTCAATAACATTTATTGAGTAACTTCTATGTACTAGGCACTGTTTTAGGAGCTACTAGAGATACAAAGAACACATGGTTGCTTCAAGAAGCTCAGTGCCTGTTAGATGGATAAAGTGTCCTCATTCTATTTAATCAATGCATCCACTTTTTCTATGAATATTATCCTCTGTCATCTCTGTCTTGAGTAAACAGATGCTCCCTCTCTACCAGATCATATAAGATTGCTTTCTGGTTTCTTCTCTCTGCTACTGAAACTGAAATCTCCATGCAAATCCAGTGATCTCTTTGTTCAGTGTTTTTATTTTACCTGCTCTCTCAACACTGTTTTGTCACAGGCAACCACTTCCACTTTGAAACATTTTCTTCCCTTGTTTTCTGACAGCACACACTCTTGGTCCTCCTACCTCACTGGGTATTCTTTCTTGGGCTCTTTAACTGGCTTCTCATCCTCTGCTCAACATACAACTATCGAAGTGCCCAGGGATCTGTCCTGAGTCACCTTCTCTACCCACTCTCCCTATGTGACTTCATCTAGTCCTATGCTTTAGATATCATTTAGAAGCAATTTAAATTGGCCAAGAGTCCCATAACTTGGAGCCTCGCTGGGTTGAAATACCCCATTTATTTTGTGTATCTAAGTTGAAACAACACAAGTGGAGACAGAGAATAGGCAGCTTTATTAGGAGGTAAGATGGAAGCCCCAGATAGCCAGATGGCCTCTAGGTGGCATCTCTTTTTTCTGCTGTTGTTTTGAATTGTCTCAAAACAATGTTTTGCCTGTGTAGTGGATTCCAGGGTGGATGAGAACAGAAGTGAGAATAAGACTTCTATTTACACCTTTTAGTATTGCTTTGATTTTTTAAACTGTATAAGTATGTTACTTATTTGGAAAACATAAATTGAAAAACTATTTAATAAAAACAATTTGAAGACCCTTTAGATTAGTTATTTGATTGTGATTACTATAAATGGAATTGACCAGAAGTCTAACAAATGATTGAGGGAAGCCTGTGTCCCTAAAATCTCAAGGCTGGCCAACAGCAGTCTGTTGCTGTTCAACTTTATCACAATCCCTGAACCCCAGAGTTCCCTCCAACAGGGAGTGGGATGCAAAAGGTGTGGATTCTATACAACCAAAGGAAAGAACAAGGGCAGGGCTTCCAATTCTCCAACCAAGAATTTAATACACTGCCATGAAAGAAACTACTATTTCTGTCCAGCGGGGTTGGGTCTGGTTTTTCGGCCAGGATATACTATGTTTTCCATTCTCTTTTTCTCTGAATGGAAGCTTCTGTTGTTTCTTCACGTTATACATTGAATATGCTTTTTTTTTTTTAGATTTTATTGTTACATAGTATACACAGAGAAAAGTGCACATATATAAAAGTGTACAGCTCAATAAATTTTCAGAAATTGAATACTTCCATATGACTAGCACCCAGATCAAGAAACAGAACAACACTCGCAACCTAGGGGTCCCTGTTGTGCTGCCTTACAAATGCCACCTTCTCCCCTAAAGAGACTTGCTGTCCTGACTTTTAACACCACAGACCAATTTTAACTGTTTTTGTATTTTATATAAATAGAATCACAGTGTACAAACTCTTGTCTATGGCTTCTTTTACTCAACTTTATTTTGAGATTCATCCATGTTGGGCATAATTTTAGATCATTTATTTTCATTTTGGTGTGCTATTCCATTGCATTGGTATATACTATATTCATATTATTCATTCTAGCATTGATGGACACCTAGGTGGTTTCCAGTTTTAGGCTATGCTATGGTTTGAATATTTGTCCCCTCCAAAACTCATGTTGAAATTTAATTTCCAATGTGTCAGTATTGAGAGGTGGGGCCTTTAAGAGGTAATTGGATAATGAAGGCTCTGCCCTCATGATTGGATTCATCCATTCATGGATTAACAGGTTAATGGATTAATGGGTTATCACAGGAATGGGACTCATGGCTTTATAAGAAGAGGAAGAGAGACCTGAACTAATGTTCTCAGCCCCTTCACCATGTGATGCCCTGCACTGCCTCAGGACTCTGCAGAGAGTTCCCGTCAGCAAGAAGGCTTCACTAGATGTAGCCTCTCAACTTTGGACTTCTCAGCCTCCATAACTGTAAGAAAGAAACTCCTTTTCTTTATAAATTACCCAGTTTCAACTATTCTGTTATAAACAATGGAAAATGGACTAAGACAGGCTATTACAAATAATGCTACTTTGAACATTGTAGAAGGTGTCTTTTGTTGCACAACTGTTGACCTTGCTGTTAGGTGCAACAAAAGACACGTTCTAGAATGCAGATGTTCGGCTTTATCAGATACTGCCAAAAGTTTTTCCAAGTGATTGTGTCAAGATAAACTCCAGCAGGAGCATATGAGAGTTCTGTTGTTCCACACCCTCCCCACTACTTAGTACTTTTCATCTTTTTCATTTTAGAAAAGAACTTGTTGTGGTTTTTTTTGTTTGTTTGTTTGTTTTTGAGACAGAGTCTCACTCTGTTGCCCAGGGTAGCGTGCCATGGCTGTCAACCCAGCTCACAGCAACCTCAAACTCCTGGGCTCAAGCAATCCTCCTGCCTCAGCCTCCCTCGTAGCTGGGATTACAGGCATGTGCCACCATGCCTGGCTAATTTTTTCTATATATATATTTAGTTGTCCATCTAATTTCTTTCTATTTTTAGTAGAGACGGGGTCTCACTCTTGCTCAGGCTGGTCTCGAACTCCTGACCTCGAGCGATCCACCCACCTCGGCCTCCCAGAGTACTAGGATTACAGGCGTGAGCCACGACACCCAGCCAAGAACTTTTTTTTTAGCTTAAATCACCAGACCATGGGAAGCCACATCTGGACCTGAAAGAGGGGCCTGCCCACTACACAGAGTACCTGGACTCTAAGCTATGCGTAGGAGCTATGTGTAGGTGAGAATTTAGCATTATTTCCTTTGTGGAAGAGTGAGTGCATTCCATGTAAAATATGTATATGTGAAAGAGAGGTGTACATAAGTTTCATGTAACTAGAGAACTGCACCAGGTGATTACACTGGGTAACAACCCAGTTTACAATTTTTGACCCCCTTCACTCCATAGTGGAAGCTAAAAAACATTAAGCACTAACTTTTCCATCTTTTTTTGGAGCTAGATGACCATATGATAGGGTTCTAGGTATAATACATACAGGGAACTTGGGAAATCCTTTGCTTTTCCGATAAAAGCAGACCTTTCTTTTTCTGGATGGGGATGACTGCCTCAGCAGTCATCCTCCAACCATGAAGGGAAGTTGTGGAGAACTTCAAAAAGACTGCCCCAATGCCGCGGAGTGGCCAAACCAGCACCAGCAGCTGCTTGCCTCCAGGTAGCTTGTTATGTGGGGAGAGCTTGTATTTGTTTAAGCCACACTAAGACAGTTACTTGCAGTCCAAAGCATTCCTAAGTGATACAGAGATCAAGCAAGATGTGGACTCAAATGTGAACTGAGTTTATCAATCCAAAGTCACCGAGGACTTGGGACAGTTTCTGCAGCGTGCTGGGCAGCAGCCAGATGGTAGGGTGACTAGTGGGTTAGCACTGGAGAAGCAAGAACAGGAAAGTCTTTCAAGAACGGGCTGTGAAGGGAAAGGAAAAGAAAAGGCAGCAGCTAGAAGGAACACAGGATCCAAGAAGGGTTGACTTAAGCCTGGAGGGCTTCATGTATGTTTTAAGTTCTTTTGGGAAGAAGCCAATAAAGAAGGTGAGATTGAAGAGACAGCAGAGTGGACAAAATTGAAAGAACAAGGTTACCGAGGAAGCAGGAGAGAATGGATCCAAAGCCCAGATGGGGGTTAGCCTGAGAAAAACCGAGTTCCTCTTTCTGGATCACCAACTCTTCCCACTCTTGCTAGCTGCTGTTTATGACCACGCCAGGGTTGAGTGGGAAGACAGATTGGGGAGTGGTGAGGGGAATAAGGAAGTTCTTTGATACAATCAGAAGTTGGCTCCCTGCTCCCTTTTGCCTGATGTTTAATGCCGATTCACTCGTGGGTGCTTTTGTGCTATTCCCCCGTTTGGGCCCTCACTGCAGTTCCCTTGACATATAGGCAGCTCCTCTCTTGCAGTGGGTTCCTGCTCCCCTCTCAATAGCTGTTTTACCCTGGCCATCCAGCAGACACCCTTTGGGGCAGGATCTCTTTAAAAAATGCTCCCAAGCTGCTGGCTCAAGGGCTTGTGACTTGGGTTGGGTTTGAAAGGAGTCCAGGACAGACTCAGGCAAGGCCTGTGGGTCCCAGCGTGAGACCTGAGCAAGAGAGAAGCAGTTCTGAGGAAGATGTCTGGGAAGGTGGCCCTAAGAGAACGTCCTCAAGGAGTGTCTTGGTCCCAGCATGGGTCATGGAAAGGAGGTAAGAATTCCCAAGCCCTCCGAGAGGGTGAGGTGTGAGAATGAAGCAAACACATGAGACCTGGTGATTGGGATGAGAAGGCAAAGTACATCAGCCTGACAATGAGAGGGCACAGCAGGACTTCTGACAACAGTAGCACATGCAGAAAGCACAGGGGCTGTGCTGTCCTGGGCTTTTTGCCCTCAGATCCATGTCACTTTTCCCCTGTTGTGTTTTGCATCATAAGCGGGTGAGCCTAGTGGGCTGCATTTCCTAGCCTGCCACAGCTGGAGCAGGGGTTCGTTTTTTTTCTCCCTCTCTTACTCATATTTCTGTTAAGGGTGAACTGTGATGCTGAAAGCTTGAAATTTGGGCTTGTGTTGGGATATTCTGAATTCAGATGTACTGTAAACTGGAGTGGTGAAAATGATGGCCCCCTGCAGTTACCGACCTTGCTTCTTCCATCTCAGACTTTTTCAAAGAACACATCACTCCTGATGAAAAGTCCAGCTGCTGATTTCTCAAGTTCTAAGTGTATATACCTTCCCCCTAACAAGTCACATATATCAGCATTCCTTAATATCCCTTTTGTCTCCCTCTCTTCTCCCATCACCTTTTTTTTTTTGCTCTGTTTTTGTTTTGAACAGGGTCTCACTCTGTCACCCAGGCTAGAGCACAGTGGTGTCATCATAGCTCACGGCAACCTCAAACTACTGGGCTCAAATGATTTTTGTACCTCAGCCTTCCGAGTAGCTGGGACTACAGGCACGTGCCACCACGCCTGGCTAATTTTTCTATTTTTGGTAAAAATGCAGTCTCACTCTTGCTCAGGCTGATCTCGAACTCCTGGCCTCAAGTGATCCTCCCACCTAGGCTTCTCAAAGTGCTACAATTACAGGCAAGAGCTGCTGTGCTCAGCCATAATGTTGTTCTTGTTTGGAATTTTTGACATTACTTATTCTAGATAAACATTCTTTTTTTCTTTTCTTCAGCCTTAGCCTTTTTTTTAACAGCGATAAATTTATAAAAATGTTTGAACACCTGACTTCCCATATCTCTTGAAGGTTCTCCAATTTGCTTATCTTACTTGAACACTTCCTTCAAAGGTATTTTCATTGTGGATTTTGTGTGGCAAATTTCTGAGGCTTTGGATACCTAAGAATATTTTTATTACTCTCTCACATTGAAATGAAAATTTGGGTGTATATCAAAATTCAGGTTCAGAGTTCTTTTCCTTCAGTGTTTAAAGAAATAAATGTATGATCATAAGAAAAACTATGATAATCTAAAAAGATGCGGGGAAGGCAACAAAATTCAATGCCTATTCATGATTAAAAAAAAACTTTCAGCAAACTAGGAATAGAAGCCTATTCTCTCAACCTCATAAAGGGCATTTATTACAAACCCACAGTTAATATTCTTACAGTGGAAGACTGAATGCTTTTCCCGTAACATCAGGAACAAAGCAAGAACATCCACCTTCATACCTCTATGGAAAGTGTTGTAGTGTATTAATTATACTAGAGCTTCAAGCCATTGCAGAAAACAGATATAAAAGGCATACCGATTGGGAAGAAAAAGTAAAACTGTCTTTATTCACCAATAATATGATCATGCACATAGAAAATCCTACAGAATCTACAAAAAAGCTACCAGAAATATTCATTTAGCAAAGTTGCAGGATACAATATACAATTACTAATGGTATTTCTATAGGTGAACAATGAGCAAGTAGAAAATGAAAATTTTAAAATACCATTATAATAGCATCCCCAAACATGAAGTACTTAGGGGAAAATCTTTAATTATTTTAAGTAAACTTTTTTTTTATAGTCTGGTAACTCTGTTAACTGAAGTTCTTGTAATCTAGTCCAGCTGTTGTGTCTACTCTTGACTCTGTCAAAGCATAACTCAGAGACATTATTTGCATTATTAATGCAAATGATATACTCACTTATTTTAAAGTCATTAGACTGTTGTCAACAAAAAGGATTTATAAGAGAAAAAAGAGAGAGGAAGAAGAAAAAACTAAAGACATTCTGGAAACAGTTTTGGGATTTTGTGGTTTTATATTGGGTCAGAGGAAGACTAGCTTATTAGCTGGAATCGAGCAAAGGGTCTAGTCTGTGAAGTGTGTCCATGAGCAGGCTGGCTAAGATAATAAGAAAAAAGTTTAGTTACAGACTCTTCTGATAACTTAGAGCAGCAGTCCCCAGCATTTTTGACACGGGGGACCGGTTTCGTGGAAGACAGTTTTTCCACGGAGGGGGTGGGGCGTCGCCACCTCCTCGCCACCTCAGATGATCAGGCGTTGTATTCTCATGGGGAGCGCGCAGCCTGGATCCCTCGCAGGTGCAGTTTGCAGTGGGGTTCACGCTCCTATGAGAGTCTGATGCCATCACTGATCTGACTGGGGCGGGGCTCAGCGGTGATGCGAGCGATGGGGAGCGGCTGTGGGTGCAGGTGGGCCTTTGCTGGCTCCCCTGCTCTCGCCTCCTGCTGTGCAGACCAGTTCCTGGCTGGCTGCAGACTGCAGACTTAGAGATTTTAACCGTGGAATATTTGTGCCAGGTTGATACTATAACGTTGGATCAGGTCTGTACCACCTCCCTCCTTCTCAGGATTTCTCAGCTCTCACTCATGGTGGATTATTTCCTAATGCATTTTTATAATTTTAGATGATGCATCCATCTTTAGTGGGGATTTGTCTATGGGAGTCTTTTGTGGGTTGAGGGTATGTTCCTTCAGAGAGATTTTATGTTTGCCTCTGTTTGGTTGGTAACACATTTGTAAGTTGTGTTTTCAACTTAGGGGTCCCTGGTTTCTATAGGTAATGTAAAACTAAACTTCACACATGAATGAGGGCAGACTGTAATTATAAATTCTCAGGAAAACTTTGTTTTCCCAGTCAACAGGCTGGGCCAAGAAATACAGCTTCACTGTGTTTCCCTGTGCATCTCTGCAAATTTTTTTTTTTTTCTTTTTTGTTTTTCTCTCCATGGGTTGGAACTCTGCAAATTTTATTTCTGGTTCATATGTACACCAGTCACTGAAGGTGTAGCCCTGCGAGGGTCCGAGCTTTATGTGAAAGTATCAGATCTATCTCTTCGCTATTCTTAACCCAAGATCTCTTCTCCTGTTGCCGTGCCCGTTAAAACTCAAAGTCCTTGTAAAGCAGTAAACCCTGCAAAGCTCCCAGGGAAGCCTTAGTATCAGCTCACCCAACACTCCCTCTCCCCTTACCCCCACTAAGTTTAGAGCTCCCTGCAAATTTTTTGAACAGTGAGGATTTTCCCTACTAGCTTGTGAACCTAGCTCTCAAATTAACTGAAAACTTGGTTTATTTTTACCATCATTTCAAGATGTTTTGAAAGAAACAGAATTGAATACCTTTATGTAATATAATCATATTTGTGAAGAATATATTCTGTATTTGAATATAATAAATACATTCATATTCCTGAAGAAAAATATAATCTAAAATATATTGAAATATGAATGTCTTGAATAGAATATTTGTGAAGAATATCTTGAATAAAAATATTCCATGTGATAATAGTACTTTAATATTCATTAGATGTTTTCAAGAGCACTCTAAGTTTTTGGTAAATCATACATTTGGCAAATTGGTAGCTTAAACATTGAACTAACTAATTCTTCAATGAATTGGCCTTTGGGGATGTGAGCTGCTTCCATTCAGGCTTCAGTAGTTTTTCCAAGTATGGGTCTTTTCATTGCATTGCACTTTTTTTAAATAAAATGTTGATAGAAGCCTGCTAAGGATAAATTAACCTGGCTATATCAACTGACTCATTTGGTGCAAAAAGACAATTCCCAAACCATTTTCTAAGTTGACTTCTCCCTTGACGCCCCCCCTAAAAAAATCCTACTGTTATTTTCTATTGTTCTCTAAGCAACAATAAAATTGTTTTTCTTTATATACCCAACATCTAACACAGTTTTAATAACAATAAATGAAGGGATAAATGAGTGAATGAATTAGTTAATTAATTTTAAAAGAATAGTAAGCTTTTTGAATTTTATTTTTCACAGTGATATCTGTTGACCTATGCCTGGAATTCTGATTACTAATAAATATACTCAAGATTGCAATGATAGAAGTATAGAAAAAAGGGAGGAGGAGAAGCACTTAAAAATGTGTTAAATTGAGTGTTGCCCTCTTAAAAAAAAAAAGCAGCATGGTAGGAATGGAATATGGAAAGTGAAAAGAGCTAACCTGTAGGACACAGAGAGTGTTGAAATGGGAGTTCAGAGAGGAGCGAAAGTAAGCTCTCATGCCTGGGTCCCGGAGGATGGCCTCACCAAGAAGCAAGGAGTGGAGCTGGGGCATCTGGGTCATGAAAGTGGGATCCATCCAGCCCATTAGCTAAACCAACATGGCAAACTAGAGATTACAGTCTGACTGGTCACACTGTAAAAGTCTCTTCATACAAAGGACATTTTCTGTGGAGATCAATTCTGCCTTTCTAAGAAGATTTAATTTACAAAACCAGTTGACATGTTACTTTTCAATGTCACAGCCACTGCACACACAGAAGTAGTCTCCCTGTCTGGAGTTCTTCCAGCCAAGGCTGTATACTCCCTAGTCATTAATTGTTGGGAGGATTTTGTGGAGAGGATTTCTTTGGAAAAATCTGAGGGGTCACCTCTGCCTCCCCTCCTGCCTAGTGAGAGAGGCTTCAAGGGTTTGACCTGTGGCCCCTGCCACTGGGTGTACACACACTGGCCTGGTGCTGGCTGGCTCCGAGAAAGCTGAGCAGCCTTGGCAGAGAGAAGACAGCCTGGGCATGAACTACTGTGCCCTCTGAGTACAGGTCAGATGGGACAGGTATCCTGGGGACCAGATGAGGAGGTGGCAGAGGCACCATGTAGACTCAATTCAATAATTAAAAGGGTCCATCTGGGGTAGAGCCTGGCCAAGAGGATGGCCTGTGAAAACAAGAGGATCCCAGCGGTTGGAGACTGGGAGGTGAGCATCATGAGAAACTGTGGGGGAGCAGAAGCCCCTGGAGGAGAGGGAGTTGAGTCCGAGGAGTCCAGCAGAGAGTCTCCCAGGACCCCACGAAAGCCCCACAAGTCAGCTTTAAACAGCTGCCAGGGGACCTTTGGGTCCCCAGGTATAGGACCCAGAAAGCCATTGTACCAGGAACTTTTCTGTCCCCCTTCCCTGTCCTCCTTTCCCCATTTCAACATTGCAGGTCAGAAACAGCAGTAAAATGAGAAAGTGAGTAAGAAAGAGAAGAAGCTGAACACAGTCCCCTCCCAGGCTGCACACAGCTCACCTGTCATGGGTCCTAGCTTTGGGAGAGTGGGAAAGAAACCTTATCTTTGAATGAAGATTTAAATATTAATTAATATAATGGACTGGACCCTTTAATTATTGACGTGAATCTACATTTGTAACTTAAAGTGACTCCTACACTTTTACCTATGGGTGCCCATAAAAGTGTATGCACTTGAAAGAATTTTTACCTGTGGCCCGGGAAAGGACCATTCTAACCCCCATTGAAAGGGGTTAGAAGTCAATGGAAGACAAAAATAAAGTGGCTTTTGTGGATACAACCCACAAGTCCTGTGTGTTCAGCATACCAGTTATGCAAGATTCCTTTCTTAAAAGCCATTCTGCCTTGGCTTCCTAGATACACCACAACAGCGTCAGCCCTATGTCAGCTAGGATCCCCTCATTCCTTGGAGGTCTGGGTATAATGGGATCAGACCTAGTCAATTCCACAGCCTGGAAAAGTCTGGGCTTGCCCCATAATATCTGCTCATTCCCAGAGACTTACTCACTTGAAGTGCCCTTACCCTCTTATTTCTGTGTCTGTTTGACTTTGCTCTCTTTCCCCTCATCAGCATGGATGCAGGAATCAGCATCTCTTAGCATTCCTGCCACAGGAGAATCTCCTCACACACAGAACAGTTGTGAGTAGTGGAGACTTTACTGAAAACTTACCGTCTTCTCAGAGTGGGGCAGTGCTAGATGGTCAGGGAGATTTCTTTAGTTAACGTTTGGTTTAGTTCCACAACACTGAGTACAAGCTGTTGCCTAGATACTGTGCAAAATGCTGAACATACAGAGTAAATGATAGCCATTATCCTCAAGATACTTATAGTCTAGCTGGGGAGAGACTGTGAGATACTGTAAATGCTTGTTAGAGCCCAGGTTGCCATGGAGCACACAGGTGGGGCACTTAAGCCTGCGGTGGGTTTGGGGGAAATCAAGGAAGACATCCCTCTGTAATATAATAGAAGAGTGAAGCCTTCTTATAGACTACAGCACAATTTCAATTTGTCTGAGTTGGACAGAAAATCTCAAGCCCTGATTTTTATAATAAGGTGATTTCAGATTGGTAGAGTCCCCAAACACCTAGAACAAGGAACTGAAAATCCTTTCAGAAGAAGATAAAATCATCCTAAGCCTCAAATGATCTCTACAATAATTTTTCAAATGCAATGTCCTACATAATCAAAGACAACTAGACATGAGGAAACAAGAGCATTATGAACAAGAGATAGAAGGAAGAACAATCAACAGACCTACACAGCTCAAGAAATTGGAATTATCAGACAGACATTGTTAAACAAACAAACTCTGCTTACTATTCTCAAAGACATAAATGCCAAGTTTGAACATTCTGGCAGAGAGCTAAAAACTAAAAAAAGTAACATAGCAGATTAGAAAAAAGAATCAAATACAAATTTGTGAACATAAAAATTTCATAAGAGATGTTTAAAACTCAAGGAATGGGTTTAACTACAGTTTAGACATATGAGAAGAGAGAATCAGTGAATTAGAAAATATGGCAGAGGAAACTGGAATGAAGTAAGGAAAGACAGACAAAAAGATGGAAAATACAAAAGCAAGAGTATGAGTCACAGAGGATAGAGTAGGAAGGTCTTATTTATATCTAGTTGGAATCCCCAGAGGAGAGGAGAGAATGAGCAGAGACAGTATTCGAAGCTAAGATTTAGCTAAGTATTTTCTAGAACTGATGAAAGACTTCAAGCTTCAAGAATCAAGAAGAGCAACAAATCCCAAAGTTAAAAGAAATCTGAGCTAGGTACATTAAATTAAGTCTGTTAAAAAACTGAAGAGAAAGAATATTAAAGATAGGCAGAGGGGAAGAAAAGACTATTTTCAAAGGAGCAACAGTTAGACAGAAAGCTGACCTCTCAACAGCAACAGTGGAAGCCAGAAAACAGTGTAATATCTTCAGTGTAAAAGAAAACTGCTTGCCTACATACAATACTATGTTCGGCTAAAATACTCTTCAGGAGTAAACATGAAAAGACATTTTTAGATAAACAAAAACTGAGCGATTTATCCACTAGTGGAAACATGGTATTAGTTTCCTATTTCTGCATAACAAATTACTGCCATCTTAGTGGCTTAAAACAACACACATTTATTATCTCCCAGTTCTATAGATCAGAATTCCAGGCAGGGATCAACTAGGTTCTCTGCTCAGAGTACCACAAGGCTGAAATCAGGTGTTAACTGGGGCTAGGGTCTCATCTGATGCTCGAGGTCCTCTATCAAGATTGGGTAGTGGAAAGTGGGGTCTAAAACAAGTCTAAGGTTTGCAATCATGTAAAGTGTATTCTCTGGTACAATGCAGTTACACTAGAGAAAAAAACCTTTAAAACTCCACATTTATTTTGAAAGTAAGAAACACTTCTAAATAACATATAGGTTGAGTAAGATATCACAAAGGAAATTAAAAATTTTTTGAACTGAATGTTAACAAAATTTCTATGTATCAATATTTGATACAGCTAACATAGATTTATAGCTTTGAATGTGTATATTAAAAAAATCTTTACATTTAAAAGTTAATGAGCTAAGATTTTATCACAGAAAGTTAGAAAAATAACTTATAAACTTAGAAAAAATATATAGGATACTATATTATTATTAACAAAGATTCACTGCCCATCTCTGGGCATTGGCATTAGGCAATTCTTGCTCTGGTCAAAGAATACAAACAGAAATGTTATGTGTCACATCTTGGCAGTTTTGAGTCAACATCTGGTTTACCGTAATGTCTCCTTTCCCTTTGCCATAATGATTGTCAATATTTTCAACAGTGGCTGCTTTATTAGCCTGAGCCTCAGAGGGAAGACAATATTGAGAAGAACCCAGCCAACGGGGATGAAACAAGTACAAGAATGAGAAATAAACTATGTTGTTGAAAGCCCTGAGATTTTTAGGGTGTTTGTTATTACAGCATAACCTAGCTAGTACAAAAGAAAGAAAAAAAGAAAGAGAGAGGGAGGGAAAGAAAGAGGATAGCAAAATTAATGAAATGGAAAATAACATGTAATAGAAAGAATCAACAAAAACAAAAGTTGGTTCTTTGGAAAAAAACAATAAAATTGATAAATCCATGGCAAATTATCAAGAAAAATTTAAAAAGAGATAAATGTACAGATTACTAATACCAGTAATGAAAATTCACTAAAAATTCTACAAACATTAGAAAGATGAGAAGATTTTATGATTAACTTCATGCCTAAAATTTGAAAAGCTAGATGAAATGGATATATGTCTAGAAAAATACAATTTACCAAAAATTGACCAAAGAAGAAATAGAAATTTGAAGTCCTATGACTTTTAAAGAAATTGAATCAGTATTTTTAAACCTTCCCATAAATAGCTAAGGGAAAAATAATGCTTATCTTATACAAACTCTTTGGAGGATAGAAAAAAAAAATATATATATATATATACACTCTACAGTTCATTTATAAGGCTAACATAACTTTGATACCAAAAGTCAATGAAGACACTTTCAGATGAGAAGATTTAGCCATATCTCACTCATGGACCTGGATACAAAAATTGTAAACAAAACATTGTATTACCAGATCAAATTGTTGACTGAAATTAAGGCTGTTAAGGCAGAAATAATTTGATCAATGTTTATTGGAAGTCAAATGTAAGGATCAACCCAGGAAGACACACCAACAAAACTGGGTGTGTTCCAAAGTCTGTTACAAGTTGGAATGTTTTTATAAGAAAGTTTAGGAGAAGGGAGAGTGACTCCTAATATCAGAATTGTCCTTTTTCATTGGCGGTTATAATACAGAGATTACAATCATTGGCTAGAGATAACAATTATTATAGGCTGAAATGTTTTACATGCAAGACAAACAGTAAAACTTCATGATTTAGAAACAAATCAGCAAAACTCCATGATTTAGAAACAAATTAGTGTCTTTTTGAATGGCAGTAGGTTGTGTATTAATCAGTACATCAAGTTTGAGGAATCCATGATAAAATTTGAGAGACTCAAGGTAAGATTCTTTATTCAGGGACAGGATGTAAGCCATGAGTTGTAAGACCTTCTCCAAGTGGTTAATTTGGAAGCCTGCCAAATGTGACTTATAGGTTGTCATTTCCCCCTTTGATAAAAACTCTTCTTATGGAAGTATTGATGATTAATCTCTGTTTAGGTTAGAGTGATAGATATTTTTTATCTCTTGGCAATGGGAAGGCTTATATTTAGGAAGTCATGTCTTTTGGTAGGGGGAAGGAATTTTGTTATTGTAGGCAGTCCAGATTGTTAGCAACATGGGTTAGGTCATGGCATGAGGCTATATGTAGTTTTTTTTTTTTTGAATAATGAATCACCTCCAAGTCACTGGGCAACCATTATTTTGGCCTTAGCCATTGATGAATAGCTTTTAAATTTTGGAGAATTCAGGTAAAGAAACGTAAATGTTTTAATTTTGCATACAATAATATACTTAGTTGTTGTAAGATAAAAATAATTTTTTTTTTTGAGACAGAGTCTCGCTCTGTTGCCTGGGCTAGAGTGAGTGCCGTGGCATCAGCCTCACTCACAGCAACCTCAAACTCCTGGGCTTAAACGATCCTACTGCCTCAGCCTCCCGAGTAGCTGGGACTACAGGCATGCGCCACCATGCCCGGCTAATTTTTTCTATATATATATTTTTAGCTGTCCATATAATTTCTTTCTATTTTTAGTAGAAACGGGGTCTCGCTCTTGCTCAGGCTGGTCTTGAACTCCTGAGCTCAAACAATCCGCCCGCCTCGGCCTCCCAGAGTGCTAGGATTACAGGCGTGAGCCACCACGCCCGGCATCACTGTCTTTTTAATGTCAATTATAATGTTGATTACATATTTATCAACACATCAATAGTTTTAAAAACTCACAATGAGATTTAAGAGACTCACAATACAATTCTTTACTCAAAGACAAGATAAAAGCCATAAGTCAGAAGACCTTCCCCAGGCTGTTAATTTCAAAGCCTGCCAAATATGACCTACAGATTATCAAAATCAAGCAATATCTAAAAAGAAAAATACATTATATTAATAGAATAATGGCCCCCAAAAATGTTCATGTCCTAAACCTTGAAATTTGTGAATATGTGATATTACATGACAAAAAGGTCTTTGCAGTGGTGATTAAATTAAGGACCTTAATTTATCCTGGATGAGCCCCATGGGCCCAATGTAATCACAAGAGTCCCTAGAAGAGGGACACAGGAGGGCCAGAGTCAGAGAGAAGATGGGATCCTAGAAGCAGAAGTTAGAGTGATAGGCTTTGAAAATGGAAGAAGGGGCCACCAGCCAAGGAATGCAATTGGCATCTAGAAACAGGAAATGGTAGGGAAACCAATTTCCCCCTGTAGACTCAAGAAGATAGGCAGCTCTGCTGACACCTTGATTTAGCCCATAAAGCCCACTTTGGACTTCTCACTTCAAGAATTGTAAGGTAATAGTCCAGGCTCAGTGGCTCGTGCCTATAATCCTAGCACTCTGGGAGGGCAAGGTGGGAGGATCGCTATCCCGAACAACATAGGGAGACCCCCCTCTCTACATAAAATAGAAAAATTAGCTGTGCATGGTGGTGTGCTTCTGTAGTCCCAGCTACTTGGGAGGCTGAGGCAGGAGGATTGTTTGAACCCAGGAGTTGGACGTTACAGTGAGCTGTGATGACGCCACTGCACTATAACCGGGGCGAGTCTGTGTTAAAAAAACAAAAGAATTGTAAGGCAATAAGTGTGTGTTGTTTTAACCCACTAAGTGTGTGCTAATTTGTTGTGGGAGCAATAGGAAATTAATACAACTAAATTGGTCTTATTCCAGAAATGTGAGCATGGCTGAAATTTAAAAATTAAAGTATTTCACTTTATTAATAGGTTTAAAGGAGAAAAAGCATATGACCATCTCAATAAATGCAAAAAAGAAGCCTTTGTAAAGTTCAACTTCAATCATAATTTAAAAAAATAAACAAACTTCAACAAACTAGGAATAGAAAGAACTTCCTAAATCTGATAAAGGACATCAGAAAGCAATGTAGTAATTACTATACAAGCCTGTAGTTACCTCTAAGAGGGACAGCGTTTGTTTGGGAAGCGGTATACTGGGGGTGTCTAGGATGCTTATGTAAAACCTTATTTCTTGACCCTAGTTGGTAGTTAACACGAGTTTGCTGCATAATAATTATGTTTTATGCACTTTCCTTTAATTGTGTTATTTTTCACAACAAAAATATTTTTTAAATAAGAAAGAAAGAAAAGAAGAATTGAAAAGCAGACAGAACAAAGCTATGTTTTAAGGCCTAAAACTGCTATAATCTCTGAGAGGACAGACACTGGAGGCTGGCCTTAGGAATGGTGGGACTTAAAATCAGACCAGCTAAGGTGAGCAGAAAAGGCTCTGATCACTTGTGGGGTGGGGGGGACTTCTCTCCCTCAGGATGGCAGTAGCTGGGCAGAGAACAAGCACTGGCCAAGATTGGGAGAAATCTTGGGCTCCAGCTCTGGGGAGGGTAGCAGTGCAGCAGTCTTGCAAGAGGACACAGAAGCCACCAAGGAAAATCAGGAGTCACCTGGGACCCCAAAGAACAGAAGGGACTGGGATGGTGGGAGGGAGGGTAGTGTGCAATCATGATGTGGGTGGGTGGGGATCAAAGACACCCCAGAGTTCTTATCTCCCAGGCATGGGAAAATCTGAGACATTCTGAGATTCTAGAATTAATGTAACAAATAATTACTGAGTGCTTACTGTGCACAAGCACAAGAATTCATGACTTTGAAGCTTACCTTTACAGGACTTTCTCCCTTACCCTAATGATTACATGCAGTTGTTCTCGCAACTGTCAAAGGGAAAAAGTGTACAGCCAGCTCCTGGCAGAGTTTTAATATCAACATTCTGGGAGGGCTGATTGGGTGCTAATAATTAAGTAAGACGTGAGATACCATAGGCAAGAAACACTATGAGCCAGTCATCATGGTAGTAAGCACAAGTTGATTTCCAAGTGTAAGGATCATGGGCCATACACCTGACGACGTGAGAGTGGGAAGGCAGTTTGTCATTGCTCTACATCACATAGACAGATGATCTGAGTGGATGAAATGGCTGTTAGCCTTGAAGCAAAGGTTTAATTCATATTCAAATTTAGGATTTTCAGGGTGACAGGAAATTAGGGCATCATAAAAAACAGAGCATTGGCTAGAAATCAAGGATGTGCTGGAACACAGGGTTTAGCAGACCCCACATGGCAAGTATGAGAGAAGAGGCCAGAGTAGAAGGTGGGGAGAACATCTCATCAGGCTTGGTGCCCCACTTCTGGATGGCTGGGAGCGCTTGGCGACCCCCAGCCTAACTACTCACAGCCACTGTGACAACTGGTATAAGAATGTTGATAGCACAGCAAAGTGACTATAGTCAACAATAAGGTATGGTATACTTTCAAATAACTAAAAGAATGGAATCAGACTGTTGTTAACACAAAGAAATGATAAATGCTTGAGATGATGGATATCCCAATTACCCTGATTTGATTATTAAACGTTGTATCCTGTATCAGAACATTACATGTATACCATAAACATGTACAACTATTATGTACCCATAATAATTTAAATTAAAAAACTTTTTTAAAAAGAATGATTTGATGGAGGCAAAGGGGTTGTCGTAATACTCACACATAATGAATTTTGAGTCAGTACACAGGAAGAGCAGAAACCATCTACACCCAACCAGCTCACTGCTGACCTCGACATGGTTTTACTATTGCAGGAAACTCTTGCCCGGGGTGATAAAAATTGTAAATAACCTTACTGGATTTTTGAAGAAGTTTTAAAAAGAAACCATTTCAATGAACTCTGCAACTTTTCAATAGATAGCTTCAAACCGCTGTTTACTCTCCGAGACACTTTGAAAAGCTCACCTCAAAACCCTCACCTCACCCTGTCCAGCAATCCTAAACTATTGTATCAGGATTCTTGCCCAGGCCTCATCAAGCCCCCTCATTGGAAGAGCTGCCGTAAAATAGACCCCAACTCTTCATAGGCCCCAATTATTCACTGGAGAAGTGCTTTAGTGAGAAAGCATCCAAAAGAAAGCAGATTCAGACTACGTCCTTCCCATTCTAGATGCTACGATGACTCCCTTCCTGCAATGAGAAAAAACTCAGCTTTGCCTTAGCACAGAGTTGTCTTGATGGGATTTGCAGGGAGCCAGCATTCAATTATTGAGGCCCACCGAGATCCAGCTGAGATCTCGCCACTGTAGCCCAAGACCCCTGACTAGAAGTGGTGAGATTCTCAGAGGCCTCCCTGCCTGGGAGTCTTTCATACTGAAACCATAGAGAGGAAAGTCTTGTATTGGGCCCAAGCTCCAATTTCTTTCTTTAATTTTTCTTTTTATTTAGCTTCCAAAATACTGAGTCTATTTTGTCTCCCTAGCAATAAGGTAACCCCTTTAAGGAATCCTTGACCATATTTAAAAGTCTTTTCTCCTTAGTGGGTATCTGTCTTATTATTAACAACACTACTGCTATATCCATCTTTGTCATTTTTTGTTGTGCATCTATAAGAGGAAAGTTTTTAGTGAAGAGGACAGGTGTGGGTCTCAATAAGTCTGTCTGTAAGCTGGCCCAGGGACAGATTTTTGTCTCTGGTCAAAATTTTATGAGAACTTTCCTCAGACTTGTTTTATTTTATCTGTGAGAGTTTGGCTCAGGAGAGATGTCTCCAAACCCTCCATGTGCTGGACTCTAGTTGGAGAAGGTCTAGTGTGAGGTTGGGGGCCCTGAGCTGCAGGATGCATGGCCAATGCTTGACTCACAATTTGCAGACTCTGATGTGCTTATCTCAGTATGCACCTCAGTTATGGCCTCCTTGGGCCAGACTTCGGCTTTCTACACGTATTTAGGCTATAACCCACATGTATGTGCTTAATCTTTCTTAAGAGCCTCATTTCACCAAGGGCAATTTAGAATTACAGTGGCCACTGTGGAACTTCTGATATGAACAAAATTATTCACTTGAGAAGTGCTTCAGAATGAAAAGGGAACACAATTCCAAACATCTAATGGTCTTCGTTTTTTTTATTAGCATGAGAAAGCATCTAAAAGAAAGCAGATTCCAAAATTAATTCCCTAGCAGATTCCTTGGCCAAAACAAAATAAAAAGGTGAACAACTTAAAACTATCTTTTAGTTTCCCCTCCCAAGCCCCCAATATCACAGCTCAAACCTACTATTCCTCTTCCCCCATCCTATGCTCCCCCATCTCCCTCTGCCCTTCTCTCTCCCTCTGGCCCACTCCCCTTTCCTCCTGGCTGGCCAGGTGCCCCAGAGCTCACCTAACTCTAAGGTAAACCTCTTTCCGAATAAAAAAAAAAATCTCTGGTGGATTTTAAGCCCTGGTTTCATTTCCAGCTAAAAGCCATTGTCAAAGACTCTTCAAAGCCTAGACAAGAGAGAATATTGCAAAGGAATTTAGAATTGTTTTAGGGACATATAATCTGGAGCAGTGAGATATATAATGATTAGTTTATATGCTAGTTGGAACCTCAGATGTAAAACGTTCGATGAAAATGTCAGAATGGAAAGATCCCCCCAGGAGTGACTTAAAAAGACCATGGATTGCACAGGCAACCGAAGGGGTTCCAGAAAGCTGTTGATGTTGGTCAAGGTCTTTTGGAGATGATCCTAGTCTTCCCTGTGAAAGCAAAATGTGCTCTGATTTAGTTCTTGGTCAAGAGAAGAGAAGTCCGTCGGAGACTTCCGGGCTAGGCCCTTTAGTACCTAGCCACGGCATTCAGGAGTAGATCCTGAAGCACATGTGACCTGGCTCTTTTCTTGCGAATTGCCTTAAACCAGAAATAGGGGATTTAATATGCAAGCAAAACTAGAATGGGAGATAGCTCCACGGCTAGATCTCCAAAACCTCGATGAACATTTTGAAAGAGCCCTAGAACTAAGAAACTTTGGATATTGATTTGTCAGTACTTTCACGTATAAATCAAGCATTAGGTTGAAGCCCTCTTGTGGTCAAAAAATTCTACCAATACTCTACTAGAGCTAAACCCATTAAGGTTCAGACTTACCCACCTAAATCTCTACCCGAACTTGCACAATAGGCTCTAAAACAAGGTGCTAACCAAGGAGTAAACCTAATAATCAAATGCCTTAAAGAGAAGTAGTCTTCCTATCTTGTCTCAGTCCTTATATAACACTCCTATCCTCTCAGTCAAAAATTCCAGTGGGCAGGTGCATGGATTTGTTTAGGATTCTAGGGCCATAAATAAATCTAACTTCTGGTTGCTCCAGGTCCAATAATATCAATAATAATAATATCAGTAAAATAATCATTCTCAGCCTCCCTAGGGTACAAAACAGAAATACCGTTTTATCTTTGAGAGCTCATGAGACCGTGTGTTTTATAATTGTAGATCTGTGCTGTGCTTTCTTTGGTGTCTCTTTAGATCAAAAGTAGCCAATACTCTATTGCACAGTACCTGGACTGCTGTGCCACAGAGTTTACTGAGTCCCTTCTACTTTTCACAGGTGCACAACCAGGACCCCACACGCCTTAAATTGCCCTATGAGTCTATTCTTATCCAATATGTGGACACCCTTTTCTGCATTCAACAGATGAGATGAGCTCTAAGACTGATTCATCTGCTGCTTCTTTTAGCTCAGAGAGGGCACAAGAGTTCCATGGAGAAGTTAATTTGTCAAAGGAAAGTGCATTACCTAAGACACGATGTATCCCGTGGAGGTAAATCCCTTACTCCAGACAACGCTCTGCGAAATGTTCCTGGTCAGTAATTAAGAGATAATTATGAAGATTCCTGGGTCTTTCTGGACACTGCAGGCGGCGTAGTTTGCAGTGTTGAGGAACAGCTCGTTACAAATGTGACCCAAGAAGACTGTGTTCCTCCCTACTCCCCCTCATGCCCACACATATATTGGTGACCCTGTCAAAGAAGCAAGCAGTGATTCCCTCTTCATATAGTTCCCCAGTGTTCTGCAACCTGGGGGCAGAGTTGGCAAAGGACTGGGGGGAAAAGAGGGAGAAGGGAAGGTCTCCCTATTTCTGTCAAGGTCACCTCCCTCATCTACCCTGCCTTTCACTCCCTGGCCCAGGGCTGGCTCCCTGGAATGCCAGGCCTGGGGCAAATCACAGTGTGTTCTCTGGCCACCCTAATCCAATCCCAGTCTCCAAGTGAAATCCGGTTCTGGTGACCACCAAGGGCAGCCAAAGAGTAACACAAAGCCAGTTTGAGGAGTTGACAGGAGTAGGCCAGGAGTTTATGGGCTGCTTGGGTAAATTGTCTCTAAATTCCAACAGGCAGAGCTGTCCTGATTTTCCTTCACCTACCTCCTGGCCTCTGGGGGTTGAGAACAGTCCCCAGGTAGCCCCCAGGTGCTCAGAGCAGCACCCATGGTCAGGAAATCCTGTCCCCCAAGCAAGTAAAGGAGCTGCATTTGGAACCTGGAGAGGAGGGCGTCTGGGGGGAGCTGGGGGTGTGAGGCCCGGACAGGAAGACTGTCTCCAACCTGTGGCTCCAGAAGCAAAGGGCCCCGTGGGACTAAACACCAGAAGCCCAGGCTCTCCTTGACATAGAAACCTTCCCACGGTTACAGTGGTCCAGAAACACGGAGCAAAGTCTCCTGACACTGCAAATGTCCAAACTCATCCCCAAGGCCTCGAGTCAGGTGGTGGTGAAGACCTGCGCGTTGGGGAAGAAGTGGACACCTTCTAACACTTAGGAGTCTGTGCTTAAAAGCTTCCCCTGACCCTGCTGTCTTTTGGAGCCTTCCGGCCGTACTACATGCCATTTAAATACAGGTGCTTTTTTGTTTTTGGTCTTTTTTTTTTTTTTTTTTTGAGACAGAGTCTCACTCTGTTGCCTGGGCTAGAATGAGTGCCCCGTGGCGTCAGCCTCGCTCACAGCAACCTCAAACTCCTGGGCTCAAGCGATCCTCCTGCCTCAGCCTCCCGAGTAGCTGGGACTACAGGCATGCGCCACCATGCCCGGCTAATTTTTCTATATATATTTTTAGCTATCCAGATCATTTCTTTCTATTTTTAGTAGAGACGGGGTCTGGTTCTTGCTCAGGCTGGTCTTGAACTCCTGAGCTCAAACAATCCGCCCGCCTCGGCCTCCCAGAGTGCTAGGATTACAGGCGTGCTAGGATTACAGGCGTGCTAGGATTACAGGCGTGAGCCACCGCGCCCGGCCTGTTTTTGGTCTTGCTGTGGTTTCTTGAGTGATGTCCTCAATCCCTCCGTGGTGGCAGTGGACGCGGGGCCCCTGGAACGGGCCTACCTCTGGGCCCAACACCCCTCCCCACCCCACCCCCCGCTAATCCTTTGAACTTGTGGGCACCTCACAGCGCTGGGCTAAGCCCTGCTGGGCACTACATAACAGCTTTGATCAGTCTTTGGACATCAGGCTGAAGAAATAAATAAATACCAAGTTGGAGAAACAGCTTAAAGCCTTTAAGAAATCTAGGGCAACAGAGATTTCGCAGAGGACAGGCCAGCCGGTTAGTGTAGGGAGTCAAGTTGGAAAGAGGAACTCCGCTGTTAAAAAAGAAAATCCGAACACTGTCAAAGTTGGGGCGTCCAGAGGGTCAAGGGGCTCGGAACGGGCCTGTTGCCTCCCAAGCACCCCGTGGGTGGCACGCTAGGCTCGCGGGTCCCAGCAGGGCCGGGCAGGCACTGAGGCAGGCAGGCCAGCTCCGGGGGAGGCTCGCTCTGGGAGTTGGGGGCCGACCGGCCGGCCTCTCCCGGATTTGTGACGTGCGGGGGACAGCAGCGGTGACGGGGCCACCACACAAAGCCGGGTCGTCAGGCGGGGATCCCCCAGGCCAAGAGCCCCGATGGGATGGGGAGGGGGTGGGGAGCTAGGCGCCCCCGGGCGCTGGGGCTCCGCGCAGCATTAAGGTGAGCTCCGACTCGGTGTCGGCGGCGGGGAGCGGGCGCCGGGCGGGCCGCGAGCGCCCGTCGCGCGCCTGGCTGCTGTGGCCGCGCTGGCCGCCAGCGCGCCCGGCTCGCCGAGGCCGTGCCACGCCCCCGCGGGGGTGGAGCAGCGGCCAGGGGCGGGTCCGCAGCTGGCGGCGCCCGGGCCCCGGGCGGGGGCTGTGGCAGCAGCTGCAGCAGCGGCGGCGGCAGCAGCGCCAGGAGCTGCTGCAGCAGAGGCGGAGGCTGCTCCTGGACGCGTCCGGGCCGCGCAGCCGGAGCCGCAGCCCGGAGGCGCCGGGCGGTGCGCTGGGTGCTGCTGCTGCCCGCCCGCCGCCGCCTGGGCCGCCGCCGCCACCTGGGCCCCAGCTGCCATCCGCGCCCCCGTCGACCCCGCCCGCGTGTGCGCCCCAGCCTGGACGCCGTCCCCGGCCGGGTCTCCACTTCTCGGCCGCACCTTCCATGACGGCGCCCGCGCGAAGATGGCTGCGAAGGGCGCGCACGGCTCCCACCTGAAGGTGGAGAGCGAGCTGGAGCGCTGCCGCGCCGAGGGCCACTGGGACCGCATGCCAGAGCTGGTCCGGCAGCTGCAGACGCTGAGCATGCCCGGCGGCGGGGGCGGCCGGCGATCCAGCCCAAACCCCGCGTTCACCTCCCTGGACACCGGTGAGTGAGGGAAGGGGTTGGATCACCCGCGGCGAGCGCGCGAAACGCACCGCCTCCTCCAGGAAGCGCGCCCTGACAGTCCTCCGCCGGCGACTGCCGCCTACGCTCCCGCAGTGCTGATCGTAGGAACAGCCAGGGTACTTACGAAGGTCCTTGTGCCCTGGGAGAAAAATCACATAAAGGTTGGGTGCTTGGGGGGAAGAGAGATAAACGGCTTTTGCTCTATGCCCTTTAGGATCATGTGGGTAACTCTGTCTACTGTGAAATGGTGGTATCTGCACGGATCAGATCAGTGCGTGGGCAGGATCTTGCCCCCCACCTCAACCCTACCCCGGTGGGGGGTAGGTCCCTAAACTCCGTCAGGTGAAGGCCGTGTCTGTCTCTCCCCCCCAACCCCTTTTCTCCCAAGTAAAGTTGAAAATGGAGCTCCGTCCGCAGCAGGCAGGGGTGGGGGTTTGACTTGTGCCAGGGTGGAGTGGTGGAGAAATGGGGAAGAGGCCTGGCAAGCCTCAGTTTCCTCATCTGTGGCGGACTCGGGACCCATCCAGCCCTGGCAGTCGGTGGCATTAGAAGTAGGGCTGGTTTGGCTGGGCTGGGCTCTTGTGCTGGGGCGGGAAAGCACCCTGATGTGGCAGCGGGGAACACCCCGCCCCAGTCGCTAACCTCAGATCCTGTTCCTAGTGCCTTCAGCTCAGCCTAGAGAGCCCTCTCTGACCCCCTCTGTGTGCACAGCCACATGGGAGCTTTGGTGGAAAGAGGCAAGGAGTGAATACACACAGATATAAAGAGTTTTTAAAGACTGCCCAGCCTGTGGAAGGCTCTGTAGGGGAGACAGAATGATAATAATAATAATAATAATCAACCCCATGAATCAGGGACTTGTGTTTACCCACTTTATAGATAAGGAAACTGAGGCACAGAGACGTGAAGTAACTTGATCATCTAGCCAGTAAGTTGTGGAACCAGGATTGGAATCCAGGTTTCTGTGGAACCAGGATTGGAATCCAGGTTTCTGAGTACATCCTTTTAATCATTTGCACTATTACCTCTCAAAGATGTATATCAGAAAATCCCAGTCCTTGAAGAGCTACCGAAATGAATGGGGAGGCAGGGAAGTGATCAGAGGGCAATTGTGTGTTGGCTTGGAGCTCAGAGGAAGGGGAGAAGTCTTCAGGAAGCAGCAGAACTTGTCCTAGCCCCTGACCGGTGTGTTTGCAGAAGGAGAAGGAAGGACAGGACACTAAGGGGGCTTCGTGGTTTGAGGCCTTGAGGTAGGTCTGAGCATGGCAGTGAGGGGCAGTGGGCAGGGCATGTTCGGGAGAGGCTGGTGAGCCCCCCTCTTCCAGGGCAGAGTAGATAAATTGCAGGTTCCCGGACATCCTCTGTGTGTTGGGAATGGGAATGAGAACTGACCCAGGCAGGAGGCATTGGTTCCTGGGTGAGGTGTGGGACTCCGAGTGAGGTTGGCACCACAGAGAACCATGCCAGGACCACGACAGGAACTGGGTATCCTTGTGTCCTTACAGGGCTGTATTTCCTAAGCTGTTCAGTGGAGGTCTCAAGGAGGGTGAGCAGTTAGTGAGTTGGTATCCCAGGCACAAAGGGTTTAGGGAGTTAAGAAATTGGTGATAATGGATTCAGTGATGTTAAACAGACTGTTTTTTTTTTAACTCTTTTTTTTTTTTTAACCTGCATGTGATGTACAAGCCAAGGTTAGAGTATAAATGCCATGTTTTTCAACCTTACCTTGACCATACTCTATGGAACATCATTGGGAAACACTGGTACAGCATAGGTGATAAATGGCATGGTATAGTTATAAACTGCTTTCTCTATTTTTAAAATTTTTATAAACCTTGTGAGGAGGGCAGGAGTTATTGTCCTCATTTAGACATTGGGACACCAAAGAGAGGTCACATAATATGTGTGTGGTAAAGTCTGCACTGAAGCCTGAGTCCCTGCTACCAAGTCTCCTAGTGTCAGAGTTGGGGGCCTGGAGCCTGGGCTGGCTTCACTGCGGGATCTGACCAGTATAAGGAAGGAGACTGAGAGGCAGTGGGGTCTCTCTTGCCAATTGTGGGGTTTGGTTGTATGAATGATTTTTCTCCCACTGTTAAATCTAGAGACACTATCCCAGAACACACGCTCACACATGGACACATGCACACACAGAAACATAAGAGGGAAAACAATTGACTCCCAAAGCCCATACGTGGAGCATTATTTGGATTGGCTGCTATTTTGGTTCTCTCTCTGCAGGATTCCTTGATCACTCAAGGGATGGAGAGCTTGTTCTTCTGGGGGATGTTGGCCCTGACCCCCGTACAGCCCAGAAGGGAGATTCTTAAAGTCCCACGCAGCCTGTTAGACTCTTACAAGTCAGTAGTCTGAAGCTTCAACAGCTGCATAATTTGGGCTGAGGGAGTTGAACCCCACTTTACGGAGGCCTTGAGGCCCAGCTGTGTCTGAGATTTCCTGGGGAAACTAAAAGTAGCTCCTAGAAGGTAGATTCCACCCCAGGGGGGCAGGAGGAGGACGAGCTGTGGCGGCCTCTTTCCCCTCTCGTAGGATGAAGGATCAGGAGATGCCTCAGCAGAACGGGCCCCTTCACCCTCTTCCTGTCTGAGGAGGTTGCTCACCACCCCACCAGGGGCAAGGCAGCTGCTACTGTTTGTACATTTTCTTCAAACTCACATCCGGTTTAGATCTGGTCAGGATGGAGCAGGGGAACCCCAGAGTATAGCTGGCTGTGCTGGGGTTTTTTTCATGTGAAAACAAAGAGCCCATCCAAGTGGTTAAAAAACAAGGAAAGAAAGCTTTATTCTGAAAAATTTCCAAAACATAAAAAACAATAGAAGAATGAGTCCCACGTACCCATCAACCAGCTTCAGTGATTATGAACTCAGGAAGTCTCGTTTGAGCTATACCCAACTTTTTTCTCCTTCACACTTCAATTTTTCAGTACTTATTGATAAAATAAGAACTCAAAAAATATAAACACCAAACCATTATTATACCTCAAAAATCTAACAATTAGATTTTATGTTTAGGTTATTAGAATCTGGATCTAGATAAAGGCCACACATTGCATTTGGTTGTTAGGTGGGGTCTCCCCTGCTCCCCACACCCAACATTTTATTATGAAAATTTCAAACATACACCAAAGATAAAAAAGAATTTGCAGTGAACCTCTGTATACCCACCACCTGGATTCTACCATTAACCTTTTACTATACTTGCTTTATCACGTCTGTCCCTCCATTTTGTGTCTTTCTTAATCTGTCACCCCCATTTTTTTTTTTAGCTAAATCATTTTTTGTTAATTAGAGATTGTTTTGGACATTTCTTCAGTTTAAGTTAGAAGGGGTATGTTTGAGGCAGATGGTCTCTCACTAGTTTCAGCTTTTTCCTCCTCTCCTGTGGTGGGCAGACCTCGGTCCTCTGCGCATCTGGGAGGTGAGCAGCTGCAGAAACTACTGTGCCCCTGTTTGTCCCGGTGGAGAAGGGCCTGGTCTGAGCCCTACTCAGCTGGCTGGACTCACATTTCCTGATTGCAAATGGGCAGGTTGTGGAGAGAGGAGCACTGTCCTTAAATGTGGGGTCTGGGCAGGAGGCAGGTGTCCTGAAGTAGGTCCTATGACCTGGCACTATGCCCTACAGGGGGCAGGAGCTGAGAGGGCTGTAAGGACAGTAGTTGGGGGAGGCCTTCCAAACACGGTGGGATTGGGAGACTGGGTGGCCACTAAGTGGAGGCTTCCTTTGGGGATCTGCTGATCGCAGGGGGCTGGGCTGGGCTGGGTTGCAGCACCTAGGCTCCCAGAGTCAGGAAGGTCTTCCTAATGCCCCAGGGAGAGGGAATCTGTAGCACTTTACTGGAACTGGGATAGGGTGTAGGTTTCCAACAAGAGGATGATAAAAAGCAACTTGTTTTGCATTGGGAAGGACAGGGAAGCCTTTATCCACCTGGATGGATTCTCAACTGAAAAATTGAGAACTTTCAATTCCAAAATACCCTTTAGTTCCGTAGACTGATGGTCAGTTGAGAAATAGTGGGATGGAAAGAAGAAGGGGAAGAAAGGGAGAGGCAGGGCAGGGAGAAGGAGAGTTGAGCAAAAGAGGAAAAGAAAGTGATGCTGAGTGTCTTTGAAACAAACAGCAAGTAGACTGAGTAGGGTGTGAACCCGGAGGACAAAAAGCCTCCTGAGAAGGACTTGAACTGTTAATAAATGAAACAGTCTGAAACTCACAGGTATGTGAAAGTGAGGCCAGTTCTTATTCCTGCCCTTGGATTTACTATTAGCTTTTAGCCTACTCTTCACAGCTCTTAGACTGATGTTTATTTTTAAATTACCAGAAGCTCTGTTCTGCATGGGTTGTAGGAGAGACAGATTAGTTTTTGACTGTGCCCCTAACAATATTGCACATCTTTATTATCATCTATGAATGGGGGTAATATATACCTTTTAGGGCTGTGCAGACTAAATGATACTATATATTAAAGTACCTGGCACTTAGTAAGTCCTCAACAAGTATTAGTGCCCCTTTTGCAGTCATAGTCACTCTGATTGGTTTAGAGATATGGGGTGAAGGATCGGTTTTGTTTTGTTTTGTTTAAATTCCCAATCTGTTGTGCTCTGATACTTTCATAAAATACAGTAAAAATGAATTACTAGAAAAATGAAAGAAAAATATACAAAGTACTACCACCCAATTTTTTATTCTTAGATTCAACAGATTCAAAATTACTCTGTCAAATTTCTAAATGTGTACTTAAGTTTTCTGCAACCATCTCCTCGGGCTTGGATCACAGCATTCAGAGACCCGCGGCCACACTTTGAGCAGCAGGGGTTCAGAGAACACCCCACTGTTTCGAGGAAGGGGGCGCGCTCTAGAGTAGCAGCTCGTTTCTCTTGGCATGAAAAGCACTGAGCCAAGGGGCTGCGGCTCTGGGCGGGGCAGGTGCTTGGCGGAGGCGGGCAGGATGGCCCGATGGCTGGGTGGCCCAATGGTGTGCGGTGACTCCGCTGCGGACCCACCCGGCGCGGTGCGGAGGCACCGGGGCAAAGGGGCGGGGACCAGCCTGGAGGGCGGAGCCTGGGGAGGGGCTCATTCCCTGGAGGGGCTCGTTTCCCTCCCTCGGAGCAGGCTCCTGAGCCACCCCTGGCAGGCTAGGAGGAGGGGCACCCAGACTGCTAGGCAGCTCACCCCACCTCCTAGCAGAGATTTGGAAATGAAGAAGATTGCCTTTCATCCCTGGGTTGACTTAAATTTTATTTTTGACTAGGTAATCTATTCACATGTTTCAGCCTTCCAAAGGTACCAAAAAAGTAGAGTGAAAAGCCTCGCTCCAGTTCCACCCGGCTCCCGATCAGCCAGTGAGCTTATCAGCTGTGTGCGTATCGAGTCACATATTCGTGTGCATAAATACACAGCCGCGTATTACACGCACTGCTGTGCACTCCTGCGCTATTATCAAATTATCTTGGAGTTCATTCCGTAACAGCACATAGAGTGCCCTCATTCCCTTTTATAGCTGCATGGTGTCCCTTTTTATGGATGTACCGTGCTTTATTTAATCAGCCTCCTGCTGAGGCACATGAAGGCTGTCTCCACGTTTTTGCTGGTGTGAATAATGCTGCTGGAATTATCTTGTACGTAGGTCATTTTACACATGTGCAAGGACACCTGTAGGAGTGGAATTGCTGCGTTAATGGGGAGGTACAAATATAATTTTGCTATATGTTGCCAAATTACCCTAGAGGTTTTACCAAGTTATATTCTGCCAGCAATAGATGATAGTTTGAACCAGGTACTTTTTGGCTATTTCCTCAAAGTGTTTCTTTTAAAAATCATGAAGGTAGGTAGCAAAGAATCCAGTAATGCATGTTGTCAGAGCAAAAACCTCCTGCAACTGTGCTCCCAGGATTCTAGGCTGTAGGGCTGCTTTCTGCAGGGAATCTGCTTCACAGAAAGAGGTTCTTCAGAGGCATGCAATTTTGGACCAGTGGCTTTGAGATGTGAGCAAATTGCTGTGATCCTGAGAGTGAGGAGGGAGTGGCAACCTTGGGTAGATCTGAGAGTGCTGTCCTGGCAGCAGAAGGAACACTGAAAAGATGGCTTCAAGTAGACATTCCTAGAGACATTTTTGGATTGGCATTTAAGTCCCTGAGCCTGATGGCTTCCTCTTGGGGTGGTTGAGAGGATCTGATTCACTCAACAGGTATTTATTGGGCGCCTACACTAAATGGTGGGCCTGCTCCTTGCTATGGTTGCTGGGGGGAGGGGGGCAATGAGCATAGCCACTGGAGGCCCATGGCGAAACCACACTTGACCTCAAACCCTGCACATCGAACACCTGGTTCCCATGCTCAAGTCACCTCTGGTATCGGTAGCAGGAATATGGTGGTCACAAGACTGGAGTTTCAATGTGGTAGGAGGAGACAGAAAATTCAACCAAGCAGTATAAATCTCCTGCCAGGTGGCAAGGTATGCAAATGAGCTCATATCTAAGAGAACTCCAGAAAGTGCGAGTACTAAACATGTTCAAGGACATGCCTTGATACACAAGTAGATCTGCTTCCCACCTTAACTCTTTACCTTGGCTGCTAGGTTATCCTTGGGTCATATTAAAATACCTTAAAAATGGAGAAAACCAATTACGGTTACACAGAAATTAGGAGCATGTGAAAATGTATTATTAAGCCACCTCATCTATTTTTTCCTCTTCAGTTGTTTGGGAAGAATTACTTCTTGGTTTTAAAACTTATTACCCACAGCAGGGCATATGTGTAACTTTGCCCCTCATTTTAAATTCTGAAATTCTGGGAATTTGTCCCCATGTCCTGGGAACTCTACCTCCCCAACCATTAAACTACAGCAGAAAATGAACCCAAAGGGACAATTCGTACCGTGACCATAGTAGAATGCCTCTATGTTTTTCTCCTTGAAGGCTGTTTAAATTTATGGAAAATGTGCCTGTATTTTCTCAGACCTGAGCCATTCCTGTGCTGAGTAGGGGTGGTTGGGTGGGTCCAGGGCTGTGTCGCACTCTCCATATCCACCTTATTCAGGCCATCGATGCCCCTGCTACCCACTCTGATCTCTGCCTTGTCTTTCAGATGACTTTGGGAAATTGCTGCTGGCCGAGGCGCTCCTAGAGCAGTGTTTGAAGGAGAACCATGCCAAAATAAAAGACTCCATCCCTTTGCTGGAGAAGAATGAGCCCAAGATGAATGAAGCCAAAAATTATCTCAGCAGTGTCCTTAACCACGGGAGACTGTTGGTAAGTTGTCAGCTCCCAAGCCTGGGACCTCCTCTTGACTCTTCTCTCTTGCCTCCCATCTGCTGTCCAGCCCAACCTGGGTCATCTGGTCACCTGAGCAACAAGTCTCTCTTACGAGTTGCCCTTGCACGTATAGTAGCCACTAGCTACATGTGGCACTTGAAATGTGGCTAGTCCAAATTGAGATGTGCTGTAAGATTAAAGCGTACCTGGGATTTTGAAGACTTAGTACAAACAACAAGTGTAAATGAGCATTAACTTTTTATATTGATTACATGTTCAAATGATAATATTTGGGATATGTTGGGTTAAAGGAAACATGTTATTAAAATGAATTTCACCTGTTTTTACCTTTTTTAATGTGACTAACAAATCTTATTAGAAGTTTTTGTTACACATGTTTCTCACATTTGCCACTTAAATTATATTTCTAGTGGATAGCGCTTGGTTGACCTACTATATGCCTGAACCTTTGGGCTCCTTGGGAGAGAGGGGTCAGTGAGCCCATGACCTAGTTAGAAGCAGGCACACGTGCAAGGTTGGCAACGGACAGAGGAGCTGCGTAATAGGACAAGCCAGTTTAAGTCCCTGTACATTCATTGAGCACCTACTGTGTGTAAGGCACTGAGGGGAGGTAGAGACAGGAGTATAGTCACAACTTTCTCTAGGCCTTTGCTGCTCAAAGTGTGGTCCACTCTCCAGCAGTGTGGGCATGGCTGGGGAGCTGTTTAGAAATGTGAAATCAGAATGGGAATCTAATTTTATCAAGATCTCCCAGTGATTCATACGTGTGCTAATATTTGAGGCTATTCTAGATTACAATGAAGCCTGACCTATACTAGGGGCATGGGTATGTCACTAGAGAGTCAAAGAGGAAGTGATTTTTCACAAGATGTTCCAAAGTAATATATTCACTTCCTTAAACATTTTATTTTGGTGTCGTATGTGCAAGGCATTGTGTTATGCACCCTGAGGGCAATCGAGATGAATCTGGCATGGACCCTGCCCTCCAGGAGGCTGCAGGTCTCCTGGAAAAAGTCCTATCAGCAAGAAAACAGCCTTTGTCCAGGAGTGGTGTACAAGAGGAGGCAAGTCCGGGTCACTCCTCGGCATGAGGTAGAGAGCGGACTCTGGCTGATGGCAGTACTAGAATCGGACCCCGCTGGGGGCTGAAGCTGGAAGGGAAGGAGCACAGAGATAGGGATGGGTGTTTCAAGCTGGGGAAGCAGTGTGTAATCTAAGGGTTCCTCTTATAAAGAATCTCATTAAAGTTGGTCAGTTTAGCAGGAGGGAAAGGGAATGGCAGGCAATTCGGTTGTAAAGGTGCTTTGGGGCCAGGGAGTGGGGATTGGAACACCAGGCCTGGAGGTGTAGGGCTTATTCTACAGGCAGTGGGGGAGAGGGGAGCGTGTACTGGAAGTTTAAGGTTACTGCTTTTAGGCTCCGTGACAGGCATGTTTGCAGCACTAAGAGGTTTGTGTTGGGTTAAAATATCTGCTTGACCCTGAGCCTGTCCCTTGACCTGGTGGGCCCCCCGATCCCCATCTGATGGTCGAAAGAGTTGGACCCGATTGGTGGGTTCCAAGCTATTCCCACCAAGACCTATTTTCATTTTTAAAATATTAAATTAATAATTAAATATTAAATATTTAAAAGTGTGTTTGAAATAAATGTGATTCTGGCTTATGATAAAAAATTCCATCAAACCAGTAATTTGAATGATAAATAAAAGCCTTGTTCATCACCCTCAGCTCCACGCCCACTTCCATCCTCAGATTTGAGCACTGAGCACTGGTCACAATCCGATGCGTGTCCCATCCGCCTTTCTTTGTGCATTACAAACATACATTCACACGTACAGCTTCCTGTTCACAGAGTCATAGGGTATACGTTTGGCAAGTTGCTCTTTTTCACTGAGCACCTTCAGTGGGCGCTTTCTCCATGCCAGTACCTCAATTCTTTATACTGGCCGTGTTGATTTGTTGTGACTACCACATCACAGTTATGAAATACAAAATTTACAATGCTTTATTAAACAAAGGCACACATCGGTGCCAATAACATGGAGAAACTCAGTGTTATCCAGGCCAAAGCCAAAACCTTGATGTTGATCAGGCAAAATAAAATATTTAAAGTCATTTGTGGGATTCTTTATCTTATTCCCAAAGGTCAGGGAGTAGCCGGGATGGTCTCACTTGGCAGCAGGTGCACCCGCAGGTGGATCCCCGCACGTCCTGAGCAGCTCTGATGGGTGAGGAGAGCTGGGAGAGGTGGTCCTGAGGCCCCTTCTGTGGCAGCTTGAAACCCTCTACTCTCCGGGATCTCTAAGATCCTGTCATTCTCGGTTCGGTGGAGGGTGGTGAAAACAAGCCACTTGTCGTAACCTCTGTTGCCCGCTGAGCTCCAGGCATTGCACCATCCCACAGAGGATTCACAGTAACCTTCTGCAAGGGTATTTCAGAGACCCGGGAAAGGTGATCACTTAGCCAAGGACCACACTAGCAGGTGCAGGACTTGAACCCAGGCCTTTTGCTTCCATAGCCCAAGCTCTAATGCTCTCTGCCACTTGTTGGTGTCACCTCCCAAAGTACTAGAGTGGAAATAAAATAATAACCGAGAAACTTGGATTAATGTCAAGGAAGATGATGGCACTCCTGCTTTTATAGTTCCCCTTTTACACCTGTGAAGTATTTCCTCATCTCTTCTTTCCTCATACCTGGGTATCTCCAGGAAGTCATTCTTCCCTTTGTACTGACAGGGACAGTGAGACAGAAAAAGAATAGGTGACACCTGATCCGCACAGCAGAGGGCCTGTTCCCCTGACTGAGAGACTTTCTGCACAGCCTCCTCCCTCTGGGCCAGGGGTTCGGTTCCCTGGCTGTTGGATTGACAGACCATTTCAAATTCAAATGCACGGGACCCACGGAGGGTAACCAACTTTTAATGCTGCCAAGTAAGGACATTAAAAAAGCAAAAAACATCAGTTGTGTGCATGCTTCTGAAAATAAAAAATAAAAAAAAATAAAAAAAAAAAGCAAAAAACAACACCGAAACTGTACCATCTTCTATTATCCTTGCTCCATAAAAGAAAAAACATCTTG
The DNA here is from genome assembly GCA_028533085.1 of Varecia variegata. Classification (NCBI taxonomy): domain Eukaryota; kingdom Metazoa; phylum Chordata; class Mammalia; order Primates; family Lemuridae; genus Varecia; species Varecia variegata. Next base: position 32,274,357 of record CM052437.1, read on the forward strand.
ACACCAAAAGACAAGATGGATGTGCTTTCAGGACTGAGAGCAGCTTCTGAAATAGTATGAATTTAGCTTTGTGTAACATTCACTGCATTGTCTTGAATTTTTCCCCAGCCTGGTGGAAGCTCAGTTGTAAACTGTCATTGGTCCTCCAGGAACCACCGCTGGCCACACCCATCAGCTTGCTTGAAACATGTCCTTCCGAGCCCTGCTGCCCTTCTCCCCATGTACAGTAGAAGAGGATAATAATAATAATTACTCATACCCTGTGTTTATCTAACTCCTTTCTCAAGAAAAGTTCAAAGCTCTTTTCTGGACTTTGCCCTATTAATGCTGTCAGCTTCGCTGTGATGGGAGGCGAGGACTAGGCTTTATTATCTGTCCCTCGCCCATGAGGAAATTGCAGCCAGAGCAGGGAGGAAATGAGCCCGTGGCTTGAGACCAGTGCAGGGAATGGCAGAGTCATTCATTGCCTCGCTTGGAGGGATTGTGGGTTGCATACTCTGGGGATGTGTAATCTGTGGCACTGGTCCAGGGAGTGGGTGGCATATCTGGGGAGACTAGCAAATGCTCTTAAAAAATCCAGTTCATCAGTCATCAGAGAGAGCAGGTCAGGTATGCAGGGGCTGAATGGGCCCACTTGGTAGAGGCCGTGTAGGAGTTCAGCAGGAGAGAGCTCCCTGGTAGTCAGGGAGGCTTCCAGGAGGAGGTGGCCTGAGCAAGGCCCCAAAGCATAGACAAGATCTGGATAGGACAGGGGAAGGGTACCTGTGTATTTACAAAAACCAAAAAGACCAGTGGGAAAGGGAAATTCGGCTTCCCTGGAGCCTGGCTTTACCCTATTCCGTTTCTTAGTTGGGGTCACAGGTACCCCAGACTCTGGCTGCCCTGCAGGGAGACAGGGGCAGCACCTTCCTGCCAGTGACAGAGGCCAGGGGTAGGGACCAGAGCTATGTCTCCAGGGAGCTTTGTGGACAGATTGGTGCCTGTGTGGCAGGGGCAGTGCCCAGGGCCTGGCCCGACGGGGTTGTGGGCCAGCCGAGCACAGGAGCAGAGGCAGGGGGCTGAGCAAATGGCCTCAGGAGGTAGGAGATCTCCAGTGGGACTGGGATCATGTCCAAGGCTGGTGTGGCCCAGCCCAGGGCCGGCTCAGCCTCCCTCGGCCAGCAGCACCGGGCGCTCTGGCTGGGAACAGAGCCCAAGCTAGGGTGGGGTGGCCAGGCCAGCCCAGTCCTCCTCAGGCCCTAACAGAGGCCCCAGGAGTCCCTCTGTGGGGTGGAGATTGGGCTGTAAGCAGCACTTGAGAAAGGAGAGGAAAGAAAACAGGTTTGCATTCAGGCACTTTTGGCCTCCTTGATTCTGCACTTTGACCTGCTTCTGGTAGGCAGAGGAGGGTGACCCAGCCGGCCCTTTCTGCCCCTTTTCTGTCCCACGCGGCCAATGTGGCTGTTACTCCCCACAAAGGTCCCGCTGCAGGGGCTGGCGGCATAAGCTTCAGGGCCCTCACAGGCTCTCCCTGAGGCCCCCACTTAATTATGTATTTTCATAAACATGTATGGAAGAGGACCCCCAAAATTATAAGTTTCAGGCTCTACAAAACTTGGCTGAGTCCCTGACTCCCCACTTGTGTTCAGAACAAGTGCCCAGCCGGGGCCGCAGCCTTTGGGGCTTCAGGAGAGAGAAGACAGGTTGCCCAGTCTGCAAGCTCTCTGGGATCTAGGTGGGGGCACAAAACACTCACCCATGAAACAATTAGGGGATCATATAGGAATTTCACTGAGAGGCACAAGGTTGCCTACGGACCTCGGGTTTGGGGAGATGGGAGCCGTCGGCACGTGCTTGAGCGGCAAGGAAGCCTTCCTGGAGGAGGAGGGGAGTTCTGAGCAGGGTCTAAGGCAACTCGTGGCTCATGGTTCAGTGGGTACCTGGTGGGGGACAGGCCAGAAGCTTTGGGGCAGGAGCCTGCTAACGTGGTCCTTGTGCTTTCAGCCGCAGTACATGTGCGAGGCCATGCTGATCCTGGGCAAGCTGCATTACGTGGAGGGCTCGTACCGAGATGCCATCAGCATGTATGCGCGGGCTGGGATTGATGACATGTCCTTGGAGAACAAGCCCCTGTATCAGATGCGGCTGCTGTCGGAGGCTTTTGTCATCAAAGGTAGCTGTGGGCGCCGCCCTGGGCTCCCACCACCATGCACAGCTCGTTACCTTCCGGCCCCCAGGTGCCTGGAACAGGCAGTGGCTGTTGGCCAGTGGAGGCTGTGTCGGGGGTGGGCCTGCAGGGCCAGCGTCCAGATACTTCACCCCTGCTAGCACCCAGGCACTGGTGTCCAGGGTGGGTGCTGGTGGCAACCAGCCAGGCTGAAGGCAGCCTGGTGCCCAGGCAGGGATGTCAGAAGACTCAGGTTCTCGCCCTGGCTCTGTCAACAACTGGCTACCCAACGTGTACCCGTAAGCAAGTCACCTCTTCACCTTTCTTGGCCTCAGTTTTCTTGTCTATAAGACAGGGTTGTCATACCTACCCTTGTCACGACCAAGAGGAATCAGCCGAGTTGTGTGACCAGGTTTAGAAAGGCTGAAAAAAATGTGCTCTTGCACTGTCAGGCTGGCTTTGGTGACTGACAGTGGCCACAGACCAGGTGCTTGATGCTCTAGAGGGTCTGTCCCTCCTCAGGTATTTGTTGGGCACCTGCTGTGAGTGGCTCAGGGAGCGGGTGCTGAGACCCAGGGATGGATACTTCAGAACCAGTTCCTGCCCTGGAGGAGCTCACAGCCTTCCCAGGGCAAGGGCTACTCTGGGAGCACTCAGGGACACGGGGCCAGTGACACAGGAATTTCCTGAGGGGGACTGTGGACAGCCCAGCTGGAGAAATCATGCATTTAACTGACCCAGAATGTGTTAAATGTGAGTAAAAGTCCTACTCCAAACTTTGTGCTTCAGGCTCCTTCTTCCCTGGATCCATAAGCCCTGGGATCACAGAGCGTGAGGAGTGGCTCTTAGTGGCAGTGAGGTCTTGGGAGCCCCTCTGCCCAGCCTATTCCAACACAAACCAACCCCCAGAGAAAAGGCTAGAAAAGCCACATGTGGCCCTGCAGGGATTTCATGCCTGGCATTAGTAGAGTATGTGTCACCCTCTTCTCTATTATAGATAGAGACCTTCTCTCCCTCTTATATATGGGGAAACTGAGACCCAGAGTGGATACATCCTTTGCCCAAAGTTACCCAGATGCATGGTGGAGCCAGGACTAGAACCTCCATTCTCTGACATTGGCCTTGAATATGACCCCCCTACACATACTCAACACATACATTCCTCTGTCTCCTCTGGGTCTCTGTAGGAGTGACTGTGACATCTGTGGAGGGCATGCCCTCCTTGACTCTGGCTGGTGGGGCTTACTGAGGGTGTTTGTCCACCCGTGAATCCTTGGGTCCCTTTCCCCTTGAGTGCGTGCCATTCCAGGAAACTTGGTGAGATTGTCACCCTGGGCAGACCCATGCCAGCCTGTGGGAGGGCAGGTACCTGTCTGGGATGACCCGGTCTGTGGGGGGTCTTCTCCCTTTGCTCTCTCATCCCCCTCTCGGCACCTCTGGCACAGGCCAGTCTTGGGGGTGACCTTCATTTGGCGTTTGGGTCTTTTGGGTCTCTTGGAAGCCACTTCTGCCATGGACGCCCCGAACCGAACACCCTTCCTTGGGTTTCCTTTTCAGTACTTTCTCCTGTAAACCTGGCTCAGGGTATATTGCTCCCTGTCTCCTGCTCTCTACTCTTTCCAGCATGCCTCCAGCTTTGGGGGAACACAGTCCTGGTGGTCAGAGGTCCTGCAGGGGAGGTAAGGAGCCGGGCGCTGCCGGCATGGGCTGCTCGGTCGCGGGCTGTGCTAGCTCCCTGTCCCCCAGTGACCGCACGTGACCTCCCCTTGCCTGCCTCCTCTCTGCTGTCCTCCCTGTCCTGTTGCCATGACTACGCCTGCTGCTTGGCATGCTGCGGTTCACCTGACCCTGCGTGTGCTTGAGACCATGCACGAGGCCGCCAGGGTGTGCATGATGTTGATTTTCCTGGGTTTGGGGGGATCTGGTGGGTCTCCCCACGCAGAGTCGAGGCCACACCCAAAAGGGGATGAGGACGCTGGCCATTGGTCCTGACTCCATCTGCAAGCATGAGCATGGGGGCCGCAGGGCCCGCAGAGTTCACACGGTGATAATGTGTGTGGAGTCCTCTCCGTGCCAAGTGTGCCCTCACCGAATCCCCACAGTTACCCCCGTGGCAGGGTCCCACGGGTGAGGAATGAAGGCTGGAAGAGGTGAGGTGACTCGTGCCAGTCTCACAGGAAGTGGCAGAGCAGGATTTGAACCCAGGCAGCCAGAGTGTGTATGTGCCCTGTGATGTTGCTCAGAGTCCTAGGCTGAAAAGAGTCAGAAGTGATCTAGGCCAAACCCTCATGTTACAGATGAGGAAACCGAGGCTGACACAAGGGAAGCAACTCACCCAGGACACCAGTCAGCTTGTGTGTGAACTCGGATCCTCTGCCCCCAGGCAGCCTCCGGCCTTGGGCTCCATGCCATCTGCAGGAGCCTGACTGGCCCACACTCAGCGCTCCTGTCCGGGCTGTTACGCCATGGCTTTATTTACCACGTTGCATTGGATTCTGCTCTGTGGTTCCATTTGGTACCATCTGGTGGGGCAGGGAGTTTGGGTCTCAGGCGTACCTGGCTGGAGGGAGGAGGACAGGGGTCATATGTTGCAGGGGAGCCTGAGCCGGCCAGGCTGGGGGTCTCAGTGGGGCCCGAGTGTGGGCGTCTCCCACATGGAGCTGCTGCTGTTGTTAGGGAGGTCAGGGGCAGGCTCTGTGTCCCTGCACCCCCACTCCCCCAGGACATGAAACACACTCCACTCACCCTCCTTCCCCTTCAGAGCAGAGGGGCTTGGCAGTGGGACCCTCTGAGGCATCGCTCACGAGGACTTGGCCTTCTGCTCAAGTGGAAAGTGACGTGCATCTGTGTGTTAGACCCAAAGGTGCTGTCTGATTCTCAGGGAGGCTTTGGACACCAACCCAGGAGCTTGAGGGAAAGGGGCAGGCACAGCTTGCCCCGAGGGCAGAGACGTTATGGCGGGTACGTGTATATAGGGTCGGGGGTATGTGACCCTCCGCATTCTCTAAGGCAAAGAGTCATTGTCCATGTCGAGTTTGTTCAGGACTAATAGAAAACCACATTTTCTCCACCAAGGTAGAAAAATAAGTCACTTTTATGAGATGACTGTCATTTCCATGTCTGGGTGGTCTGTGCCCAGCCCCCAGCACTCGCTGTCCCCCGGCATTTTAGTCACACCTGTACTCAGACAGACCAGGTCCTGCCAGGAGTAGAAGACTGGATTTTAGAGACTCTCAGTGGCACCTGGGAGGTGAGCTGGGCCCTGCCGGACCCTCTGGCTTTGGAGGAAGAACACCTCTTCCTGGGTCTTGCCTCTAGCTCCTCCTGGCTGCCGAGAAGCAGTCATGTTGACTTGTCTGTCACTCAGTAACGCCTTGTCCTATGGCCAGCTGCTCCCAGGTCACCTGCAGACCCTGAGCAGAGCTGAGAGCCCCTCCCCTGCTTATGAGAATCACCCATTCAGTCCTCCATTCCCCAAGTACCAATTTCCTGAGCCTCTCTGGTGCACCTGACATTGGGTGACATTCCCAGAAATGTGAGGTGCAGACCCTTTTCTCTGGAAACTGAGCATCACGTGTCTGCACGTGAGGGTGAGGGGTGAGGGGTAAGGGGGCAGGATTATCTTGTGTGCACCACCCAGGAGCTTGTTAGAAATGCAAATTCTCAGGCCCTTCCCCAAACCTACTGAATCAGAATCTGTACCTTAGTAACATTCCCGGATATTCACATTTCAGCTGGAGAAACTCTGCCCTGGAACACCTGTTTAATAAATGTTTGGTGACCGATGGGTTAACCTTCATCGCTACTCTGTAAAATGACAGGTGGTTGTTATGCCCATTTTATAGTTGAGAAACTAAGGCTTGCCCAAGGTCATATAGCCTGTAAGTAGCACTGGTGGCCAGATGGATGTCTCCAAAGCTTGCATTCCTGCCCATAACAGAGGAGCCCACGAAAGGGTGAAAGGAAGCAGCTTATAGTTACCTCCAAGACAGGTTCACGCAGATAAGGACTTTCTCCTCTCGAGCCTTCTTGGCCCTGGGTCAAGTAGGAGCTACAGCCTCGGTGGAGCTCTGTGCCACTTCCCCGGGGGCTGCTTTCCCAGGGCTGGTGGTTTGTGGGTGAGTTGTTCAGAGAACTTGCTTTTCTATTTCAACCTAGCATCAGTCATCCTGCTCCAGAGTGGACGCCTGCTCCTCTCCTACCCCATTCCCCAGGCCCTGCTATGGCCCTTTGTGACTGTCCTCTGACCAAGCTTGTCAGAGCAGGAGAAGGCCCTGGGAAAGGAAATGTTCCTGGCCTATTCCAGGTGCAGGTGACGGATGTATATTCTGGATGGGGCAGTCCCACCACCATCTAGTTTGTTTGAGGGAGGAGCATCTTCCATTTACCTTGTATTAAAAACACTCCAGAATCCTCTGGTTTCGAGGCCCTCCTGGGAAGGCCCATCTGCAGGGCTGCCCACTCTCGTGAAGCCCTTGGCAGAGCCCGGCGCACTTGAGTCTGTGTGCTCGTGGCTGTCAGCCCTGTCTTCCACTGAGCTCCAGGTCCCTGAGGACGGTGGTCATTTCTTTTGCGCCCTCAACCAATCTTCTCTTCCTCTTCTCCCTTTGCAGAGCACCACATGTCAGCCACACGAGGTCTGCTCCTGGTGCCTGGCGTGATCCGTGAAGTTCTTCCCTTCTCTTTTTCTTGGGCCATTGTCCTTGCCTGTCACACCGTTTTTCTTTACTCTGCATGTAGATGAGCCCTCACATTCCCTTGGGACACAGTTCAGGTGCCAGGAGCTTCCCTTGGCTGTTCAGCCTGCAACATCCCCTCCCTCCTCTCAGCTTGCTCAGACCTCGGCCCGACTCACACACCACCCGCCCCAGTCGGAGGTCAGTATGTCCCTCCCGCCAGCAGTCTGGCCCCTGTGGTTGTATCCCCTGCAGTTCCAGGCCCACCTCCTACAGGAGAAAGCAAAATTTGCCAGCAGTTGACTCAGCTGAGGGTGCCAAGATGAACAGGTAGGGTCCCTTCCCTTGAGGGAGTGGAGGCAGGTGAGCAAAGCCTGCCCCTAGTGTGAGGTGGCTCTGGGAGAAGCAGCTGTTCGGGAGGAACCCCCAGAGGTGGTGGGTCTGTAGCTTGTACCCCGGCCTGCTGGGGCAAGCTAGCGGACTTCCTCGTGGCCGTGGTGTCTTGGCCATGTGGTTGCCCCCAGTTCTGTCCCAAGGGAAGTTCTGCCTTGACCCAGCCTTTTGGCCACCTGAGAGGGGCATTTGTGAAGAGTCCCCCCTGGACTGCTGCCCCTGGGCAACGCGGCCTTGGTGAGAGTACAACACTCTCCACCTTACGGGTGGAGTCGTCCGAGGCCTTGTCGGCCAGGTTCGGGGTCTGTCTGGCTCAACAGCTCCCTGAAACCCCACAGTAATAAGCCTCTGGGCAATTGGCATTGGATCATCTTCATGGATGAGAACCCAGAGCCAGAGACTGTGTTGATTCACAGTCCTTGGATCTAGATCCAGGCCTCCAGGGTTCTGTCGCTAGGCAGCCGGCCTCAGGGCCCCTCTCTGCACGCCCGCCCGGCCCTCAGTGAACTGGGCTGGGGGCAGGTCCCTGAGCTCTCTAGCGGCATGGTGGGAGCTGCGGCAGGGGGCCTTGTGAGGTCTTGGCGGGGGCAGGCCTTTCCCAGGCTCCAGCCTTATCTCCTAATAGAGTCCTGTCTCCCTGCCTCCTCTGGCACTGCCTTCAGCTGGGGCAGAGAATTTCCAACTCCAATTATCTGACTGGACTCTTGGCTGTCGTGGATTGTTGCACACAGGCAAAAAGGGCCCTTAGCAAAGCTTTGTCATTCACAAAGGCTGCCAGGAGTGAAACTTGTAAGGTTTACTTTTTGTAGGTCTTACCCTGGGCCCCAAGAAGTATCCAGCGTAGGCTAATATCCTGAAATGTCCTATCTACATGCCCTAAAGCTCCAGCCTCCGTGGCCCGGGTCTCACCTCAGGACAGAGCAGGCTGTGTTTCAGTGGCTGTGCTGCTGCTGTGTATCTGGAATTGTAATCTCTTAGCTGGGAGATGGCAAAATCCTTACTACTCCTACCTGACCTCAGCCCAGCCAATCCTGTATTTCAGGAGTTGTCCCTCTGATACCTGCTTCTGGGATCAGTTTCTATATAATCACTGTTATAGTTGCAATGACAAAATGAAATTCCAACTAGCGGGAAAAGTAACAACAAAAAAGGAGGAGGAGGGACTGGATATTTAGGGGCCCATGTAACTAGAAAGTTCTTTGGGTAGACTGCATCAGGCATAGCTGGATCCAGGGGCTCAAAGAGTGTGTTGAGGTCTTTCTCAGCAGCTCCGGGTCATGTGGTCCTTGCAGCACAGCACTCACAGCCTCAGAAGGAGACGCAGGGGTCAGGTCCTCACGCACCTGGCTTGTTCTCATGCCAGTGTGGTGACCAGTACGTAGGCTACTGGGTTGGTTCCAGGAGTGGGATTTCCTCCGCCTGACTCTTGTGGACTGAGAGAACTGGTTCCTCAAAGGAAAATCAGGGTGCTGGGTTACCCACGTGGGTGAAAGGGATGGAGGCGGAGCCTCAGAGCACAGGCAGAAATAAGTGATTCACCTCAGGTTACACCCGTGGTGGCAGGGTTGGGATTTGAACTCGCCTCTGACTCCAGCTTTCAGGCTCGTCCCTGATGCCCAAGGCCTACTTGTTTGGTTGAGCCGTTCAGTTCCAGAGAGGGAGGTGATGTCAGTGACATCCAGCTAGCTGTGGAGGCTTCCTGGGTGAGCTGGGCGGCGATCTTGACCTTGAGGATGAATCATCCACAGCCCAGTGGAAGAGGTGCCTTCCGGGTGAAGGAGGCTGCAGGGCAGAGGAGGTGGCTTGTTTGGAGGTGGGGTGAAATCACACCTCCTTGGAGCTGAGGGGGGCGAGCGTGGGAGGGACTGGGGAATGAGCACGAGGGCCAGGTAGGCCCCACGGGAGGGCACTGAGAGTGGAGAGCCGGGCAGTAAGGCTCAGGGTGTCCCTTTTTGCTGGTGTTCTAGAACTTTAGCCCCTGGTTGCCACACCATGAGGTGCGGCACAGCCCCTTCCCCCTCAAATCGGGCTCGCCTGTTTGTCAGCATACTGCCCGGGTCAACCTTCTGCAGGGTCCGGAGCTGGGCAGTCTGGGCCCTAGACGTAGAATGAAGGCTTTGTGGATTCAGGGTGACACATCATCCTCTCTTCTTGTTGGTTTAAGCCCCGTCTTTGATCAGCATCCAGGACGCTTCAGGGCCTGCTCTTCCAACATCTCAAGCCTTAGCTGGTTCAGCCCCTGGAAGCCCTGGTGCCACTGCCCACCGCAGAGGGCTGTCCAGGGCGAGCGGCTTCCTCCTCCTGTCCTCAGGCCTGTGTTCCTTCCGTTTCTCCGGCACTAGCTCAGTGTGCTAATGACGTGGAGCGTGATCCCACTTCTCCAGCCCTGAGCCCCGCAGACCTTAGTCACTGGTACCTAACTTGGGGCTCGTTGTGGCTCCATAGATGGGGTCTGGGCCCCTGGAGAACCAGTCCTGCCCCGTGTTTCAGCCTAGCTGGCCACTTTCTCTTCCTCCTTCCACCCAGCCCCAGGGAGGGCCTGGTGCGCCGCCCCGGTTCACGTGCAGTCCGAAAGGGAGACGCCGCTCTGCAAAGTCAGAAAGGAAAATACAGAAGCAGCTGTGAGAACTCTGATCCACAGATTCTCTTCTCCTCACCCCTTGAGGTTGTTTTTGGTTTGTTTGTTTGTTTCTGTTCTCTTTTGGTCAGTTCACCCTCAAGCTATTCTGCTCTCACCTGGGATTTTGTAGCTTATTAAAACTTTTAAGAAAAAGAAAGAACACCAGGCTGCTCCCAGGGCAGGATGTGGTGGCATATTCGGTTTTTGTGTTTTTAGCCCTGGTATGGCAGGAATTTGCTGTGGATTTTGGCCTCCTCCTCAAAGGGGCACAGGCTGTGTGCCTTGTGGGGAAAGGGGCCTTGCTTGCTCTTGTGGTACTCTGCCCTGGCGCCCAGGTGAGAGCCTGGCTTCCAGGTGGAGAGGGAGGAGCAAGCTGCTGCTGCTGCGGGGGCTTGGAAGGAGGCTGGCTGTGCTGGTGTGACCACCAGGCCTTCCTTGAGTGCCCTCCTGGGCTGAGAGATAAGAAACAGGACACGATGCATCGTCTGTGGGCTGCGGTGGTGGGGACAAGATGGTGAAGAGAATCACAGGAGGGGGGCGGGGCGCTGCACAGGCAGGAGTCAGTGGTCTCCCCTCGCCCGGCAGCCCTTGCCTCCCTCGGTGGGACTGTGGAGTGTGGACAGGGCTGTGGGGGTGCGTTTGAGGAGCCCGTCCCCTGCCAGGGTGGACGGCTATAACTCAGTCATCAGCTACACCCGTGAAAGGTGAGTGACGAGCCACCAGGGGCTGCCAGAGCCTGAGATTTGGGTCACCCAGGGGGAGGGAAGGCATTGGGGAGTCTGGGCCCAGAGAACAGAGGGTGTCAAAGCCAGAGACCTGGGACTAATCTGTTTTCCTGGAATTAGATTTCTCATTTGTGACCCTGGAGAAGCGTTCAACCCCTACCTTAGAGGTCGCTGTGAGCATCACTTGGAAATGATTTCTAAGAGCATATATTCCACTCTCTATAATATTTCATCTAGTTTAATGTCATGGCCACACTACGAGCTAGGCATTGTTGGTAATCCCATTTTGTGTTTGGGGAAACTGAAAATTAGAACTCCGTAAACATTTTGAGCTGTATCCTTCCAGTCTTTTTTTCTATAGGTTTATACGTGCTTTTTAAAATAAAAATAAATTCACACAGTCGTGCTTTATAATCTGCTTTTTTAAAAAACTTAATATTTTAGGAGTCATTTTCCAATACATGTCTATAACACTGTAAGGAGCTTCATAGCATTTCATTGTAAGGGTCTATCATATCGTAATTTTGTGAATTGTCCCCTGTCATTGTTCCTGTATGCTAAATCTCCCTTTTTTGCCATTATAAACAATGCTGCAGTGGATGGTGGATATCCTTGAAGCTAAATTTTTATATACATCATTTCTTTTAACGATTAATTCTTAGAAAGTAGAATTGCTGGATCAAATATGCATTTTCTGGAGACTTGATCTAAGGACCCAAATTGCCTGCCTTTTTTTTTTTCTGTTCAAAAAATTGTGTTAAAATATACATACAAACCATAAAATTTGGTACATTTTAGTACTCTTAGGACATTATTGTGCAACCAATCTCCAAAACTCTTTAACATTCGCATAATTGTGCAACCAGTTTCCAGAACTGTCCTTATCTTGCAAAACCGAAACTCTGTACCCATTAAACAGCAACACCCCTTTCTATATTCTGTTTCTATAAATTTGATTAAGTACTTCCTATAAGTAGAATCATACACTATTTGCCTTTTTGTGTCTGGCTTATTTCACTTAGCATAATGTCCTTAAAGTTTATCCATACTGTAATATGTGTCAGAATTTCCTTCCTTTTTAAGGCTGAATAATATTGCATTATACATATGTATGTATACACACCGCGTTTTGTTTATCCATTCATCTGTGGATGGACAATAGGGTTGTTTCCACCTTTTGGCTATTGTGAATAATGCTGATATGAACAGGGGTATACAGGTCTCTCTGAGACCCTGCTTTCATTTCTTTTGGGTATATATACCCAGCAGTGGAATTGCTGGGTCATATGGTAATTCTATTTTTTGATTTTTTTGAGGAGCTGCCGTATTGCTTTCCACAGAGGCTGCACCATTATACACTCCCACAGTTGCCTACCCCGAGTGATCTGAGGGTTCTTCCTTCCTGGCCTTGAGGCTCTCTCTCTTCCTGGCCTGGAGGCTCCCTCCCTGAGGGCCGAGTGAATTGCATTTTTCCCTTCTTCCCCCTACAGAGTATCCAGCTCTGGGCTTAGCCCTCCCTGGGTACTGCGGGTGCCCTGGGCCCTTTGCTAGTAGGTAGGTGGGCGGCAGGGGGTCCACCCATCTGGAAAGAGCCATTGAGTTGCAGAGGAAGCTTTCCATTCTCCAACTCTGCATGCAGGCTGCAAGGCTCCAAGGCTCCACGGGTGAGGCTTCTTGGAAGGGCGGCTACCTGGGATGTGATGAGTCATCTCAGACTGAAGGCACTGGGACCACCCTGGTGTCAGAATCAGCGTGGCTTCAAGCCCAACGTTCAGAGTTGATGAAAAAGCAAGCCCTCCTCTCGAAAGGGGCCTTTCCTAGAGCGGGGTGTTGGCACAGAAGGGCCCCTCTGCCGGTGGGAATCGTGAGGCAGTGCCCAGCACTTCCTGGCAGGCCTGGCTTCCTGCCCACCCCACAGGGCTGCGAGACAGTCCCCGGATCCCTTGGGGCTGGACTTGGGAGCGGCCTATCTCCATCGTGGATCTGGTGTTGCGGTTTGGCTACTGGTGCAGAAAAGTGCTCACAGGGCACAGGGTGAAGAACCCAAGGGTCGGAATCCCGGGACAGGTTTCCAATCAGATGTTTGTGAATAGGAAAATGGACCTTCGTGTCACACAGAGAACAAATGTAAGGTAAATATGCCCCTTTAATGGGCAGAACTGGGTGACTGGACTGTGATTTTGCTTAGGAAAAGCCATTGCCAGCTCCAGGAGCCTTTTTGGTTTTATGTATATTGGAAATGATGTTGTAGAGGACCACCTCTACTCTGATCTTTCATTTCTCTGAGTCATAACTGCTTCCTTCAAAAAGGAATTGTCTCCATTATTTTTAGATAAACTTTTATACAGTGAGATGCACAGATCTTAACTATATAACGTGATGAGTTGGATTAGGGTAAACACCCATGTAACCAGCACCCTAATAAAGGTGTGGAACATACCTATCACACAGACAGTTCCCGAGGGCCCTTGTCCAACTGATCACCACCTCCAGCCCAGGCAACCACTGGTGGTTTCCTGTTAATATAGATTCATTTGCGTTTTTTTTTTTTTTTTTTTTTTGAGACAGCGTCTCACTCTGTTGCCCGGGCTAGAGTGCCGTGGCATCAGCCTAGCTCACAGCAACCTCAAACTCCTGCATTCAAGCAATCCTTCTGCCTCAGCCTCCCGAGTAGCTGGGACTACAGGCATGTGCCACCATGCCTGGCTAATTTTTTTCTATATATATATTTTATCTGTCCAGATCATTTCTTTCTATTTTTAGTAAAGATGGCGGGGGGGTCTCGCTCTTGCTCAGGCTGGTCTTGAACTCATGACCTCGAGCAGGGGCTCACCTCAAGTG